>JAUBNQ010000009.1:7830784-7849038 GCA_032353495.1 Ctenopoma kingsleyae
CTTATATAAGAATTCACTGTTCTGTTCAATAAATGCAACATATTTCCAAAGTCAATGAGTAATCGTGTAAAATAATCATGATTTCAATCATGACCAAAATAATCGTGATTATGATTTTTTCCATAATCGAGCAGCCCTATGGTGAGACCAGAGTGTGACAATATTATGTTAAGAACAGTAAAGAGCATCTTATAATATTACTGGTCTTACACAGACCTCATTCATGATTATTAGATCAACATGAGGCAAACATCACTTTTTACTCAGTCACATTCTTTACTGATTTTGAGTTTAAAATATTTCATAATGGAATCTGATAATTATAAATAACATATTAGTAACTATGACAAGTCTCTGCGCTTCACTGCTGCTGTAGTTCACACAGCATCGGTCACTTCTCACGTTTCCTTATTCTTATTTTTATGAATATGGATAGTGAGAAATACATTATGATTTCTCTCACCTGGGCCGCTGTTGAAGTGATCAAGCAAGACGACTGAACCATACATTAGATTGACTGTGAAATATGTTGACGAGGAGTCTGAACTGAAAAGTCGCTGCTTGAAACGTCATTTTTGACCGGAGAGCAAACAGCTGTTGTCCTGCCGATATCCTCAGGAGTGAGAGGTGGTGGGAGTTACACATACACATTCTTACTGCATGGAGCATTGAAAACATCACAACATTATTCATCATACATTATAACTAACCAGTAATGGAGCTCAGTATGGGAAACACGGGCAGCTTCCCAGGGCATAATGTTGCCAGAGGGCGGCATGGTGCATCCACACAATGAGGTTTAGAAATAACAAGCCACAATTCGTACGATGATGTAATTTATGAATCTGCACCAAGGCAAGAAACGTAAGACCAAGTACAACCAGCCGACAAACAAGCTAGAACCGCCACTGTAACTTACCCACTAACAATTTGTCATTTTAGAGACTTAACTGTTACCATATTATCCGACAAGCCTTCTTGCTCTACCAGACTGCTTAGTTTGCTTAGACATTGAGGAAACCATGCTGAGTGAGGCACTCATTATTCGATCCACCCCAGTCACAAACGTTCTGTTCTGGCAGACATTTGTTTGGTTGCTTTTTATCCTTTTTGTTGTTACTCACATCTCAGCTATATCAGCTGAGTCTGACTGTCTCCAACTTTTGTTACCGTCTGTCTCAGACAGTCTGTATGTCACCGTCGGCCACAGTAAATCTGTCATCTGAAATCCACTTAACTGTCTTTCTTTTGTTCCCTCTATCTCCCTCGCACTACCTGTCAGTGGTATCAGGTAACAGGTGTTAACTGTCAGTCTGTCAGTTTGGACCTTTTCCTTGGTTCCCAGTGAAGACTTATATTAAATGTTCTTAAAAGGAGCAAACTGGAAGGGATTTAGAGTGACAGTCCAGTGTCAGTGAAGGCAACATGTATTGGAAGTCCATCTTAACCAATGGCTGTAGTGATGATACTAGTGTCACAGATGGAAGTGGCAATATGGGTTAACAGATGAGGATTAGGATGTTTTAAAATGTGAGTTTCTGGGGACTTTTCTAGCAGTGTAAACATAATCCTCCATCAAACTAATAATCTGGTCACTGTTAATTTGAATGGGCAGAAAGCCCAGCTCAGAGACAGTAAATTAAAGCTTAATACTGAAAAAATGAAGGGTGTTTTTCTTCAGACCTTTTCCTGGGGGAATGGATGCCAACTAGCTGCCCTCAACCTCTCGTCCTCCTGGGTCCTCAGTTCATTTTCCTCTAGACATTGTGTAACGTCTCCAAATCCACCAGAGGAACAATGGATTGAAAAGAGAAGGATGTCCGTTATCTGTCTAAGCTGCAAGATGTCTGATTCAATTACAGCACAAAATCTGTTCCAATAGTGCTCTAACAAGAAGGGAGCAGGAAATTACTTCCACTGTGGTGTCCTCAACAGAGCTCATAGACCAGCAGAGTGACTACATCAAAAAGTCTAAAAATGGCTAGTCTGTTCCTGCTGTGAAGAGGATGTCACAAAAATATAGCCTCAAGCTACATTTCTGCTTTGTGAAAAGAGGATACAGATTTTATTTTAAAGCAAATATTCCTTGTTAATAAACAACAGATTACAGCATGATATATTTATCCTCCTGTGTAAATATGAATATTCTATCCTGCTGACTGTACTTACACATGCCTTTAACAAATGTGCCATCATAATCACAATTAAATGTGCTGTCACAGGTCATGTGGGTACTGTCATTGTAATACCTATATAACCTTACAGCTACTTGTGCCCACAAAGTGCCCATAACAACAAGGCTAATTCTGATTAACATGTTCCTCAGCTGAACTTGACAAACAGTCACTGTGAAACAGCTGCAATTATCAGCCATTTTTAGGGCATCTATAGTTTATCCATTCTGAAGCTGAAAGCCTTTTATTGAAATTCCTTTATTGTGTAAAAATGAGCAAAGGAATTAATTCAAATGAGTACAGGCTTAATGTTAAATATATGAATGTTAAATATAAGCATTTAACATATGGCTAGAAAACAGTTGCAAATCCATGTGTGGTACTGTGGATAAAGAATGAGAAATCACCTCAGGGAGGTTAAAGTTGCTGGCAGCAGCATTTTTAAAGCAGGAGAAAAGCTTTAGTCATGGCTGAAGGGGCCTATAAACCCCTCTAGAAACGTATGAGCATGAAAACAGCTACTTTCCACAAGGACTCATTTAGTACACACAAATGTGTATGTAAACACACAGTCACCTAACAACCCAGAGAGAATAATAAGTACCACACCAGTGAGATGAGAAGCTTTTAAGCACCATTTAGTACGGTTTCTTCATCTTCACTATCGTGTGCACATCAGTGTCACTGAGACCAAAAAATGAAAAGAAAACGAGATACAGTCTTGCTCAGCATACATACTGTAGCTCTGTAAGATTAATAATACATGCTGTCCTTTATAAGAGTAAAGAGGAATGAATAAACGAACGAATAAAGCAAAAAATAATACATTCCCTTATGAGCATGTGTCAAAGAACAGAAATCCTGTTGGTAATACAACAAACACTTAAGTATGTGAAGGTGAATTCAATTTAAAACCCAGCAAGTTATATTTTAATCAGATTTTCCTTTTGTGACTGATTAATGCTGTCAACTAATCTGCATGCACACCCCTCATTTTACATTGGTCCCAAGATTTGACCTGATTGAACGTGAAGAACATTTTAGAGGCAGCAGGATTACACATAAAATTAATGTGCATTAAGGTGAATACACTCGTAAATGCAAATTCAGCCATGCTACTTCAAAGTATAGCTAAGACATGTCCATGTGAATGCAAAGCATATGAACTTGAGCAAATACAATGTCCTTTCTGATACAGCCAGTCAGGCCAGCTCCCTACATGTGTGAGAGTATGTGTGAAAGGTGAAAAGTGTAAAATGTAGAAAAGAGCTACAGAAATACAGCTCACGTACAATTCTCTGAGAATCCTGAAACATACATCCCAATAATTAAAGGTTATGTATAATAATTATAGATTATATTGAATATTACTGAACAAAAAAGCACACAAATTTTCCTGGCTTGCCTTGGATCCTGAAATAGCAAAAATGAGCTGTTTGCTGTATGTATACGCGGACAGGGGGGTGATGCCTTGATGCTGCTGTTGCTGATGGATATGTATTTAGTGGGCATAGATCCCTGTAGAACTAACATCATTAATCATACTCCAATAATTAGTAGCCAAGACAGCACTTTGAGAGCACTGTTTCCACACTGTAAATGTTTCATCTTCACTCCACTTGTTTTCAAACGGCCCATTTCACCACAGACTGAAGATAAACATTGTTCATACAAGGCCTGTGTGGTGCCATTATGACTGGAATGAGGTTCTTAGTACTGGAAAACTTTTCTTAATCTGTTAATAAATAATTCAGTGTTTCTATCACTCTTTGTGTCTCCTGCACCTGTCTGTCTCCCTCTCTCCGTTTTATACCTGTTCATTCTATGCCTCCAGAATCACAAGCACAAACTCACACAGCCTGAGGCTACCTCCAAACCACCATGGTAGAGAGGACCAGGGGTGATGGACTATTGACTGATAGAGTTCAAGCAGTCCATGTAACTCCTGGTGGTTAGCCAGTCATTTCAGCAACAGCCTTGAGCAACCCGCTGCTACTCACAGTGTGTGTTTTTGCCTGTATATCTGGATTTGTGTGTTTCTGTTTTTGCTGCAGACTGATGGAATTCCCAGAAGCTTGTGAGAGTGACTGGGAGGAAGTCTGACAGGTGAAGATAAACTGGACCAAGAGCCAAGAGCGTGAAGGCAGTAGGCTTTAGAAACAAAACATGCCAGAGAGAACACACAGTGTACAAGGTCCAGGATTTAGGGGAATAGGGTGTTGCACTATTGTCTATTATGGGTCTACCAAAATACAGGGGTAGTAAGGGTGTGACAAGGTTATAAATATGTATTTCAGTCTAAATGGGACTAGATGGGAGCTCAGGGAATAAGTGCAAAGGAGACCAAAAAAGAAAAATGATAGCAAATGTAACTGCAACAGGAAGGAGGGGAGTTCAAAGTAAATCTTGTTTTTTGTGTGTGTTCCACAAGAAGTGATTAAATTAAATTTAACTGAAAACATTACACTGATACGTCCTGCTTTTTCAGTAGTAATAAACATCTGGATTATAGACACTACTGCATGTATGAACTGAAACCATAACTAACCTGGTTACTAACCTAGACACATCAACGAAGAGGAGAGAACATAATTAGAAAAAAGTTAGGCAACCTAATCTTAAGCTACTAAGGCGATGGGGGTGAGAGACTCATCTTTTAAGTAGACAGACTCATTCGTCTAATCTATACTACAACTTGCTGTTCACCAGCCAAGTCTTCCTTTAACCACACATACCAACACAGATAGAAGCAGATGCCGTTAGGGCATTTTATGCAATAGGGGATGGCATATACGCGCACACACACACACACACACACACACAAGTACATGAAGATAGACTGTTGACACACCCTGCAGCAGCAAAAGAGCATACTCTGTATGTGTTTGTCTAAGATGTACTTGTGTCTATTTTCATTCCTTCTCTCAGTAGATTTGCCCCATCATGCCTGGGTAAACCTGTGTACTGAAGGCTCAATTAGGCCCTACAATTAGTATTAAAGGCAAGCCTTATTTCTGTAATTATCTTAGTTTGTTCCATTATTTATGAGCCCCCAAATGGCGGGGGTGTATGAAAATTGTTGTAATTCCTTAATGGTTAATGCCACATTTTGTCAACTAAAGCTAAGAGTCTTGACTTTGCTCAATTCAATGTGATGGTGTGCAGAGGATAAATTCCAAAAACCTCTCCCCTAAGAGAGACAAAAGAGAAGCTGGGAAGCTCAGCTGAGGACAGGCCAGCTAAGATCTATGGGATGTCAGTAACACTAATCAGGCTTTCCTCAGCAGCATTCATCTTTGGAGCAGCGGCAACATCTGGGCACTGACCAGCAGCCAGCCAGCCAACTAACCACAGGCTGCAGCACTACTTCAGCTACCCAGTAACAATAGAGAAGGCAGACTCTTTTAAAAGAATGACATGTCATGTTGCGTAGCAATGGCTTCCAATGTGTGTTGTTCTGTTAGCTATGTTTTCCTCATTTTAGAAAACTGTGACTGCTTGAAAAGGGTTTTTACCTTTTAGTTGTTGCCAAGCTGCCAGGTGAAATAATTGTTAAAAAGACGAAAAAGAAATTGAGCAGACAAGGAAAAGACTGTGTGAGGGTGTACCATGCATTTGCAACAACAACATGATGAATGGGGAATGAGACAACATTGTGTGAATGTGAAGGAATACCGTGTAAGCTGTGTGAAATATGTGCACTGACTGACTAGGATAAAAATTCAAGAAGATGCAGTCAGCACTCTCAGTCAGCATTGCCAAGCTAATAGCATCCAAATCATTTTCATTCTTGTTGTGCTGCTATTGTGCCATTTCCAAAACCTCTGCTTCTCCCCGCCAGCATTATGTTCACTTTCAATCCTCTGCAGTTTGCATCTGACTTTGTCAAAGTTGTCCACATTACATTTGAAAGAATATGTCATTGAAATAAAAAGGCACAGGGGAGGAGGAGTGTGGGCCAAAGTAATCAAGGGAGCTGAAAAGCGTGAAAGTACCATTACTCATAATGCCATATACACATAGGAAAGATAAATGACTGCAATCCAGTGGCAGCCCGCTAATACTGGATCCAGTTAGGTGGAAAGGAAGAGAAAAGCCTTCCCCTTGCTTAAGATCTTACCATTGTTTCAAAGATTGTTACACATTAGAAACGCCTATGAACACGTGATAAAAGCAGTGTGAAACAAAAGAACTTTAAGATAGCAACAGCAGCCCTTTGTAAACCAAAGTCAGGTTTATTTCACGTACACTGACTGTTGTGAGCAACATTTGCCTCATCATTTTACAGACGTTTTAAACCATTTTTTTCAAGATGAGGCTAAACTTTACAATATAAGAAAGGCAAAGCCAACAGTGAGAGAATAAAAGCATTTTCTGTAAAAAAAAATAAAATGAAATAAAATAAAAAGTGAAGCTGAACCAGCAGCAGACAAGACATCCTTCTTCAACAACTGTGATGTCTTTACAGGTGGCAGTTATCTCTGCCTCAGGCTACTTGCTACAGTATCTACGGCTAGGCAGCAGAATAGGCAACACGCTGGTGGAAGCTGGCTGACTGAGAGAGAAGAGTGGAGGCATAACAATGAACAACTCTGCCTCCAGGTTTCCTCTTCGCAGGGAAAGTTACATATTGCCGGAATACGGCGACAGACAGTGAAAAACGGCATTTTCTGACAGCTGTATGAAATTAAATCTGTTCAAATACACTGGAAAAACAACACAATATGTGAGTTTTATTTCATCTTCATACAAAACAGAAATCACCTGGACCTACAGGCAAAACAAGACCATAAAACAGCTAAAACAATCCTGTTTGGCAAGTTTGTTTCACTGGCATAACAACATCACCAGTGGATAAATGTTTCCATTTATTAAACTTTTCGACCCTAACTTCTACAAATGGCTGAATTTGAACAGGTGAGTTTATGCTCCTTTGAGGGTAATATTGCTTTGAGACATAGGAATAGATTCACAGATATTAACCTAAACTGGCTTCCAGGCCTGTCACAAACATGCTGTGTCCAAAGAAGTATTTGATATCACATGTTTGTCACAAGTTGTATAAAGTTGACTATAAAGTAAGTTTTTCTGGAAAAAATAATTGCAAGAACAACTTTACAGAACAACACGTACATTTTACAGTTTAACACCGTTATAAATGATTTTACTTTTATTTTTACAGTGCAGTTGCTCCTCTTGACATCAGCACATGACATATTTGCACACCTCCCAGTGTGATTTTGCTTTCCTGGCATTTTTCAGAAGGTGTTTGCTCAGAAAGCAGTGGGAGTTAGGGAGGTAGGTAACAACTGCCAACAGCAATGAAGAGAGGAAGAAAGCAAAAAGAAAATTCAGACAAAGAAAGGAAGGAACAGAAATAGGCAGAAATAAGGAGAGTTAATTAGGGAGTCTCTTCTCAGAGGAACCATGAGGTTCACATTATGAGTACCGAGAGGCTGAATAAAATTCAGCTGAACTGATGCTGCAGGAACAGTGAGAAACACTTATGCACTGTTGCATCATGTTTCCCTCTGGGTTCAAACACAAAGGTTTCCTCACACCACAGAAACGCCTTGTGTCATGGCTGCAAATTAAACTCTGGCCATGAAATTACTTTAGGTGGCTTCAAAGCAAAAAGATTCTACCTGAAAGTTTTGATATTGTACAAAAATGCTTTCCTGGCTTTTCTCTGTGAATCAGCTATTTAAAGTGGACTTTACAATGGCTATATGCTATATGAGAGCGTGTCTAAAAATAACTACCATAAGGTTTGACTTTCCTTCAATCTTTTGACACAGTTATGTTTCTCAGAAAGGGAAAATGATTATTTTGTGATCATTAATCACAAGGTTTTTATGTTGAACCAAAGGCAAATTTACAAAGTTAGAAAATAGAAAACATTATGTTATGGTCAAAATGTTGTACAGTGTAAATCTGTTTAAAAATGATGACATTGCAGGAATGTGTGTATTTACAATGGCTGTATAAGGTTGATGAAGATCAGTCAGGAGACAGGAAAAGCCACAAGTTTAGGTATTTTAATGCTGATAAAAAGAAAGGGAGACATCAGTGCAAAAACACTACTGCCAAAGATTTTATTGTTCCCTATTACGGCCAAAAGCAGGAAATAATTCTCTCTCTATCTCTTCATTCTGTTCATTATAGAATAAAAGTTGTTTAACACACTTAGAGGAGTTTTCAGACTTATTGAACTGGCCGTGACCCATGTCCAGGAACACACAGCAAAAACAATAGAAAGGTCTCAATAATTTGGTTTTTAATTTGGTCTTTGATTAGCCAACTTATGTGTGCATACAGCTCTCATTAAAAGTGAGAAATAGAGGGGTATTCACAAGTTGATACACATACAAACACAAATAGACATAGCTCTACTAAGCTTCAGTATTTTACAAACCTATTATAATACAGTTTTATAAAATTGTAGGTAGAGAATCTTTTCAAATACCATCCAGGGAGATGGATGTTTTTGTAGAAGGGGAAGAAAAAACTAAACACTGACCTGACACCAAGCTGAACGGCCTGGATGCACCTGTAGCTGCATTCTATAGCCACCAAATTACATCACAGCCAACCTTCCACTGTGCTACAAGTGATGTTATAATTAAGCAACCTCAAGCAGTAATTATGACCAGAGCAAATGTCACTGTCACGGTCATATGAAAAGCAACCAAGTCCACCTTGGAAGGAAACAGGGTGGATGGATGGGTAACAAAACATATGATTATTAAGCACTTGAGAAGGGCTACTGAGCTGACTAGGAATTAGGGCCAGGCCCTACTAACCCATATCTACTGTCCCAGTAACAACTGATAAGAGCTTTTGATGTAATACCGTCCATTTAAAAATCAGAGGCCTCAGATACAGTTGAAACAGGGGAAAAATGTATTGCAGTCAACAGCATTGCTTACAGTTTGCTGGGGTTTTTTTGCATTAATTGGTCATCAAATGTGACCTGATCTTCACCAAACCCACAAATATCAATATCAATATCATTATTGAATATTACTGATGGAGAAAAAAGTAATGGCAACTCTAGTCATTTGAAGTATGTCAGCTAGAGTCAGGTTATTGACTCCAGTCCAATCAATGAAATGATAATTGAGGTGTGGCTTAGAATGATCTTCACTTATAAAAATGCACACACACACACACACACACAGTCAGTGTGCTATTTACAAGCTATTTACAAGCAGCATCAGCAGATGTGAGCCATTCTTTACAAAAGGGATACGTTATTGATTTGCATGTAGCTGGAAAACAAACAAAATAGAGGTGCGCACCCAGCCGAAATCACTCCAAAGGCACAACACAGAAAACCCAATGAAGTGAAAAAGAACCATGTATTAAGAGCTGAAGTCTTGAAGAAATCACTGGATCTGGTTATCATCTCTCTTCATGAGTCAACCACAAGCAAAACATTGAACAGGCATTATGTCCATGGCAGGACACCACAGAGGAAGCAAACAAAAACATTCCAGCAAATCTGGTTTGCCAAAGACCACAACACTATTGGGAAAATGTCTTTTGGACAGATGACAGAACTGTTTGGGAAGAACACACAACACTATACTGTGCGCTAACATAAAAACATCCCAATAGAGAAGTATGATGGAGGGAGGGTCACGATTTGGGACTACTTTGCTTAAGTCCCAAGTTTATCAATATATACGTACAGGATGATGTGAGGGTGGCTGTCCACAAGCTGCACATCAGAAGAAGCTGTGTGTTGCAGCAGTAAATCTACTACAGAAGATATTTGTTTGTTGATATTTGTGACTTTGGTGAAGATCAAATCATATTTCATGACCAGTTTACCCAGAAAGCCAGTAAACAGCAAATAATGACACTTTCTTGTAAATGTACATCCACAGAACCGCCATACACTGAGGATCTAATAACAAAATGAGTCATTACTTATCAAATGACTGTTTTTCTGCCAAATGCTAGGACCTGCAAAATGTCATGAAGCGATTTAGAATGACACTGATACAACAAAAGTACTGGTATTTGTTCACTCTAACTATACAAGGTTTTCTATTAGAAGAGTGTGCTATTTATTTTAACATCAACTTATGTTAATTATTACTCACTATTGTTTTCTCTGAAAATAATAACTTAATACTGAATCCCACCAACGTACCATCACTGGAGAAATATTGTACTCTTCATTCATTACCTTTTGTAATATTGTAATTTCAGAAAGTCATGGTTATGCATTTACACTACACTAAAGCTGCAGGGCCCATAAATTTTTAATCTCACTCCTCTTTTTCTCTTCTCATCTAACACCACGTTCTCTCCCTCTCACCTACTTTTCGACAAACTCCACATCATTGGATCATTCGTATTTTCCTGTCTTTTCCCACTTCCTCCCTTGGCATAAACACTCTCAGCACAGCTGTGCCTGGAGACAGTGTCAAGTTTAAGTGAATAACCCTTCCACAAACAGTTATAGTACACTCTTATAGCTCTTTGAGGTTTGATAGTTTATTAAAATTGGAGCAAATTAATCCAGAATAGAATTTGATAGGCAGTTGATGCACAGAAATACAGATTATCGATTGTGATCATCATTCGATCATTTTGATTGTCGATTATGGTTTTGCTTGGACTGTCAGCCTTTGCTTTTTTCCTGTCTCATTAAACTTACCACTACAATTTAAACGTAACTTCAAGAAACAAATACATAAAAATTAATTGTCTCAAAGTTGTGAAAATATCTACAAATGGGGAAGAACGTTAAGACGCCTCATTCACCAAACATTCTTATACAGAAATTTCTTCATTCACCAATGTTGTAATGTAAAGTTATAGGGATGCTTTGCTGCTTCAGGGCCAGGGCAACTTGCCATAATTGAGACATTCTCCTTCAATGGGATAATGTCAGTCTCTCGCTCTTTGGCCTTTGAGTTGAAACTCAAACGCAATGCGTTATGCTGTAGCAACTCTAAGTATGATCCCAATGATTTCAATCATGATCCGAAGCTTAAGAGTAAGTCAACCTCTGAATGATCCCAAGAATAAGAGTAAGTCGGCGCCTGAATCTCTCAAAAGGTTATTGAGCTTTTAAGTTCAGGTGGCAGTTACGTTTTCACACTGGTGATTTAGGTATTGAATAAACTTATTATGTAAAACTTGTGTTTTGTTTGCTCAGGTTGCCGGATTCAAAGATTAAACGGTTCAGTATTATATACACACAAAAAGAGAAGACATCAGAGTGGGCCAAATGTTTTTTTTCACAGTACTGTAACACGAGGACATAAAATAATACTCTATATTATATATAAAAATACAGTATACTAAAAATACAGCAGATGTCAGATGAAAACTGTATATTTTAATTCAACATCAGATTTAGATCAGGTTTAAATATCTCTCCTAAGAGAATGTCATTACTGATTGCAATACAAATCCATGGACGTGACCTTGGTGTCTTCAGTAGGTAGTAACAGCCATGGTACAATACATGAGAGCCAAAAGGGGCCACAGCACAGTGTGAAGACCAGTCAATAATCCTATATGAAGAAGGACAGACGAGACAATGTCAATGACGAGTGAGCTGGTCACATAGAGGCAGAGTTTGTCGCCAGAAAGTGCTTTATCCCGAGGAGTTACAGCACTGAAGGGAACAGAAGTGTTTTGAAGTCACTCTCTTTCTCTTTGGCTCAGCAGACTCTCAGCTCTCAGCTTGCAACTGCTGGTCAATAACTCACTGTCCGATCTCTCTTATCAAATTACAGTATATTCACTTTCCTCGTGCTCTGACAGACATCAAGAGCAAACTGGGCTCAGAGTAGAAAGGTAGTGTAAGAAGAAGGAATTTGATGATGTGTGTTGATTATGAGTGGTCAGTTAGCAGAAAACTCTGTTATCCCAGATATACCTTTCACTACTCTGGGCACTGATCAACAAACTTAACCTTTCTTACAGGTCTACTCAAGCCACACCCAAATATTTCCCAATTCTTTGAGCTTCCAGTATACATCAGTATACAGTACAGTTTCTGTATACCTAAATATCTAGCTATTCATTCATGTGTATTAGCGCTGATCTATTTAATGTTTCTATATCAATACCAGTGCAATTTTCAAATGGACTGTATTAATTGCAGTCCATAATTAACATTGCCTTAACTGGCTGTAGCAGATGAAAGTTTAAGTCAACCACCATTGATTTCACCAGCTATGACAACTGTTGTCAGTAAATTTATTGAGCTTTAGCTAATTAACATTTGTGTGTAACATTTGTAGTTATCCATTATCTCCATGCCATTGTTTATATGTTATCGCTCTGTATTGTTTATAAAAAGTCGACAGAGTGCCGAATCTTTCTGGTGAAGGTGATCACCTCATGTCAGCTTTGGACAGGTAGCTAACATGTCACCTGACAAACGTAGAAAAACAGCTTGTAAACAGATCTGTCAAATCAGAATAATGCATGAAGTCCCCACAGCTACTAAGTCAAACGCAATACACACAGTGTACCATAGCACTTTCCAGGTTCCAGGTATATATGGCCAATTAAACATGCAGTGTGTAAGGTAAATATTTCTGCACAATATGACAATGCAGAGAGAAAGAAAAACATACTGTAATTGAGGCAGATTGCTGGCTCTCTGCACATTCTTGGCACTTTAATTGGCTTCAACTGCATGTGAACTGGAAAGGGAACAATAATGTGACTCAAAACAAAATTATTCCGCTGGTATTCATGCTGGTGCTACCTTTGCAACTTTTAAGTATATTGTGCTTGGCTTACTGCTGCATTCTGTGCTCCTGACACAGCAGCACACTGGCTGTGCATTCAGTCATTAGGCCTTTGTGCTGGTAGACACTACAAAGCATCACCGCATGCAGGCTGCTTCACAGTCACTTAATAAAGGCATCAGAGTCAGAATGCAAACTAGCTGTGCACAGAGCTTGAGCTTTCTTGAACTAAATTTTATATGATGCGGTGGGCAGTGATCCTGTCTGAAGTTTGCTGAAGCTGAAAAACGGAACAGATAACTCAAAAAGCCTAATGAGGGGCAGCAGGTTTTTTGTCACTACAAATATTATTTATAAGTTCTAGAGAATGACGAGAATGGTGGAGATGTGAGGTCTAGTCAGGTATTTTAAATAACACAATTTTCTCATTGGTGAACTGCATCTCAAATAAGCACAGAAGCATAGTCATTCAACACCTGCTCTCTTATTGCAAGTGGTGCCTGTGCATCAAGGTTTTAAGACTGACATCTGTGTTTGTTTTAGTCTCACAGCACAGAGGTCTTTAAATCCATCTCTGGCTGGCTTCAGTTTATGCTAACTGAGATGCTGTGTAAGGATTGAAGGAAGATAAGACAATCTGACTTCACTTTGAAAGAGAATTTCAATCAAAAAGGAGCAAGATATTCTGGAGTAAGACGATTTAACACTACACACTATGTTGCATTTCACACTCCATTTCCGGAAAAATTGTGACTTTTTCTAAAATGCAATAAAAACTATAATCTGTGATTTGTTGTAACCTTTATATATCTGACAAAAGTACAACAAAAATATTTGGAAGAAGGTTAATATTATTTTCTCTTACTGGATAACTTAAACACTTGTATTTTGTAAATTAGGGAGGCACATTTTAAGGAATTTTCTCAGTCAATATTCAGCTTAATTGTTTAATTCAGTTTTAAACACAAATGCTGCACAACTTAAAATAATAGCAAAAAACTACAAAGAAATTTAAATGTGCTGTATTTAGGACAGTAAATAACTTGTAGTTAGTTATCAAATAAAATTAAATACCCCACAGCAGTCAGAAAAAATGAAAATCATTGCTTTGTATTTTAAATAGTTTCAAGCAAATTGACAAACTTATTTTTTAATACATTTTAGAAAATGTCCAAATTAAAAATTTAAAAAAAAAAAAAAATCAATAAATGCTTTTGCTATTAACCTGTAGGTGCTTCTGGCTGCTTGCTTCAAAGTAGTTAATTCATGGTTATTTACAGGGTGGCAGTTCCCCTTTTGGTAAAGGAAAAGCTTTCACTGATTATAATGATTGCTATGCCATGAAAACTGAACAAGTGGAAGTGTGACTTCAAGCCAAATACCACACTAGAAATCCCACTGAAATGAGGCGTTCAACCACCATGGATGAAAATGAATCCAACAGCATGACAAAACCATCTGACACATGGTGGATGAAGGTGGGAGGTGGGGGTTATTTCATCAACTAAGGTCAGAGAATAAGAGGAGACTGTTTAATAGACACCCATTTAGGTGCTAAAATGTATGTGTCTGTGTGTGTGTGTGTTTGTGTACCTTTGTTTGATACACACATACATGTATACAGAAATAAACTAAAAATAGGAAAAATATATGGATTAGAGAGAGGGAAAGAAAGCAATAGAGTCAAAAGATGAAATAGGTCATTTCATTTTTTTCACATAAAATTCCTCTCAGCCTACTCTGACTCCCACTCCCACCCCATCACATTTTCCCTGGCTTTTGGCTCTTGATTTGAATTTAGACAGGGAACAGTGAGCAGAGTGGATGGCTGAGGTTTACAGCAGGTGATTTGCGCTTGCTACCCTTGTATTCAGCCAGGGGGACAGAATTCAGTTTTTATTCCAGCCAAGCCAAGGCAGGAGACAGACCACAAACAAAGAGGGATACAGAGGCGAGATCTGTGCAGGCAAGTGACTGAGGTTTTTAAGATGCTGAACATGTAATGTCTGGGCTTTTTTCTTCAAACATGCCTAGAAATAAAAAATATGGTAAACAGTGTGTGACAAGTGACATGAGTAACTGTATGAAGGTTAAAAGTAGAGCTTGAGAGAAACACTTGCTCAACACACCTGACTGGTAGCCTGATGGGTGAGGTGACCAGTCAGACATTGTGCCAGAAAACAAGACATTAGAAACCTTGTCACTGTCTAATAATAATTAATGTTGTCTCTGTTACACAAAGTACACACACAAAGTACAAGATATACTTAAGCAAGGGTGAAGAAGGGATTAGAAAAACAAGCAGGCAGAAGAAATGAAACCAGTGATGACAAAGAGCAATAAGGGAAACATATTGAAGTATGTTGCATTATCTAAACTAAAAACTTGTAAGTAGCAGATGTTTAGGCCTCTTAAGCCAGTCACACAGAGAACAGTCTGTCCATAAACTAAAGGTTTTATAATTGAGGGTAAAATAGATGTTTGTTCTTCAGTGCCTTGGCAACAGAACAAGAAATAAAACATTTTGTTGTCTGTTTGATAGATTACCATCTGCCCACTATTCCCACAGCATGATTTTTCAACCATAGATCTTTCCAGATAAATCCTTCTCTCTAATACTGTAAGGGATGGCGGAGAGAGACAGGGAAAACAAATCTAAAATCTAATTTAACTCACAAACAGTAGAATGTGTACATCAGATTACAATCAAATTGAATTTCCAACTCCCCATCTCCCAATTTGCCTTTTTTCTAGATCCACTTGTGCACAAACCTCCCTCAGTTTCCGTGTTTGCTTTGATATTATAACACATCAGTTGAGGAAGTTTGTCTCTTCCACCCGCCCAAACTGAGAACCCTGATGCTTTTCTGAGTGTCTTCTGACATTTCCATTTTCAGATGGGTGGGTTCAAAAGCTACCACATTTGTGAATACAATAGACACTAATCATCTGCAGGTAATTTCCCAAGGTGGAGAACTAAACTGATAGATTTCCCCTGAGGTGGCTGTCCAAAAACACTCATACTTTTCATGCTTGCTGTTTTACATTCTCATGTTTTTATCATTCTCTCCTTATTGCCCCAACAGACTCCAAAAACAGTAGAAGATTTTTGAAGTAGGTTTAATAGCCAGGACAGGGGTGGACTTAGCATTAAAGCAACCTTATTTCAAACACACGCTGCTCTCTCATTCATGTGCTGTTATACACAGAGCAGCAATTTAACAAGGGAAGGCAGCGAAGATGGTAGCTTTGAAAAATGTGTGTGACCTATAACATCTCAGTAAAGGCCCACTCCGAAAATTATATTACACCAATTTGAAAATTTGACATTTTTACAAGCCATGATTTTAAAGGTGCAGTGTGTAATATTTAATAGCACCTAGCAGTGAGGTTGCAGATTGAAACACAATATCTAGCCTATGGTGTCTGTATGGTGCTATCTCATCACCTATGTTAAGTTGGTAGAGCAGTCGTCGTTATTGGTTAGTAGTTAGTGGTTCAACTCCCAGTTCCTCCTGGCCACATGATGATGTGTCCTTGGACTAGACACCAAAATCACACAGTAACACCGTCATCTACTGCAGCTGTTCGAACAACAATTTACCCAAGGGGATCAATAAAGTATGTCATTATCAACTGTATGTTAGTTTCCATGTAAGATAACAAAAATAATTTTTACTTTTCCCATATTGTGTTAGTGATTGATTTGATTTGTCCATTTTGAGCTACTGTAGATACAAGATAGATCCCTCCAAATCTTACACACCTTCTGTCTTTGGGTGACAAAGCACAATCATTAGATATGAACAAAATGTATGTTTCAAAATTTGGCCAGTGTAGTGGTCTACCTTTTTGTCTGTGTCTGTGAAGATTCTCAGTCATCTAGGTCATGGTCCCAAAGGTTCCTGAAGATGTTTTTATAAGCAGATAAGAGGCTAAATGCCTTCAAAGAGCTCATGCAAGTCAAAGTGCCACTGAATAGCATGGGACCTTTTGTTAGATAGCAAAAAACCTGACTACAAACTAATTTCTACAACTACAATAGAGGGTTATTCAAAAAGGATGAACCGATTTCATGAAGCTATATTTTATTAAGGAAAAGTAGTTCAAGATTCCAACCAAATCAAGTATTCTACTGATAATCACATTTTACTATCAAGTGTTCGGTGTGGCCACCACTTGCAGCACATCAAGGCTATACGAGAATTCCCCTCAAACGTGTTGCAGCATATAACTGCTGTTATTCAGTATTTAAGGTCATCTGTGTTAGTGGGTAGTGGCGGAAAAATCTTTAACATATCCATACAGGAAAAAGTCAAACAGAGTGACGACTGGGTATCTCGGGAACAATGCACCCAGCTCTCCGTAGGCAACTATTCAAAATTTTGAAACCTACTCTGTCAAATGTTCAGTCACCCATTCCGTAAAGATGTTTGAAGACTGAGAAATAGGACTTCAAAATCAGTTCATTCTTTTTGAATAACCCTGTAGCGCCCTGCCCTCCTTCCATTTCTTGTTGGCTTAACAGTCAATAGGTTCCGACATTAATTAAATCTCATTCAATCAAGTCCGAGGACCTTACACAAATTTGTTTGTGCAGTTCCTGTGGAGAGATAATGGGTCACAAGCTTTATACCATATGACAGCTACAAGGTGGTGACCTCATCATATAGGCCTTGTGTTAGAGTGCACGCATGTGTGCGCGCGTGCGTGCCCCCTGAATATTAACAGCCTGATACTTAGTGATTAAAGTTAGTAATGGCAGGGAAACCCTAAACTCAGGAAGCCCATCTTAAACACTTTCTGTGCCTGCGGATTGGCAAAGGAGTTGAGTCATGAGCCTGCATTACTGACAACTGCAGAGCAGGTTCTGTCAATTACACTACTTGTGTTGTTAAATTAGCTGAAGAATTGCAGACAGCTGCATGCTTTATTTTTAGTTGTTTTCTGAGAGTGTACTTAAAAATAGCATTAACTTTCAAGAGGCAGTCAAAAGTGTCATCTCAGTCAATCCTAATCTTATTTTACAAGATTTCTCACTTTCCATTAACTCTTTCCCCTTGCTCACTCATCATATACTGTTTTATCACTTTCTTTCTCTCTCACAAATGTGCTTTCCTACTTTAACAACAAACACATTAGGAAAGCCATTAAGTATGAACTAAAGGGAGAGAAAAACAAGTTAGCGGACAAACTGTTAACACAGCAAGGTCGGCAGATAGCCATCAGACTGTTACGCAAAAGGTCACAGCCATAATGCTAATGTGCGTTTGTCGGTGTGTGTGTGTGTGTGTGTGTGTGTGTGTGTGTGTGTGTGTGTGTGTGTGTGTGTGTGTACATATTAAACTGTGGA
>JAUBNQ010000009.1:7850879-7869258 GCA_032353495.1 Ctenopoma kingsleyae
TGCATATGTTTGTTTTGCTGTCCATAAATAGTTTTAAAACCAAACTTAACCAACTTAAAACAGTTCTTTCTCACACATTTCTGTGCTGCATCTGAGGCTTTTTAGACAGGGTTGCAGGTGGGATGGCAGATGTCTGATGACGGAGCTAATCAGACTTCCTGCTTGGTCTAATGGCTGAATAATTGTGCCAGGCTTAGCTGTGGTCTGATAACGCCCTATCATCCCGGAGTCATCTTACAGAACGGACAAGGAATGGGAAGTAATGCAATAGGGAGACCGGGTAAATTTTATTAGAGATGATAAAGAATGGATTCATAAGTCTGGATGGAAATAGCAAGAAGCAAAGAGCTGCAAAGCTCATTGCTCTGAAAAATTATTCTCATCCTCTGACCTTTCAGACAAAGTGAGAAAGAAAGACGATCTCACTATGTATGAGGAAATGTTTTTTGTGTAATGTATTATTGTTCCATGTTCATTCACATAAAGACAACTGGATTTCTGAAAGACACAGAAACATCAGCAGAGAAATATATAATCATTTTAAATAAAATTACTTTAAAAAAAAACATTTATTTAAAAAAATAAATTAAGATAAATTGCTGACAACAGTTCTGTATATTTCTTTTACTTTACAATATTGGAGACTGAGTCCTCTGTGCACAACACAAATCAGTTTTTCTCCATAGCTTTAACTCTCATTTAAAAACTGAGTTAAAGTTTTCAAAACTAATTTACCATTTCCTCAAGAATTAGTTTGTTCTGTGCATCATAATGGGATTTCTCATTATCTTCCTACAAATAGTAATTGTTTATCCCATTTCAGCAAATGATTAAGTACAGCTGTCTACACTTTGAACAATTATCAATCATATATATCCGTTTGATCAAAATAGATTAGTTGCTTCACAGTTCAATAGTCCTTCCAAAAGATTTAATAATTATTTCACTCTTTATATCATTGCATGCACATAACTTTTGCTGTTTTACTGCGGTATTTGTAAAATTATGCTAAACATAAGAGGAAGTGAAAATTTTCTGAAGGAACTCATCTTAATTAATTAGTTGTCAGGTGAAACCTGGACTTCACTTCCAGTTTCCTAAATCAACCAATGACAAGCGCCTGCAGGAGCAATTCACAATTAGAGTGGCTACTGACAAACACATTTATAGATCTTGACCACAAGAGAATTACTAGAATTTCTAAACAATGAGGGATCTGCTGAGGCAAACATGCCACAAAAGCCTGCTCGTGGAAGAGGAAGAGGAGTAGGGAAGCTGTACTGAGAGGAAGACAGCAGAATAGGAACAGCAGGCCAATTCAAAGAGATCAAACTGTTGTGCACCATGTAATTAACCGAGGTCTTACAATAGAAGAGGCTTGTACATGCAGCCTAAGAGTATCCTGCTGTATCTTTGATCATACAAACGTTTCTTAGGCATGTATGTAACCATTCAATACTACTACATACTCCACACTGTTCTGGGTAAGTTAATACTGTAAATGTAAGTCACTGTAATATGTTTAAAAGTCACACTGTAAGGGTTTTAGACCATGAACCACACATACTAGCCCAAAAGAAATCTATTTGTGAATTCCAGTGTACAGGACTAGAGCTCAGAGCATGCTGTTTGCATGCATGTATCCCCATAATTGGGCCATACAAGACCCAGCACCTAACTTTCTTGGACACCATCTTCAAGAAGCTGATGCCTGAAAATCAGGAAGGAGTGACAAGAGATGGTTTGCTGAACTATGTAATTGTGTGAGACAAGGTCAGTTTTCACTACTCTGATGTCATTAGACAAAGATTTGGCGGCCAACCAAGGATATTGAGACAGTTCCTACCACCATACTCTCCATTCTTAAAACTCTGTATGCAGGTGACAGAGCACACCAGACAATTCTTGCCAGGGAGAATATCAGCTCTCAGCCAAAAAGCTATGGCCAAACAGACAGCAGCAACATTAACTTTAATTCTGTATACTGTGTTTTTGTGTTACCATACAATATGCATTTGTTGGTTATTATGTTTTTACAATGCATATTTTTGTAGAAGACTGTAGATTTACTGTAAAATACAGTGTTGTGCAATTTTGTTCTTCTCTTTTGTTTTACAGTATTACAGGAAAAACTAAATTGTTCTTCATTGTCCTACTGACAAAACTGCTACAGTGTTTTGAGACTTTTCGTTTTGTCATGGTTGACTGAAACAAGAGCTTAAGGCTCTGGGTGAGTTATGTCCTTTAGCTTATGTACTATGCGGTTGTGCATTAATACAGCAAGTTGTGACAAATATGAACAAGGCAGAAAGAATGATGGTGATGTTTCAAAAAATAAGCCAAAGCAATAGAGAAAAACTAGTACAAAGACTAGTAAAAAAAAAAAAAAAAAAAAAAAAACCACCTAATTGATCACATGTAAAGACCTCTTTCAATCCATTTCCATACATCATCTGCTATAATTTCAGTAAATTTCACTAGTGATACTTGCTGTAGACAAAGGTAGTCGTAATGGACAGTATAGTCCATGAGGATAATGATACTGTGATGATATGGCTAAAGCTGGGTGACAACTCATCTGGTGACAACATGCTATACTTATAAAATATATATAACCTACCTATATAAAATGAAACAGCCTTTTTTGTGTATTTGCATGCTGAGACTGATCCATTTTTAGACCACTACACTGATAAACACATACAGTATATATTATTAATTTGATATGAATAAAATATATGCTTTTATATAGAACAAAAAGACAGTGTGTCTCCTTGTTTCACTGATAAAAGCTAATTAAAATCCCATTATATCCTGGCAGCACACCACTGGCTCCTTGCTTGAATAAGACATTTTAAATGAGTTTAAAAGCATCTCGGTGAAAAGCTAACATACTTACTTTTTTAAACATTTTTGGCGAATAATAGATCATAATGTCAAGTTGTGCACTTTAGATTTTCTACAAAAAACACAACAGGAACAAAACAATTTGACAGTAGCCTTGGTGCATTCACTAAAAACTGAAATTAATCCTGATGTCTTTTCTTTACAGTATTCAGTGCTACACGACAGCTGCACCCTCTGCACTCCTCATAGCCAACAGTGGTTTGTGCCGTATTTTCTCTCTCCACCAAACTAAATGTCAATTTCTCCTGTTTCTTCAAGCACTCAGCTTCCCCAGCTGGTGTCTTTCAAATTTCTGTTATTACAAGGCCATGTTTTGGTGAGTGACTGTGAGCAGCTCTGCCACGTGGCTGCAGTGAAAATGTGTGCACACTCACCAGCTCACATGGTTCACACAATGCCCAGAAAGTAAAAAGGACAAATGGATTTGCAGTGTTTCTTCATATCCAAGTATAAATTTGTTGTAGCTAGTGTGAGAAAAATATTCATCACAATATTTTAGTGTTTCTGACTCTGTGACTTTTAAATGACCATAAATACTGTGCCACATAACAAATACGTATGTATATTTTAATCTCTACTGCAGACAGACAACCATTGATGCACAAAAGGTCATTGTTTTTTAATTTCATTTTTTGTGTTTTAATTCTCACCATCAAATCAACCATGAATGTTATCAGTTCATTTAAATTATTCAAGTAATTCACATTTGAGCAGGCCCACACCAGAATCAAATGTGGCATATAATTAATGTATTTCAAATATAGTATTTGTCAAAAGATTATTGCACTCACGCCTCTTTGCATCTCATCAATGCTTTAAAGTGGCTTTAAAGTTTTGTAGCCGATGGTGAGTCATGCTTCAGCAGAGTTTAGACAGCAGCTTATTGATGCACCGAGGCTGCCAGTGTCACTCACTGACTTCAACAGCCATGAGGAGAAATCAAGAATGCAAGATCAAAAGAGGACACCCACCCTAAACTCTCCATTTCAAACATAATGGGGTACTCATGGATGCAAGTAAGCAGGTAGATTCTTGTAGAGCTTGACATACAAATAGAGAGAAGGTTTACCTTCCCCTTTCAATATATATAATTATTTTTCAGCATTTTGGTTTATTTTTCAGAGCTCGGTCTTATCCTTAGTCAGTTGTTGAAGTGGGCAGAGTTTCTGCATCCCAAGCACCAATATTCAAGATGATAAAGTATGTCTGCTTATGGTCAAACAGCAATATGGGTCAACATGCCATGGCCTCTCTTTGTCTATTGCCCAGTTGACAACACAGCAGTTCCACATTGCTCCTGTGAGCCCCAGCGATACAGTCCCAGGCATCCCTACAAGCACTCCTGCCAAGTCAGGCTCCAGCAGAGAGCTCCATTCTCCCAAATCCAGGAGAAGCTGATGATTGCAAATGTTGCAGATATTTAGGGATTGTGAAATTGTTCTTGGGGAGGCTGGGACTAGGCACAGGCAGGCTTCAATGCAAACAGAGATTTGAAAGAGCCACGGTTTCAAAACCACTAACATTTTCCATCATACCGTTCCTGCACTATCCACTGTTTTATAGGATTCATCAAAGACAGAAAGTGCTGTGTACCTTAGGTTGTGTGCCGCATGGATTATAACACATGACTTGAGAAAGCCCTCTGGAATGAAGGGTGAAACATCGTCAAGGAACTAAAACAAGTCCAGTTGCTATTGAAAAACCTTTGTTTGAGATAACCATGACCACAGATATATAACACCTCGTGTTGGTGAGAGAAGTCAGTCTGCTGAGTATGCTAGCCAAAGATGGTGAACTCTCAAACTTTTTTCCCCCATCAAAATATATATATATATTTTGGCTATACGGGAAATTTTTGGGTACTGCCACAGCATAGAGGAGGTAGGTCATCTGATACAGAAGATGCACTTGTGAAGAGTGGCTGCCAGAGGCGGCAACACTTAAAATATGATTTCACATCTGCGAGAGGATTAATCATCACTCTTTACCAAATTTACGGTAACTGTGTCTTGAATTAAAAGTTTGCATCCAAGTCTAACATTAGTGAAATAAGTACTACAGGCTTTATATGGAGGCAGATAACATGGCAGCAGTCAAACCCCTTTAAAACACCAAAGTAGATGTAGATGAAGGGACACAGAAAAATGATTTCCCACACCATTTTAAAGTTGAAGCATTTCTCATGACATGAAACAAAGAGAACTTTGATGAATTGTGGAAAAAATGATTAAGTTATGTAATATTAGGCATAAATAAGCTTCAGCATAACTAGCAGAAGTACTGCATCACACTGCAAAGCCCAGGTTTTTAATGATTTTTAAACTCATCTACTGACTACATTGTTATGAATGAGATGCTGTCAGCTGGTGAATCACTGAATGATGAAATGGAAGGTATGACGACAGAAAGTCAAATTTTATCATTTAATACTTCACATAAAGGTTATAAATCTGTAACTCCTTGCAGGGGGTGGGGGATAACCATGACCTGGATGACTGAGAATCTTCACAGACATCTACACATAAAGGTCTGCATTTTAGAACACCAGAAAATGTCAGATGCTGAGTTTTTGCCTCAGCTTGGGCTTTCGGTATGAAACTGAGGTAAATGTAGAAGTGCAAATCAGTTTTTTTTTCAAGATATAAGGGTGCCATTGCTGGACTAAGTGCTGATCTTTTTCATTTTTTCTATTAGTAGTGATAGGAGCAGTAGTATTATCAAAAATTTAGGGCACAGTTAAGAAGTTATGCTTAATTCATATTTTATGCTGCAGATAAGTGGAGTGCGCTTCTCAGTTTCCCTGTTGGGAGAAACACTGAATAAAAGAAAATATTATTAAACTCCAGTGGCATGATTTTCATGGAGTATGATAATTTTAGTACAGTTTCTCTCTACCTGCTTTCGTACTGTAGCTCTTCTTCCATACAGTTCTGTTTCTGACAAAGGCTTATGTTCGAAGACATTATCTTAAAAGCTGACATATGTGTCGAGGTGTTAATGGTTACAACTGCAGAATTTAAAACTTCATGTGGGTTGAGATGAATAAAATCCTTCCCTTTTCCTGGCTAATAAAATCCTTTAGAAATGTCACAAACTATGTATAATAATGGGTAATTTCACATATGATATTATTACTATTTAAATTCAATTAAATGTGGGACAATTTCAACAGATTCTAGGCAAAGGTTCACAAGTACAATATTTAACATTTAAAGATTTTGTGGAATTTAAGATTTTCAGTGTGAAATATCATGATATCTTAGTGTAAAATGTTGCTAACGATACAGCAGATCTGCAACACCAACAAGACATCCATAAAATATTTTGGAAAAAAATGGTTCAAGGAAAGGTATAGTCGAAATTGCACTCCCTTGTGATACTGGTGATGTGCACATGCATGCACACACACACAAACTGCTTAAACATGACTAATACTAATGTGTACACTTTCTCCCACCTGTATCAGCCAATCATAAAGTATATATGTGGAGAACAAAGGCTCACACAGGTTCCATACAGGAGTGACCGTTTTCTGCATTAGTAAACACAGTCTATTAATTGAGTTAGTATTTTGCACGTGTGGTTCCCTCACCCCAAACTGAATAGGCTTTTGAATTTGTTTGTTAGATGCCAGAAAAAAATGTTTGGTTAACATAAGGTTCAGAGATTGTAACATTCTATTCTACAACATAAAATACATTAGTAGACAGCCTACTTGTGGTTTTATTAAGCTTTCTTGTGTCTTGGAAAAGGTGGCTGCTGACAAGTGGCTAAATGAGACTAGGTTGTCTGGAACATTAAATGTCACCCTGCCTTGCTGTGATTATACTTGTGCACTTGCAAACTATTCTCACTCAGTCTTTCCTGCTTGAATATTTATCAAAAGACGGTCACACCAATTGGAAAAGGCTTATATAGAAGAGATAAATGTGTAAATCAAACCTAGAAGTTGGAACTTGATGGTGACACTGAAGCCAACTGTGGTGCAGTTTATTTACAGCCTAACAATACCTTTTTAAACAAAATGTGTATGTATTCTAAACTACTGTCACTGAGCTTATTTTCTGCATTAATAAGTACAGCTGCTTTGACATAGATCTGTTTCCTTTTTAGTTTCCATCTGTTGAACCGGCATCATTTGAAGTTTTGCCAAGATGAATAAGGAAAAACTGATTTCCTAATCGTAAAATCATGCTTAAGTTGTCCTGGATTCAAAGCCTCAAAAATTTTCTGCAGAAACTGTGGTGAGCTTAAACATGTAATGAAAAACAAATGATCATGTCATTTTATAAATATGCTTGAACGTTTTAGCAGAACTAATATTATAAGAGAAAATTATATTATCTAGATACAGTACCATATAAGTGGGACTATATCACACCACCTAAGCCTGGGCATTAAAATATTGGCGTGTCATACATGCTGCACTGCATTCATTTTTATTGGACTACCCTGTGTGTTGTTATAGTCCACTGTGATGTATTGCGGGTTCTGGTAGACTAATGGAGTATATGGGCAACTCTGAGTAAACATCCTGCAGATGATAAAGCTCCTGAATCCAGCAGTGATCTATTCCTGGATAGGAACACATTCTGTTTCTACTGGGACAATGCACACACACACACACACACATACACACACACACGCACCCAGACAGGGATTGGCCATGTCTGGCTGGCACTGCCAGCTGATACTGCAGGATGGGTATGTTTGTGTGTGCTCTTGTATATCTACATTTGTGGGGACCAGTTTGAGTTTTATATTTACAGTGAGGATGTTTTCTGCAACTCCTCATCTCATGGTTTTATGTTAGAATTAAGTTTTGATTATTGTAAGCGTTTGGTGTTAAGAAATGATACATGAAATAATATATGTGTACATGCATGTTGGTGTGTGCATATGTTCTGTGAGCTTTTGTTTCCTTGTTATATGGCATTTACAGTGACTCCATGGCCAGGGGTTGTTTTGGCCTAGATAGTGAAGGTGTGTGCTGCATAAGATGCATAGCTCAGTGAAAAGTAAAAATGGAGCACTGGTTTCTGGGGAAAAATAATTTAAATTTTAATGAAGTCAGAACCTTTACACTCTAATGAGCAATGACTCTATGCAGTTGCAAAACATGTTACTCGGCCAAGTTACAGATTCAAGATACTGATTTCTAAGATGAGAAGAGAACCAAAGTTTTCTGTGAACTCTGATTTACAGAGGAGGGGTCTTCAAGCAAGTCAAAATGGGAACAGTAACACAAATATAAATTTCACAAGCTTTTTCCTTGCCCCAGTGTTGTTTCTAAGATTATTCAAAGTTGTCCATATTCTAAAATAAAGCAATATTTTTGTTGCCCTTCTGTTAGTATGGTTACTCTATGTATCCTGAAGAATGTATAAACCACTGGAGAAATATCATTGAGCTCAATAGTACTGCAGTGGATAAATGCTTTTTAAATGAAAATGACATTTGAAAATCAAAGCCGTGATTAGACTGGGGGCCTGCAGGTGTATTATTGAAGCTAAGTTGTAATTTAGATGGGGAAGTGCAAGCATTTCTATTCATTTCTATTTAATAAACATTCATTTGTATTTTGTGGTGTCCGTAAAGTAGCAATGAATTATCTCATTATTTTGTAAGAGACAGCATGAAAATGATGAAGCTATGCCAACAAAAAGGTAGTTACAGTGCAGAGGTGTCGATGTCAGAGAAGTAGACAGTTGCGGGGCTCGTGATTCAGAATAAACAAGGTACATCCATAGTTTAGGGGTTACAAGGCAGGTGAAACTATCACCAGTTCAAGTCCATCAATATTATTGGACACAGGTGAGCCTCCTCCTGGCACCACAGGAAGCTAAGGCATTGCTGTGCCTTTTTTTACCAGAATGGAGCTCAGTGACCAGGTGAGATCAAATGTGAAGTCTGTGGAACTTAAAGCTGAACACATGTTCTACTACAGCCCCATTAATGTAGACAGGGGTGTGGGTGTGACTCCTAGTCCTGCAGAAGTCCAATTCATCTATATCTATAGATATGGACTGAAATCTGTATATTTCCTCAGACAATGGAAAGACCAGTGAGGAGGCGCTGTAAGGTAATGTTGACATACACCCCTCCAGGGCATCCAGGGATACTGCTGACTTAAGTCTATAATAGTCTATAATACCACTTAAGTCCAGCTAACGATCTCTAGCATTAATGGGTATCAAGGCCACATGACTACAGATCACAGTCTCAATCACAGTCTGGCATCAAACTTTTAGGGAGTGGAAGCTCTCTGCCCTCAGCTGACTTCCAAAGGTGGAAACAGCACTAGAGCATATTAGGCAAGAAATACTACAGAAGTTGCAGAACTCTAAACAGGTCCTAAACAATACCAGTTTTTGAAGATTGGGATGCTGTCGGTGACCGTTTTAAAGGCCCATACCCTTAGAATCACTCGTTCTTCATTTCAGCGATGCTTAAGTCTCATGAGAGAAAAGAAGTTCAAAGCTACTTCAACTGAATATCCTCGTTATGCCATAACATGCTTTCTAAGGACAGAGCAAGGCGATGGAGTGAAAAAAGTGAAAATAAAGTGTGAGTCAACATGAGAAAATAGGCAATCATTCAAAACAGGAGAGACTTGAACCATGTCTAGAGACGAGTAATTGTATTATCTCTGTAAATGTTGTATTTTTCATTGTAGATTATTTATTCATCCATGAGGCAACTGTTTTTCTTTATATAAACTGTCTGAAATGATCAATGGCCCTACTTTACACTCCTGCTGTTTCTATTATTCACAATCCATTGCCGTCCTCAACCATTCACACGTCCTTTAATTTGGGAAGACTCTCAATTAGAAAAACCTGGCATTTTAAATTTAACTTGTCCTAGAGAGAAAAGAAGAGTTTTATCAGAGTGACTCATACACCTGGGTAGAATCAAAAGATCAAATTAACTTTTGCAGAACATATTGCCTGACAAGTTCAATTGTCCAGTGTGCAACCCTTGTTCATCTTCAGCAAAAATTCATCAATTGATTTCATTAAATAATTGGATCTAACTACTACAGATTGGGAGGTATTACTGTCACAGGAAATAGTTATCACAACAGCCCACACAGATTTATAGCAAGTAAAAAATTACTTATTATGTATGTTTTCAGTATATGTATCAAATGACTGCCTTCACTTCACCATACAAATACAACAGTATTTGTATAATAATAATAATTATTATTATTATTATAATTGATACTTTATTGATTCCCTTAGGGAAAACCTTTGTGGACAGGCTTCCTCTTTAGGCTCCAAGTGTTTGGGGTTCAGTGTCTTGTCCAGGGACTGGGAAGCAAACCACCAACCTTGGGGTTCATAGACAATTGCTGACTGCCGTACCTACTGCGCCACTGTTATCCCTTAGTCTTTTTTTCCAGCTCTCCATTGTGAAGAAGAGGTCATGTGGTCCAGTATCATCCTGCCCAAACTGTAAAGCTACCTTGTTGAGCTGGCCCTTACAAAGCCCAGATCTCAATCCCAATGTCCATGCTCGATGACCACGCAATCTAGATGAGCTGGAACGATTTGCCATGAAAGAGTGGGCTCGTATACCTCAAGAGACATGTGCCAACCTAGTGAAGAACTACAGGGAGAGGCTGTTGTCAGTTGTAAGACAGAAAGGCCACACTATTGACACACAATTAAATGTCAGGAGGACTAATAATTTTGGCCTTCTCATTTTTCAGTTTTCTTGTTAAAATTCAGCACAACAATAAAATATACTAATCAAACTTTGTGAGATTTTGTCTTTGTTCTTTTGGAAGCAATACAAGTATGAACAGTTGTTATGGTCATTTCCATGGAAATATTAAGGGTTTTGTGTAATTTCATCAGGGGGACTAATAATTCTGACCTGTGAGAGTCTAAAGTGTTGTCATGCAGACTGTAAAGGCCACTGAAGTAAATTTGTCATTTGGAAACTGCATTATATACTAAATAAAATTTGATTTTATTGTGTTTCATTGCATAGTTTTTACACAAAAGAAAGCTGATATCTTATTCTATATTCTCAGCATTTTCATATTAAATAGTATTTTTTATAAAAACCTATTATATGTTAGGCACATTGCCTAACCACACTTTCAACCTATATATTTGACTTGAGATAGATATATATATATATATATATATATATATATATGTAACAGCCTACACTATATTAAATTCAATATGAATATTTTTTCACAAAAAAAGTAATTGAATTATAAATTATTCATTAAAATATGTTTAATCTTCTGCTTCATTAACATGGTTCAGATTAAATTTTCAATAAAAACATTTTGATGATTCCAGTAATTTAGTATTTTGAAGATAAGGAGAAAAACAAGGAGCAAATTTCCTGCATTTTGAATAAAAAAAAAACAATACAGATTTCTGTGAGGAGATAAGGAGATGTCAGTTTTCTCTTTTACAGTAATAGTTCAAAGCTTTGTGGATTGATCAGTTGGACGCTTAATCACTTTAGCTCAATGCTGTATTGACTTGATCATTATCTCTCCATTAGTAAGATCAATTCAGAGAAGGAAAGTGACTGTTGTAAACTAAGGAAGTATATGGGCATAATTACTACTGTAGCCTTGTTCTGAACCGTTTGTACTTTGCTCAGGAAAAGATCTAAGCAGGAAGACAATGTGATATGAATTAACAGTAGTATGTAATTAGTAGTTGGTGGTACTTAGTGAATTTACTAAAATTATAAAACAGACATTATAAATATGTTCACAGAAGAAATGAATACATTTCTCCGAACTCTCAAATGTTTTTTCAGCAATGCAGCAGTGCAATGCTAGCTGAGAGCGACTATAATTCATTTCCAAAACTCTCCCAGTTTCACACAAATTTTTCAGCTTCACCCTTTCACAACCACCCATTTTAACAAGGGTGAGGAGTGTCCCCAGATATACACACATAAAGTACACACACACACACACACACACACACACAAAAATAGTCTGCTTGTCATTCTTAATATAACAGCATTAGCACTGAGGTGATGTCCCACTGAAGGGATAATTGCAAAACAATTTACAGACTAATGAAAATATTGACTGTATAGTCGAGATACATAACAGACAATAAATGTGCCAGGAAACAAAGGAAGTGCAGTAATTTTTTTCTTCTGAAAGGAGAATGGAAAGTGAGAGGAAGGGGGATACAAGGTAGAGAGATGATGGGAAGTATATAATAGGAAATATATGAGTGAGGAAATTAATTTATCTATTGATAGAAGACAGAAGAAGATCTACCCAACTAATGCCATGGGGCTTATTTAAAAGAATAACTCAACCTAAAATAATAATTCCCTCCAGTAATTAATCGTATCAGTTCTAAGCTTTTTTTTCCCAGAGTTTCAGAGAATTACTAAATGTGACAACTTTGTAGCTACGTTGTTCAGGGTGAAGGAACAAAAATAGACAAAGGCGAGAAGAACAGAAGAGTTTGGGATGGAAGAAGAGAAATGAGGAGAGGGAGTGAAGGATTATTTCTTTTTCTCTCGCAGGCTGTTTGCGTCTGGGGCTCATTCTTCCAGGAAGTGAAATCAAATCAGAAATCACTCAGTTGTCCAATATTGTGTTTTATTTCTATCTTGTGTCAGAGCAGAGAAACAGCAAATGACACAAAAACACAAGTTTACAAGTCCCTCCACACACATCCACACAAAATGACTCACACATTTTGTTTCCAAAGTTATCACCATCTGTCTTACTTACAGGATGCTCATGTACAAAACATACTGTATTTTGGTGTATTGTGAAGATGTCCACGTGTGAATGTGTAATGTGTAAAATAGAGGATACAAAACAGTATTTACCCTCAAATAGCGACTTTCCTTTTAACAACCCATAGGATGAGGGGTACCTGAAAATTGGTAGTAGTGTTTCCCCCGAGATACTGCATCAAATTCCTCTTTTTTATTTAAGTCTTTAATGGAGAGTTGTTCAGAGTTGTTTATTCACTCAGGCGTTTAAAATTTTTGGTAGGAAAAAAAATATATCACACTTTTAGTTGATATTAGATTAGAACTCATGATTAAGTCTCATCTCCTACAAACGGTATGCAATTAATTTTATTTTTAATTATTTTTGTCTACGGAAAGCAATTACTGCCCCACAAATCACTCTGCTGGGAATCCTTATCTTTGAAGTATGTCAGTATGTGTGTGTTTCTTCTTGTAAGCAACTTTTCTTCTCTGTGTTTCTCTGTTTGAAAGTCAAACATTGGCTGCCTCTCTCAGAGTTTGTACTGTCTGTCTTCCCACCACCTGCCAGCCTGTCTGTGTCAGGCTGTATGGGTAGCGTGCTGTAAACTGTTGGCCTGGTTTGTGAAAAGATATGTATGCATGCATTTGGGCACAGTTTGCACAATTTGTGTGGTACTGCTGTAGCGGTGATGTTTGCGGTGATAGCACAGCGTGCTTTCAAACCCTTCCAATATTGCCACCAAAAAGAATCAAACTGAGGAGGATTTCTGAAAGCTCAGTGTCAATTTCCTCTCTGCCTTTAGTGCTACCTATCGATATTTTATTTAATACAGGAGGACAGCACCACAATCTCACATGAAGGAAGAATGAAAAACAGCAAGGCAATGGTTAGTTCAACAGTTTGGGTTTTAAATTGACCATGTATCAAATCTGAAAAGCAGTGAACACAACAATTACAGCAGCTAATAAAACAGTGACTTTACACTGGAAGAAGGACTGATTCACAGAAGCATTTTGGAGATATCAGGAAGGTTGTTAAATTGGCTTTTAGTTAAGTCAATTTTTTTACCCTGACATTTTAACATTGACTGTGCATATTTGGAAGCTGATTTGTGGCTCCATAAATCTTTACACGTGCTGTCTGTAAAGATCGTACTTCCAAAGCAGTGTGTTAACTGATGTCTCATGTGATTCAAGAGTTAAGCTCCTTTTAATTCATTTTTAATTCATTTTAATAATAAATATCTTTTAACTATTCCACTGAAGCTTTGGAAGCAAAGGGAAAGACACATTAAAAAGGTATTTTACCTTTCAGACATATATGAAACTGGTAACATGGCCTTGCAAGAATGAATGAACATTTGAAAGAGACAGATGTGTATGGGTGACATTAAGGTGAGAATGACGTGAAGTGATTTTTTACTTACAAGATGCATATTACTACCTAATCCAATGCATACTGTTGTCCAAATTAGTGGATAGTACTAGCAGTAGTTGCTTAATTTGAGTATGGTGTATTTTTGTATTGTTCTTAATTCAACACTGTGCAGCCTCTCATAGTCAGTAATCAATTTCAGATGGATAAAATGAAACATGTCACTGTTTATTGACTGAGCTGTTACAGTTGAAATATGCAGATACCCACACTTTGTGCAATTGCAAGGTCACAGCCTGAACAGGACGCAGCAGCATTTGAAAAGAGAGAGGCAACATTTAAGCGATTATGAGCTATTTATCTGAAAGCTGTCACCCCCATCAGCTCAGCATTAGAGTAAACACGCTCCATTCGTGTCTCTTCTTGACCAGATACTCTCAGGAAAAACACACTGATATTGTTCAGTGAATGACTGCAATCAAGGTAATAACTGCTTCTTTTAACCCATTAACAGTTTGAAATAAAATTATCCCATCATCGGTGAAAGAATAATGCTCTTCAGTTCTGTTGTGAGGTTTTTTTTGTCTCTTATGTGTTCATGGAAATAATAAATGTGGGTGACAGTGTTTTAATTGCACATATGAAATTGTGTCTTAAAAGTAGTTTCAGGTTTTTCCCCACAGCTGCTCTTGTTCATGCTCATACTGTTTGGGATCTGTAAAATGCAGCTTGGTTTTTCAAGCCTAAACAAGGGTGAAGCACGATGAATAGCTAATCAGTTTTTAGACACTTAAGGCAAATGTGCTTCATCTATTAAAAACTCTGATAAGCTTAGGCCTTTTCATGGTCTTAGCTAGAAGAGAGGGTTATGGCTGACTTCCAAACACTCTTAAGTGATGACTTGGAAGTGTGGAGGGGTCCCAAATGGGCACAATTTAGTCACACATTTAACACTATCTGTTAGGAAACACACAAGTCATTAATGCTGTTTTTAACATTTTATAACATTTTATGAACTAAAGCATTATTGAGGAGAGCAGATGTAAATAAACTAGAGTATTTCTACCTACAGAAATACATATTTTAAAAAAGGTTTTTAAAAACTCTGACAATACATGATATAATTTTTACCATACACATATAGGATTGCAGCAAATATATGGCAAAGAGGAGAGTTTGGGGTGATTTAGAAAGAGGATTAGATGGTTTGTCACTATAAAGTTATTTTAAAATTTTCTTTTAAAGGGTGACATGTTGATCGCAGTTCTTTAATAAACTAATTTATATTGTGTATTGTACTGTATTTCCAGTACATTGTGATTTTCCGATTTTTTAACCTTTAAACACTGAAAACACTTAAATATTGCCATAAACACTAGAAAAAGTCCTATTTAGCAGAACTGGAAGACACCAACAACACCATAGGAAACTCTCTCTGTGGAAACTAAGATGTTATAAATAACATCACAGACAACCTAGTTACAGAAATAAGTGAAAGTTTTCTGGAGTTACATATAATGTAGGCTATAACTAGGCCACTTAGAATGTTTCAAAGGAAAATTTGAACCCCGACTGTAACTTTAGTGTTCATCCCCCTCAATTCAGTTGTACAATGTATGTTAAGAATTACTTTTTATCTCTAGTGTTGTCCTGAGATAGCGAAGACCTTGTGATGTAATATGTAATGTAATGCAATGCAATGCAATGCAATCAAAAACAAAATGAACCAAAACAATATTTCGAAGTATAATATTTTCAGGTCAGGTTAGGAATGAAACGACATTTGAAAAAGTCGTGGAAAACACATACAACACAGACATAAATGTTTATCTACTTATATACATAGAACTACTTTGACTAAGTATCACAGAAGGAAACGTATAGTACACACAGGTTGCTAAACACCTGTCCAAGCACACAGTGCCATAATTATATATTAATATACTGTACAAATGATGTTCTGCTCTGTTTGCCTCCAAGATTACGCTGACAGTGCAACACTGCAGGCAGGTAATCATATTCGAGAGCACCTAAGGGCACATAGCAGCACACTAACATCCTAATACTTTTCAGTAATATGGACTGTCAGCTAAGTAATTATAGTAGATCATGACTTTGACTGTACCTCCCTAGTTTAAGCATGATGCACTGCACCAGTTTTAGATTTCATTTCATTTCAATTTTTATAGAATTTTCTACAGCTACAGAGGGAGATTTCTAAATTTTGAGAAAATATTCATTATGATGTCATTAGGATTACCTCAGTTTAGGTTTATAAACATTTTTAACAAAAAGCCTGCAAGTGAAATAGGAGAGTCTACTGAAGGTAAAAGACACTTTCACTTGCATTAAAGTGCGTTTCTTCCCACTACCCTACCTTAGTAACAGTTGATCTGTTTAGTCATTTAAAATAGTAATTTTATGTTTTAAAGCTAGTTTTGTTAAATGGATGTAATTTTTAGCAGATGTTACTTAAACTAACTTAAAGTAAATAGTCTGCTAGAATCTATAGCACAAAGTAATAAGCAGTGGTTGTGACTACACAGGCTATGCAGATTAGTGGGATCACTTTTCATTAGATCTAAAAACACTAAATATCACCAGAGGTGACAAAAGTGCACACATTCTTTACTCAGTTACAAGTACAGACACTGTATTATATATATATATATATACATACAAAAATACAAATACATATTCAACTTCTTTACCCAAGTACGTTTTCAATGTATAAAAGAAAAACATTACCTCTTTCAAACATTTCAACCAGCTGTTCTGTGCAAATCTAACAGAACCACATGTCATAATAAAATATTACTTATTATTAAAGACTATGAAACCATCTATATTCAAAAAGAATTAAATATATACTGAAAATAATCAGAAAAATAAGTATTCAAGTAAAGTACAGATACCTGAAATCTCTACGTAAGTACAGTAACAAAGTATTTGTACTTTATTTCTTCCCATCTCCGCATACAGTCAATCCTATCCTCGATGGACTTCCAAAACAATAACAAAATGTAAATTTTATGAAAAAGATATGCACCAAGAGGCTAAAACATTATGACTACTCACAGTTTCAGCAAATAATGTTGTTGATTATCTTGCAACATGTGACATGCATGTTAGCATCTATGATACTGTATATTAGATGGTAACTGAACTCACAGTTCTCTTAGGAAATATGTTGAACATTGGAGAAATGGGCACGTTAATAGACCTGACACCGACTATGACTAAATTGTTAACAACAGCAAGGCTTGTGGGGGATTTTAGTCGGCACAGCACAAATTTACAATTTACAGCATGGAAAGGATCTGTAGCAAACATCTTGGTGCCAGATATCACGGGACACCTTTAGAGGTATTGTGATTCCATGCCACAGCAGGTTGGAGCTGTTTTGGCAGCAGATGAAGGACGAATAGTATATTAGGCAGGAGTTGCCAAAATGTTTTGACTCCGTGTACACTAGTAGTAAGGGCCATTAGAAGGAGCACTACTTCCAAAATCTTTTAGAGCCTTACGTTTTGTCATGGAGAAATCAGTAAAGAACTGGTTAAAAAATAAATGAGAAAGATGAAAACCTGACCAATAGACTGTCTGCACAATGCAGCACACCACTGTATTACTGTGCTGCAAACTGTATGTGGATGGGAGGACATTATTTTCTACATAGGAAGCACCATCACAAGTGATCAAAATTCTTATGGTTGGCATTGTTTATGCTTGCTCAAATGAATCAAACAGAGAGTACCAAAAGTAGTTGTTTATAAAAGGGGAAAATGCCAGAAATGCAGGCAAATATCAGGTGATAATCAGTGTCACTGTTCGGTGGTTAAAACATTTTATCACCTAGTTGAATTTCACCAGGCAGTGTGTATAAGCAATCTTTGTGGAGCATCTTGCTACAGAGGCTGTAGATGTGGATCGAAGGATATCTGGAGGACAAACGAAGTTTCTTATATCTACTGTCTCAACAGCAGGCAAATCTTTCCAACAACTCGTCCATTCTGCTTTTCACTTCCTAACCTACATCTGATTTTTTTTTTTGCATCATAAAAGTCACAGGGTTGCAAACAAGTTATTGGTGGTAGATGGACAGAACTGGACTTACTTTTGAGGCAAGAAACCCCACAACCTATACAATATGCATGGAGTGACAGCAGTAAGAGAAGACAAACCACAGAGGCAGTCATTAATCATTTAAACTTCCCTACCACCACACTGTGCGCTAGAGGACGAAGTGCACATGACATCAAACTGTGTCTATAAGAGTGTGGGTGTGAGTGTGTATTCACTAGATAGTTGTGGGTGGGTGAAGCAATCAACACACACACACACACACACACACACACACACACA
>JAUBNQ010000009.1:7869358-7905544 GCA_032353495.1 Ctenopoma kingsleyae
AGTGTGTATTCACTAGATAGTTGTGGGTGGGTGAAGCAATCAACACACACACACACACACACACACACACACACACAGCAACATCAGGTTTATGTACAAAATTGCTGACATTTGGACAAACAAAGTAGGGTTTATCACCTCACAGCCTGAGCTGTTTTTAGAAGAGGATAGAAATGACAGCAAAAGCTACAGAAGAAGTCAGAGAAACAACAAAGGGAAAGACGAAGATGAAAAGGAGACAGAGGCAGGGGAGAGTCAAACAGATGTAGACAGAAACTGACATTTGACATTTAAAACATCTTTAATGAGTCACTGAAGCTTCATGTGACGACAGGCAGGAGTGGGAAGTAAAAATAACCAAAAACAGCTTAGATAAGGTAAAACACACAATCAGTTTGTAAAAGCAACATATCATAACACAGTATGTGCCTTACGAAAATAAATGGTATATAGAGAGAGAAATTTTCCAGAGTCAAAATAAAAAAGAAAAGACAAAAAGAGAAAAAAAAAAAACCAGTGACATTCAGAGGGCACAGCAGAGACACAATGCCGACTGATGTGACCAGCTAGATCCTGGCTGGCAAAGACAGATGCCCAGAAATAGCAGCAGCCTCCGCCTCAGGTATGCCCAGCCCTGCCTGCTGTGACATTACCTGCCTACCAACACATAATCATGATGAATCACTTTGGGCTTTGCTGCCGACCGCTCACACCACCAAACAGTGAGTGGCAATAGCAAACATCACCACACCATACCGCCTTTCCCTTTATCTTCCTTCATTTTTTGTCATGACACTCACTTTTTCCATTCTTTTCCTTATCTCTGCCTCTCTCTTTCTTTCATTTTGTTTCTCCTCCTGTCCTTGCCTTCTGTACCCTCTCCACATTGTCTTTTTCCTAGCCACCCTCATCCAGCCCCTAATCCCTTTCCCTCTTTGTGTGTTTTCTGATGCATCTCTGCCCTCCATCTCTTCTTTCAACTTCAAGTGGGGCAGGCACCAAAGACAGAAAGTGAAAGAGGCTCAATACATAGAAGGACACAGGAGGAGACTTCTGTGTTAGCCTGATGATAGTGAACAGCAAATGATGTCAGGCTGCTGACAATATGAAAGTCATGACAAGTCAAAGCACATTCTCTCTGCTCTGTATGCCATGTAATATGGTACAAATAAACACTCCAGACTTCAGTGGTTTGCTGAATGAACTGTAACATTGAAGCAGCAAAAAACATTTGTGAAATTTCATGTTGTTGACAATATTTCCTTCATGGCATTTTTTTTCCAGCATAAAAGATTGGGTGTTGATGTCGCATCAGGGGGAGGTTTTGATATACCTGGAGTATTATGGGTATACTTCTACAGTGTCATAAGTCAGAAGACTGCAGAGGGCATTTTCAGAATTTAATACTAAGCCAAGCCATTTTACTCTCAGCAGTTTGTTTTAATCTACCACAGGGATCAAGGTGGAAAAGAAAACACAGTTTATCATCACTTTTCTCCTAAAATCAATAGCTGACAACAGGAATGAATTACATATTCTGCAATAACAAAGAGGCTAGTATCACTGCCTCATATTTTTGCAATTGCTACAAAATCGTCCTCATTTCTCAAATACGGTCAAAGTAACACATAAGTAGAAAAAGAGAGTATGCTCAGTAAAGTCAAACTAGTCAATAGAATTCCTGTAAGAACTATAAAAAGCCAGGATCGTAAATCCATGTCATGACTTCCCAAGCAACTACCAGTGTTACACCTTCACTTTGCTTCTCTAGGCTACTGTCTGAATATAGAAATGATGGCTGAGAGGCAAACAGCGCCTTAAGAGGTAAACAGTGTTGCTCTTTAATATTGTATGGCATCTCAGCCTCGTTACTACCGATGTGAACAATCCTACAGTCTGTCATCCAAATGGGCAGAAAAAGGGATTAGAGGTCAAGGGGTTAACAAGATGAGAAAGCTGGACATATTATCCCTGATTTGTCTCATCCACAAGCGTCTGTCTGATCCTTTGTGGAGCTTCCATCTTGGACCACTTCACTCACAGCTAATTCCCATTACTGGGGAGGACAGGAGCCGTATTACACAAGCCGAGGAGCTGCTAAGTGAATGTGTACATGTATGTGTGTGCGTGCATAATGGCATGTGAGGGAAAAAAGGAGAAATGCAATGCAAGAGATACAAGGGTCAAGGGTGAAAAGCAACTGCAGTAGAGAAGGTATGTGTCAAGTAGCTGAAATCAGTTTGCCCAATAAAGGCAAACAGACATTACTTCCTAACTTGCAAGTTTGGGTCTGACTGGTCTAACCCTAACCCCACAAGCAGCAACCCCCACAGGCAGCAACTACCAGAGCTGGAAACTGAAGGATATCTTCATCTAGCACACTAGATGCCACCATTCAAATAATTCTGGCTCAAGTGAAACTCTTCAAAAAGTGTCAACTTCTCTCTTATTGCTCAATTTTTTGTATTTAAGGCTTATAGAACGCTTTAGTATTTGCTGTGTGAATGTCTATTAACAACTGTCTTACACCAAATCAGACAATGTTTCATTAACTTTAGCACTACTTGATTATGAGACCTGATCTAGGGGTTAGGAGACACCAGCTATCTTAGCTAATGTTAGCTTTTAATTCCTATAAAGACTGGGACACGTCAGTCCGTCTGAGCATCTGACGGGGTAGTTCCTGCAGTATGTTCGCACTGTTGGCACCAGTCAGATCCCCATCAGCAGCTTTTCAGCATGTTGGATCCGGAGGCGGACCCATTGATGAGAGAGACTCTCTATTGGCTGTACAGCTTAGTGAATCACTGCACAAGAAGAGAAATTGACACCATTTACAACTTCTTATCAGAAATATTCTCGATTAGAAGTAGCTATAAACCATCTATGGTGAGTGAACGTGGTGTGAACATAGTAAGTAAAGTCAACCAAATGCTGTTTTGTTTACAGTTTGTATATCTGTAGGTCGAGGTCTTCTTCTGCTTTCCTTTTTGTATGAAGAATACAGAGTATTGCCACCTAGTGCTAGTTTATGGCTCAGACGAAGGATGACGTCAGGTTCCTGGATGACAGCTTGGTGCTTCATGGTCCTAAGTACATTTGCATTATACTGCCACCCAGCTATGTGCAGCAATGTGCATTCCAATTATGAAACACAGCACTAACGTAACACCCCTGACTCATATGGAAGCACTTGGCTCCAAGTGGAAAAGATGCCGCTATCCATCAAGCCTTAATATATCCATTTTCCATCAAGCCTTAATATATCCATTTTATATATTGTCTATGGTCTGCCATCATTTTTGATGATGACAACTCAGAACACATTTCTGACCAATTACTTTAAATAAAGTATCATGGGAGAGCAGTCACACAGGGAGAGAGGATAGGATATGGAGGAGAAAGGATTGATGATGTGCTTTAATGCTAATATATCCAAAACTAATACATCAGCAGTGTGATCAGTGTTCTCTTATTCACTCACTATTTCATTCTGGTTATTTAGTCTGTGACTTCTCCTTACCTCTACCCTTCTTCACTCTGCATCTGGGGCTCTAAGTTAGCTTTACAAAAAAATAATCATAATCACTAAAGTTCTATCACCTTTGTCATGTAATAAAGTGTAATCATAACTTCAAAACACCACCAATTCAAGCAATAAAGGTGAAGGATAACAGATATTCACCACAGTGTTACTGCCTTATAAATGACACATTTATCATTGCAATGTGCTCCACTTCAACCTATTGCTCTATAAATGTACAACATATAGGAAAGTAGTTGATTTTGACAGTAGATCCCCTGGATAGTAAAAACCTTAAAGCTTTTAATTTACTGTCTGTAGAGCTCAATATACTCATAATATTCTGGAAGAGAAAAACACATTTCTGTTACTATAGTGTTCTGTTGAAGTCAATTATTTAGTCTCAAGAGGATCTAAACAGTATGCTGCCATAGCAAGAACACTGACTGTTTCAAGTAATGTGTCATTTTCAACCAACCAGCAACAACACTTTCAATCAACAGAAATCTTTGCACTCAACTCTGATGTGCTAGTATGATGACATTGTCTTTTCATGTCAACACTAGGTTATTGTCAGCTTTTGAAGAAATTTAACTATAATTATAGAGCAAATGTACAACAGTCATATCAGAAATTCACAAACAAAGCTTTTGCATTTTAATAGAAATTTAACAGTTCAGTAGTGAGTTAGTTATGACAGGTAGACTGAAGAGGATATTCTTACTTTAAATATGTCTTCTTGCCAGGCTTCATGTTTGTCTACCTTTCTCATCCTTGCTTATTTAACACATAGAATGGGGCCATTTTACTAATAGAAACAATACAAACGTATTCATCTGCTGCCTTTGTCACAGTAAACATACCTGATATAAGAAAAATAAGTCCTCATACTGTTATATTTGAAGCATGTTAAGAAGCATGAGAAGAAATTATTTTCATAAACAATGTTTCAATTAAACCAATTAACACAAACTTATAACACACACACTGCTTTCTCTCACAATAAAAATAAGTGTGAACGCTATGTGATATCAACCGCAAATAACCTCCCATTCTCAGTTTTTGCTTGCCAACCTGCAGAAACGAAGGAAGTCACTGTCAGATATGCTTGTGTCGGTGTGAGATTTTGTACATTAGAATGCAAAAATGGCCAGCCAAGCTTTTGCTGATAAAAAGGCACTTTATTTTGTGCATAAGATGACAAACATCAATCGATTAACAATAATGAGCCCAAAAAAAAAAAAAAACTGGGTAAACACCATTATCAGACTGTGCAAAAACAATGCTGAACCTGCAGAAAGATTAATAGGATTTTTTGCTGACAGAGAACAGAGTTGTAATAGCAAAAAGCTGTGGACCATGAATAAAATAAACACAAAGTGTCAATACAGTAGAGTAAGTAAAAATTAAAACTCATCTGTTGTGACATGGACTTGATGGGAAATGTTGCTATGCTGACACAAGACTAGTGGGTGGTAAAATACTGCTCATTCTTTAGGAACAAAGAGGGAAAGACAGACAAAGAGAAGTGGAAAGCAGTGAGTTTGTGTGTTAAAAAGCTTGATAGAGATCGAACAGCAGCATGAACTCGGCAGTTGGATTTTGGTTTAAAGGTCAAATAAGAATAGAGGAAGAGTACACACAGGAGGAGGAGCAAATGAGGCCGAGGGCAACAACAGACCATACATCAAAAACGCTGCAAATGGAATGAGACAAAGGCAAAGCCGAGGAGTAAATTACAAATTGGGAACTGAGGTTCTCTGGTGACACCTCTAAATTTATGATCAGAGAAACATGGTGCAGTAGGTGACTCACAATCACACTACTCGCTTCATGGGAACACAGTGTAAATGGCCTCATCAGCGCTATGCTCACAGTTCTTCTTTCATATGGACACACACCAGAAATTAAACTCTTCCAGTAAACGGTAAATGATGGCTCAGAAATGTCAATATTAACACAGGTGCTAAACTACAGCAGTACACAATCCTGGCAACGTGTGTTTTACTTGCATGGGAAAGACACTTGTTAAGAGCATGTCGATTACTGTGATCAGATTATCTTCTGAAACCGCCAAATAAAATAAACTCTATTTAAATTAGGAAGTGCCTTTTAATAGATTTTTTTTTTTATTTTAACTGAAAAGCAAGGACACATTAAAAAAAAAGCTGAAAAAAGAACACACCACAATAAAGATGAAAGAAGACAGTGTAGTTTGCCCTTACACTGAGGTCCACAATGGAAGAAACAGAAAATAAACCAATTTCTCTTATTCCCAATGGCCTCTGAGCATCATTCTTAATGGCAATACCATTACATAAAAACTTTTCCAATGTCAGTTAATTACACAGTGCCAGGCACACGTTTTGTCCCTGACGAAAACAAGATGTTCATCAATAAAAATGTATTCCTCTATTATTCCATTAACTAGGTCATTTTAAGGAGAAAATTAAAACAGAAAAATAGGGAGCCAGACAGACTGCATATACAGTAGATATACTGTTATATACTCAGCTGTCAGGCAGGAATATACTACTTTTAATTTGCTTTTTTGACTTTTTAGCTATCAAGCTCCTCTCCTATGGAACCAGCTCCCTCTTCAGGTTAGGAAGGCAGACACCCTCTCTACCTTTAAGACTATGCTAAAGAACTCCTTTTTCAGAAAGCTTATAGTTAGAACTCATATGCCAATTCTGCCATTAACTGTGTGTCTTCTCTGTCCTGTAGCTCTGCTTCTTCCTCTTTGTCCCCCTCTCTCTGTACCTCTCTACAGGAATCCCTGGCTTCAGAGCTGTATGATCTCCAGTGTGCAGCTACTGGCCCTACAAACATGCCTAGTGTTTTGTCAGCTGCTTCTTGTTGTTGTCTTTGATTTGCCTGTTGTTCTTTTCTCTCCTCTTTCCACTCACCCCAACTGGTCGAGGCAGATGGCCGCCCACCTTGAGCCTGGTTCTGCTGGAGGTTTCTTCCGTTAAAAGGGAGTTTTTCCTCTTCACTGCCGCCTCAGTACTTGCTCAAGTGGGATTGTTGGGTTTTCCACATTATTCTGAATTTACTTACATTTTGTAAGGTCTTAAATCTTACAATGTAAAGTGCCTCGAGATGACTTTTTTGTGATAAGACTGAACTTGAATTGAATTTAAATATAATTTAAATCTTATAACAATGACACAGCCAATTAGCAGGTATATCAGGTAGATATATTAGTTCAGGATATGTTGCTAAGATGACTTTTGCACAAACCATCTATTATACACAAAGAGATATGATATACAAATATGATAAACACACAAACATGCATTTGTATGCAGAAATGTCACATCAAAACACAGTTACACTACAACATTTAAATGATTTATTAATGCACCACTAGGGGAGAGAGAGAGTAAAGAAGGGGACTGGATGGAGAGCAAAAGAAGAGGACAAAAGAGGAGACGTGAAGGGCAACAACACAGGTGAAGACATGTGCTCTGTAGTGAGGTGACACTATAGACCAGCAGCTTTACAAAAGAAGCAGAAGATGAAAATATTAATGCGATTTGAGAGGAAAAAAGCAATATTTGCACATCCAAACCACATATCTTATGTGCCTCTGCCAGAAGGGAAAAAGGATACAGAGGTAAAGTCAATGACACAGACAGAGACTGGTGGGGTGGTAGATGGAGAGTCATAGAAGAGGAAACAGGAAGATAGCCAGACAGAGAAACAGATTACTGACTGATGACTCATGAAAATTAAAACCTTTTGTCTCGAGGACATGCTTTCATTTTCCCTCCCGACTACGAGCCATTTCTTCTGAGCAGTAGCTTGTAGCTTCAGGTACAGCAGGTGCATGAGTCAGTGCATGTATGCAGAAAAGACTGCAAACATACCACACAAACTCTTTGTCTGTTTTTACATACACACACACACACAGTTGTGTTCAGTCTCCTCTCAAGGTATTCTTTTGTTGTCCTAAAAATTATTTATTTTTCTGCCACACACTGAGCCTAATGCTCAGCCTTGCAGGAAAAGTATTATAAAACTTAAAAGAATTTTCTTTGGTCTGACTTGCCACAGCACCTGTGATGTTGCACTATGTAGTTTCACTTTGTAGCCTACCTCTCCAATATTCACACTAACCTGTGGTTGAAAAGCAACTCCAGAAATCTATCTCAAAATGGGAAATACATGGCTCTTTCATGGTTACTATGGGAGAGAATCAGAAGCAATAGAAAAATCAAATATAAAGCCATTTCAAAGCATATAGTCAGCCTTTGGACTGACTATACAAGAGACCCACACAGGACAACTTGAAAGGAGATCAAGGAGATGACTCAATCTAGTTTGCGGTAACATGAAAAGAGCTTTGTGTGTGTGTGTGTGTGTGTGTGAGTGGGTGTGCATGTGTGCTTTTCTGCGTGTATTTCTTACATTGTATTTGGTTGAACTTGAACACACACACTACAATGTTAACACATTTTATTAGCTGTGCAAATACACAGCAGACTAATAAGCTTGTATTGGAATTATAATTAAAACAGTGTGCAGTGGCGCATGCCTTCATAACTTAAGGCTTTATCGTGAGTCACAACAGACTGCGGCCTCATGTTTAATAAAGGATTGCTAGGCCTGTGTATGTAAAGACAATAGATAACACTTCATGACACCAGCTCATGGGACGCAGCCGCGGTTCAGTCTTTAAGCCGGTGCTCTATTCAACTCAACTCTGAGGACAAGCCATTTTTAAAATTGGTAGTTTTGCATACTTTAAACAGAAGGCTAAAAAAAAAAATCTCATTTCAAGAGAAAACTTTCCACTAACACAAGACCTCCAGAAGAGTTCAGAGGCACTCAACCTCCTCCTTATTTGCCCTAAGATCTGTTCTTGCTGCCAAAAACAAAACTATTTTTCCATGTTTTTTATGCCAGTGAGGACACATAACATAAATTCAAGCAACTGAATCATTGAGCCTCATGGTAAAAAAAGATTTTACTTGAAAGAAAGACATTTAAAAAAAAAAGTATTTAGAGGTATTTAAACTTAAACTATAATTATAAAAACTCATACATTTAATAATAAAAATATCATTTATCATCAGAAAATTTTCCCATAACTTTTTTTTCTTCGGCTAGAGGCACAAAACCCAAGAGGCATTTAGACTTAGACTTGACTTTATTAATCCCACACCAGGGGAAATTCACTTGCTACAGCAACACAAGGGACAAGAATTCAAAAGTGATCAATTACATAAACTACAATAGAGAAAGATGCATAATTACACAATAGAAAAAAAAATAAGTAAAGAAATAGGAAAAAAACAAAAATTGAGAAAAATAAGGACTAATATGCAATTTAAAAAAGAAAAGCTAACGTATCAGAGAAAAAACAATCAGTACAAAAAACTCCAAGGACGCATTAACACACGGTAAGAATTTTTTTTTTTTTTTTTTTTATATTACCCGTTTTATTTATATTTAAATATAAATACTTATGGCAAAATTAGCTAAAATGTTAAACATCAGAGGATCAGCCTTAATCTGCTATCACAGATTGTGTTAAAGAGAACAGCCATGCAGGCCTGGCAACAAACACACTTATATTCGTTACCACTTTTCAAAGTCTTCTTTCAAGTAATCTCTACCCATGTCCAAAAAAGTTTGTTTGCCTCTCTTCTCTCCCATCACTGTTGCTCCTCTCTCACTCTTTGCCTCTCTCTACAGCTTCAACTCACTGATTTACTGACAACAGGCCACCTGGCAAAGCTCCATGGGTAAAAATATGTGTGTCTTTATTAAGAAATATGAAAGTGTTTACTCAGATAGTTTTCAAGTAAGATGCAGTAGTGAGAGAACGGGGAAGTGGGTGTGAGGGGGTCTCTCAGAAGTCAGCACTGTCTGAAATGTTTATCCACCACATATTGAGCAGTGCTGACCAGAAAGCCCCACCGGGGCCATTGGACCAGCTGGTGTATTACTGGCGTAGGCACAGCCCTAAACACAAACATCTTTCTCCTTCACACACTCACACACACACACACACACACACACACACACACACACACACAAAAAACACACTTATTCTCTCATCACCACACATACATCATCCTATGGCAGCCCCTTCATTTCACTTCTCCACCTTACGCTTCATCAGGCATATTATAATTAGCTGTGCTGAGTAATTAACATCCAAATTAGGACATTAATTTGCATATCTTCCCTTATTTGCATACACTTCCAGCACATACACCTGACATTCCTCCACACACTCATAAATGCCAGTCCAAAGCACAAGGGTCTTTTTTTTTTTATATATATACAATTGCTTTCCAGCACAACTCATGCAAACACATTTTTACACAAAGCAAACATATCTATTCTTTCAAAAGCCATTAGAAAATAAAAACCGAGGTGTAAATGTCCAGCATGGTCAAAAATGCGGGCAGTTCTATGGGAAAGTGAAGGGATATACTGTAAATGGGACAGGGGAAGACTCAATAATAGAGATACCCACAATAGAGTGAAAATGTGACATTATCCAGATGAAACAAGGCAAAGTAAGTCAGAAAGATGATTAATACATCTCACTTAAGACCATAACATTTTGGAATTGAATCCATGGCTGCGGAGAAACAGAGAGCAGCACAAGCAATGCTGGATATCAGAATGAAGGCAATTCAAGCTTGGAAAAAGAAATGAGAAGGAGAATGATGAAACACTTCTCTGTGACATTTGCCCTCTGAATGGCATCAACTCAACAGAGTGAAGCAGTAAAGAGTGATGCAGAGTAAAAGGAAGAAAGAAAGAGAGAGAGACAGCAAGAAAAACACAAGTGAGAAAGCAAAGGAAAGAAAGAGGACAGAAATGGCATGAATTACAGTAAAGAGGAAGAGAGCGACAGGACGAGAAGGGCAGTTCCCGCCAGACATTGTTTCACCAGTCATTGCACAGAAGAGGAAAGCCTGAGTTATGCTTCTGTGTTCCACATCGCTCTCACAATTTATGTTCCAACGAGGATAATGCAGCTAGATGGCTCTGTTGAAAAGACACTCATAAATCTGACCTTGTTTTTAGTTTGTTTGTTTTTTTCCCTCTATTTCTTTTTCAGTGTCCCTCAAATCCTCACAGTCTGTGTTCTTTGGCATTCATCTGCTCAAGTCTTTTTCCCAAGTTCTTACGTAAAGGTATTCAGCAGCAGTTTATTCTGTATTCTGCTGAGCTCATACAGTACACAAAAAACATACATACACAAAAATTCTTGTGTCTCTCTTATAGGACCTCTTTTTTTATATATTAAGAGGAAATTACTTTACAGTACCAAGTGTTGTCAAATCTTACAAAATTACATTGATTTATTTCACTGACCTGAGGCCAATTCAGACATTTCATAAAATGTTTAGCAACGTGATATTTGGCCTGTGCATTGCATAGATAAACTGTATAAATATTTTTACGTATGGAAATTCCCAAATGACATTTGAAAATCAAATTACTCCCTGAAGTCGCTACAGGAAATAGGATCCTGTATAAACTTAATCTAGACCTGGTAAGTCTTCATTCTAGCTCCCAGCCATAAGGAGGTCTTACATAAACAGGGAAAATAATGATAATGTTTGGTTGAGCACAGACAGCCAGTTAACTCAGCAACCTCCAGAGACCCAATTAATACCACTGTAAACCTCCGCTGCCCTTCGTAGGCAACACCAGTTGGCACCAAGTGTGTGTGTGTTTGTGTGTTTGCGAGAAAGAGAACAAGACAAGAGAAAGGGAAGATGGGGAGAGATGTAAGGGTATCAGCGTGAGGATGTGCTTGAACGCAAAGCCCTGACCATGGCTGCTCTCCCCAAGCACTCATCGATTATCATAGACAGAAATCATCTTCAGATCCCTGGCCAACCAGCCAATCATGGCCAGCAACATAACCACTGAGACCTTCAATTAATGTGGTGTTAATCAAAGCAACTAGGGCAAGTAAGGCTGCATCCAAGACATAACATAATGTTGACAAGAGTTTTCCAGAAACCTCTAAGCCTATAGTATGTTAACTATAGGTTACTGGTAACTGAAACTGTGGTGATTTATGTCTGTCATCAGAGCTTCAAGGATTATTCAATCAACCAACCAAACAACAGGGAAAAACTTATGGCATTACTTATTAGTTATTTAAGCAATTTCTCAACCTAAATTAGAAAATTTTAATTTCTTAAGACGTTTGAATCTTATTTTGGATTATTTTCTGTCATTCTCTTGTTTAAAGCAAATTCAATAACTTTCTTGTGCCCAAAGGGCAACATTTGTGCAGCATAAGAGCAACACAAGAAACAGCGACAAAAAAAGATCAAAACATCAAAACCACTCTACTGCTTCCCGTCGCTGAATGCGCATGCGCACATAAAATATTTCTAATTGATTAATCGATAATGACAATAATCTTTCGTTGCAGATTTAATGTGCTATATTGGTTATTGTTCTTTAGCCACTTTTTACCACAGTGAGACAGATCACAGTAAGATTACCTGAGGTTACAGCTAAGGCGTAACTTCCCACCAAACTGAACACCTGTGTGGTTAATTGACATTATGCCAATCTGGACTAAACGTTAGTCAACATCTCCAAAGAAAATTCACACATTAAGCTACTTAACATTCAGCCAAACTTGGCCAAAGAAAGACAAATAATTGGCTACGAAGTTGTGGGACAGACGCTCTCTTGCCAAGTTGTGCAACTCAATCGCGAAAAAGCCGACGGAACAATTCGAAGCCAAGTTGGTCTTTTTACCATCTTTTTCTCTTTTTTTGATGTGCCTACCTTTTCCCCCGAGGGCGCAGGAGTGGCCCCAGATAAGCCAAAACAGCAAAAAAGAGACCCCGAGTATCTGCATGGTTGTCGTGCTGTGAGGTGATATGTCCTCGTCCTCGTCCTCTCCTCTTCTCAAATCCTGGATCTCCTCCAAAGCGCGAGGATGTTCTCAACTGGCCGGGCGCGTGAGGGAGACTTGGTATGGTCGAGAGACTATCGTTGAGCACCGAAAGCAAAGAGAGAGAGAGACTCTGACGTTTAAATAGCGTCAATAAACAACATTTCCGGGTTTTGCTTTCCAAAGTAAAACACATTTGACTGTTAATGTTTATTAATGTCGAATAAGCAGAACATAAAAGGCTGCATTGTTGCACTGATGAAGCATACTTTCAAACGCTAATTTTTATGAATGCTGAGAAAAAGGTTTCTCCCAAGCTTCAAAACGTGCACACTTTTAGGTTGAAGAACAAGTATGACACTTTCGGGCATAATGTGGCACACTTGATGTAATAAGAGAGGAAAAAAAACAAATGTTTGAGAGGATGGGATGCAGGGTGGGATCTGCCAGAGACGAGTGTGAGTATGGTGTCGTGAATAGATTTTGACACCCCAGGAAAGGGCTACTGCACCCAAGCACTGACTGCAAGTAATTCCATTCCTCTCCATCTACAATTGTACAACAAATTAAATATAAAACCTCTAGATTAAGAAATGAGACACTAGACACTAGAAACTTACTACATCTCCCCCAGAAAGAAACAAATTCAAATTTATAATGGGCTCTTAATACCAAGAACACATGCAGAGGACATTACTTCTTCCCCATTCAAGATTTTCAACACATGAAACAGCAAGGGTTTCCCCAACATTGTGGCTTGTGACCTCTTAGAAACATATTATCCTTTGACCAAATATTGTGTGCTACAACTACACTACTGTATATTGGGACCAGTTCAACCAAAAAGTGTTTTTTTGTTTGTTGTTTTTTTTTGCATTTTACATGAACAATTTTAAAGGTCAGGTGCTGTAAAGCCACCTTTTAAGAAAAAATAAATTCTTAATCATTCCTGAATGTAAGATACATTTTATAATTTCCTATAGGCTCTGTTTTTAATTATTTTCTGACCCCTTACATTTATCTTGTGCCTCCCTGTTGGCATCTCTGACCACCAAGTTAGGAACCAATATTCTAAAATATGTTTACTCTGCTTGTCATTTTCTACTTCAGGACCTGGATGACTTCAAATAATATTGGATGATAATTATTGATGGAACCATGAATTTTGTGTGCAACCAGAAAATCCTGAAGGAGAATGTCCAGCCATCAGTTTGTGACTTCAAGCTCAAGAACATATGGGTTATGTAGCAGGACATTGATCTGAAACACACCAGCAAGTCCAGCTCTGAATGGCTCAGAAAAAACTAAATTAAGGTTTTGAAGTAGCCTAGTGAAAATACGGACATAATTCAGATTGAGGTGTTGTGGCCCTAAATAGGTCGTTCATGCTTAGAAACCCTCCAATATGGCTGAATTAAAACAACTGCGCAAAGAACGATGGGCCAAAATTCCTCCACAGTGATGTGAAAGACTCATTACCAGTTATCACAAATATTTGATTGCAGTTGTTGCTGCCAAGGGTGGCACAATCAGTTATTAGGTTTTGGGGGCAATTACTTTTTCACATAGAGCCAGAGAAGTTTGGACAACATCATTTAAAAACTGCATTTTGTATTTATTTTGGTTATCTTTCTGTAATGGTAAAATTGTTTGATGATCTGACTCATTTAACTGTGACAAATGTGCAAAAAGAATCAGGAAGGGGGCAAATACTTTTTCACAGGACTGTACAGCTTTAATTAAGGAGTAACATGAACTGTGTTTTTGGGATGTTCTGACATCAATGTTTCTTTCAAAATCAAATGAAACAGCTGCTACACTGTGATGTCTTTCCAGCTGTATCCTCCTAACAAGAGCCTCCATACAGCACAGCTATACTCCCCCTCACAGATTTGTGTCTTTCAGTTTTCACCCTGTGGCAGAATCACTGGATTTCTCTAACAGCCGTCTGTTCCTCAATTATTCCCCCATGCTTCTTCCTCTGTTGGGTGTGGGTGTGTGTTCTGGGGATTAGAGAGAGGGGGCAGACCTCAAGTGAGTTAAGAGGATAACAACGATAGAACACACACACACACACACACACACACACACATATGCACTTGAAGACAAACACATGAAGGACCACATTTACATGCATACACAGTCACTTACACACACATACTCCCAACTGGCTGTTTCCATGGGTCGTGGCAGCTAAGTTACAGCAGAGCAGTGCCAGGGGAAAGATGATGTAACCAGCATCTTTTGTCCCTTGTACCTTTGGTCAAGCCCTCAGGGGAGCAATCATTTAGTACATGGGCTGGAATAACTAATTCACTGTGGCAACATTAAGGTATTAGAGTCTTATGTTGAATAACTGGCAGTTGCATTTTGTTAATATGAACAGTTTGCAAAGGCTTTGGTGGAATAAGTTGGTTTTGACTTTCTGCTTTTCCAGCATTTATAATATTCTCCAGCAAGCCCAAACAGTTCAGATTTAAATGAACATAACATAAACAGCTTATGGCTGCTAAATTATTCTGCTTAATAACAATTGGTTTATTTGCTAGAGTACAGGATCTTTACTGTAAAAACTATTTTATTTTTGCCAAAGAAATAATGTTAGGAGACAACATCTACATGTCACATTCATCTGACACTTACCCAGATTATTGTCATGACTCAATAGTGTAACTTTATCCCATAACAATCCAAACCAGAAAATGTTCCTCCATCGACAGATAAGGAATCCAGTTGCTCTTTTTTGTTTTTTTTGTACTTAGTCTGGTGTGCTATCACAGATTATTGGTTAAGACAGTCTCCCTTCTGCTGATATGAAGGAAAGTTCTGGATTTTAACTGACACAGACTGGGGAGTCAAATCAATGACAAGTTTTATACAAGAAATACCATGGTATTTGTCTGATTGTTTCTTCACGCACACATACAAATCATTTCTAACCATAAAGTCTTGCAATAATTACCCTGGACTTGAAACACAAAATGTCTTTAAAACACACAGTTCATTGTTAGGCTTAACACTGATGATTGCAATATTCACTAAACTATTATTAGGTGAAGGTACGTAGAAATTAGTTACTTCTTTGTGCATACACATGCAGAGTGAATTCATTTGTAACTATAGTCACAATTGTTCTCACTTGGGGGAGTATACTTTGGTCTCTGAAATGTCATAGTACTTATTTTAACCTTATTCTTGTTCCTGTGCAACAAAGCAGAGTTATTGGAAAAGCCATTTGGTGTACAGCCATTTTGAAAATAGTTGCCAGTTGCACTGCAGACAGTCAATTAGCTTTTGACAAAGCTTCTCCTTTTCATCTGACAAGCAGTTAACAACAATGGAAGGAAATGTTACCAGGGGCACATAGTTGTGTGCTGCTGCACCACTGTAAAGGTCAGCTTATTCTTATAGTAGGTTTCTTTTGGGAAGATGTTATCCTCACCTACAAAAACTGAGAAATTATTCAACTAAATCTCACTACTGTACTGTACTGTAACACAGCACTCAAACCATTAACTAATCTCAGCTGTGTGTAATTACAAATATGAAGTACTTCATATGAATTATGAAGTGTATTTCAGGACCATGGAGAGCTCTGTCTCTAAAGTAATCTTCTTCCACCAGGGGTCGCTTTTCGCAAGGTTTTCTCTGCGGAACCATCGAGCAGCAGCTCCTTAGAAGCACGGAGTGCAATAAGTGGGACACACTTACTAAACATCAACACAATGTGAAAAGAAGGTAATCGACTTACGTGTCATTTCAAGTTTTAAACAATGTATTTAGTTGTTTGACACCTTGAATGTACGGCTCTTCGGTTTCATTTATATAACCATTTGAATGTGTGTTTGTCGCTCTGCGTGTAGTTTGTGTTGCTAAGCTAACAGATGTTAGCTGCCCGCTCAGTCTCGAGGTTGACCATCTTAGTTTACTGAGCGTTTTCTTTTTGCGCAGTCCTCAGTCTCAAGTTGCACTCAGCTACTGTTCAAATAGTCACAGCTCACAGTTTCATGTTCAAGCTGTCACACTTGTGTGGCTGAAGTAAGGAAGTAAGGAAGTAAAAGAAAGCACATTGCCTACACTCATCTCCCCTACGAGTCTCCAAGTATCCAATATCCTGCAGACTTCGCTCCACAAAACGAGTAAATCGATATAAATAGTACATAGAAGGAGAACTCATAATGAAAAAAATGGGCACAGGAATGTGAATAGTATGAGTTTGCCTCTCACTGGAACCACCGATACTATTTCTGTGCTCATGTATTTTAAGGTGCTTTGAGTTAAAAACCACTTGACAAATAGGTTATTATGGTTAATGCAAACTAAGGCGGATGTGTAGAATGAGGAGAATTGTACATATACACTGCTCAAAAAAATTAAAGGAACACTTTAAAAACACAAAGATCCTGACCAGGGCATCACTGAGCTCCTGGAGAGTCTGAGTTGCAACCTGGTGGCATCGGATGGACCTAAACATGATGTCCCAGAGATGTTCTAATGGATTAAAGTCAGGCGAGCATGGAGACCAGTCAATGGTATCAATTCCTTCATCCTCCAGGAACTGCCTGCATACTCTTACCACATGAAGCCGGGCATTATCATGCACCAGGAGGAACGCAGGACCCACTGCACCAGCGAAGGGTCTAACAATGGGTCTAAAGATTTCATCCTGATACCTAATGGTCAGGGTGGCATTGTCTATCCTATACAAGTCTGTACGCCTCTCCATGGATATGCCTCCCCAGACCAACACTGACCCACCACCAAACCGATCATGCTGAACAATGTTGCAAGCAGCAACGTTCACGGCAGCTTCTCCAGACCCTTTCACGTCTGTCACATGAGCTCAGAGTGAACCTGCTCTCATCTGTGAAAAGCACAGGGCACCAGTGCTGGACCTGCCAATTCTGGTGTCCTCTGGCGAAGGCCAGTCGAGCTCCATGGTGCCAGGCAGTGAGCACAGGGCCCACTAGAGGACATTGGGCCCTCAGGCCACCGTCATGAAGTCTGTTTCTAATGGTTTGGTCAGAGACATTAACGCCAGTGGCCCGCTGGAGGTCACTTTCTAGGGCTCTGGCAGTACTCGTCCTGTTCCTATTTGCACAAAGGAGCAGATACCGGTCCTGCTGATGGGTGAAGGATCTTTGACGGCCCTGTCCAGCTCTCCTAGAGTAACTGTCTGTCTCCTGGAATCTCCTCCATGCTCTTGAGACTGTGCTGGGAGACACAGCAAACCTTCTGGCAATGGCATGCATTGATGCCATCCTGGTGGAGTTGGACTGCCTGTGTGACCTCTGTAGAGCCCAGGTATCACCTCATGCTGGACATTTTATTTGGTACATCTATACAATCCTATGCAATCCAATACAACAGCTCTTCCCTGAATTCTACTTTAAGGTTATTATTGCTCAGTTTTTGTCAAAAAGGTGGTAATTCAGGAATACCCCAGTAGTTGAATGATTACAGCACATGCCGTAACTGCAGCAAATCTGCAGTCTGCATACTTACCAACACTATCAAATAAAGACAAAAATGCCCAAAAACAGAGGTGATAATTCTACTATATGTTTATTATTGGTGTCATTAGTGGGGAGAAACACGATGTCATCTCGCTTCTTGCTTTCTTTTCTCTCAGGTTTGATGATCATGGTGTGAGCAGATAAACCAACATGGGCATCCACCGTGTGCCACTAGTCTTGTTAGCCTGCGGCTCCTTTAATCCCATCACCAACCAGCACATGAGACTGTTTGAGCTGGCCAGAGACCACATGCACAGCACAGGTCAGACCAGACGTTACAAACACAGTGAGAAATTAGGACTAGATCTGAATGTAAAGAAAGAGATAATATAGTATATAATCATATTAAATTATTAGCTGTTTGTATGTTTTATTTGAATTTCTACATATCCTTCAGGGCTAAAGAAGCCCATAGCATATATGTATATATGAAGTTTCATGAAGAGGGTGTTGTACTAGTCTACGTCAGGTTGCTAGACTTCAAATGAAGTCGAATGAATGACGTTGCTCTGTGTTTGCAAGGTGTAAAAGAAGGGTATTAAACAAAAGAAGGCTTTCTTTTTCAATCAGTTATTGTGCTGTGAAAAAATATTTGCCCCCTTTTTTTTTTGCATATCTGTCGCACTTAAATGATTCAGATCATCAAACAGATTTGAATATTACATAAGGATAATCTGAGTTAATACAAAGTACAGTTTTTAGATGATGATTCATCACTGTTCCAAGTTTCCTCCATTTGAGGATAATGGCTCTCTCAAATTTCTGATGTAACAGGGACCTAAAACGTATTCCTTGTTCTTCTTATATGGAAAAAGCTCAGTCACTCTGGGGTTTGTGTCCTCACAGGCACTGCCACACAGTCCCATGCTGCAACAGCAGACACAGCCTGCACACATTTACACCTTAAAGCAGCTCTGAATAACAATACAGAACTGGCCATATAGTCATAACATCATTATACCATAAGAGTTATGACAGTCCCAAGGCAGCTCTCTGCGTGTAAGATCCTTGAATATATGCACAGTGGGCAGGAACATAAATAATGCTCTTACACTGACCCCTTATCTGTAAGACACCAGCTGACTGGTTTGAGTCATCAGAAATGACTTTAAGCTGCAGACAGGAGCTGTTTCTATATGTATGTGTGTTTTGAAACATTAGAATTAGCACAATTTGGATATTCAAACTTCAATTCACGTTCTTTATCAGTTCTAAACCCTCAAACTTATAGTATAAGCTGTCGGTAATAATATAGTTTGTAACCTCATGTCTTGATTAAGTGCTTACATGTTATTAAAAGCTCAGTTGTAGCATTTGTCTTCAAATTTAAGGTCTGATGAAGCACTAATAGCATTTACATCAGTTTGTTTTAGAGATTGCTTTACCTACTGATTTATATTGCAGTTCTGTGTCAGCTACACTGACCCAGAAAAAAAACTTATTAATCTTCTATCCCTTTAGGCCAGTACCAGGTGGTGGGTGGCATCGTGTCTCCAGTGAGTGACGGCTATGGAAAGCAAGGCCTGGTACTGGCTAAGCACCGCATTGCCATGGCAAAGCTGGCACTTCAGAGCTCCAACTGGGTCACTGTTGATGAATGGGAGAGCCAGCAGCCAGACTGGACGGAGACTGTGGTTACCATGAGGTATAGAAAAAGTTAACAGTGTTGAAACCTACTTATATCCCAGGCCACATGATGGAGAACATGCAGGATGTTTAAGGGTTTTACCAATGTTTGCTGCCAGCTTTTGTCAAAGCACCTCAGTATTGTGCAGGTTTCTTAGAGTACCTGCACTCAGTAAATCCCTGTCCATTCTCAGAATAATTCTGACTGCTTTACTGATTAATCACTGCACAATAAGGTCATTTGTGCAGAGTACATTGTGGAATTCCATTTTGTCAAAGCATTGGGACCAGCTCACAATGGAATTGACCTGTCTTGGCTGTAATTATTCCAATTAAAGCAATAATGTGCTACACATAAGGATTTCCTTTGCAGTTTCAATAACTAAATAAATCTTAAATTACTGTTTCTGAAAATAATTATTTTTTACATAGCATGTCATGGAAGATTAAAAGGCTAAGAGATAAAGATCTGGCATGACAGGGTCAAGCACATCCCAGTTCAGGTTTATATCCACTTGGTAGCTGCTTTATTTGTCCATTAGCTTTTACTGTCTTTACATCCTTCTTCAAGGACTGGGTATAACATCACGTCTTTTATCTTTTGTGACACGTCCTAGTTTTACCACAGCAGGAGTAGAGGTCACAGGGATGTGCTGTCTTTAGCTTCTCCCCCCTCCTCCCTTCTTAATATCAGATTCAATTGTTTATGCAGCAGTGTTACCAGGCTACTGAAATTGTTGGCTTAAGTCTCTTGAGGACTGGTAGACTAGACTGGATCTTTGTCAGATCTGTGCTTTTTATGGGGTCAAATTAGGGGCACAAGCTGTTAAATTCATGGGCCACATGGGAAAAGTGTAGTTGCAAAAGGCTGTCTGACACGTGAATATGAGTGAGGAGAAACAGGCAGAGGTGCGACATTGAATTAGAAGATGCCAAGGCATGTCTGAGTGTTGACACATTCTATATTGCAGAGGTTTACAGTGTGGAAATATGCTATTTATGTGCCTTGGCTATGTCAGCATCTAATGAGAGATTGTATTTAAATGTTTTTGCACACACACACACACACACACTCACAAATGGTATTTTGCAGTTGCTTATAGGGAAGCATATGGACTCGTTCTAGAAAGGTTTCTACCATTTTATTCACTCTTCCCATTTCTCACAAATTCCTCTCTAAGCTGTGTTTGTACAACATATATGCAGATCAAGGCATGAAATGGCCTCTTGTCCAAAGTCTTTGAGACGACATGAGCAGGTCACACATCATCTTACTCCCAAACACAAACACACACACAGAAAAGCACAAGAACACTATTAAGTAGCTTTACTTGAAAACAGTAAGGTTTTCATTTTATCTTTTAGACAGGTTGTTCTGTGTGTTTCTCTGTCTTATTTATTTCAGTTTGTTAAAGCATTATTAATATGTTGTTTAGATGGAAATAGTTTCTGGATGTATGTATAAAATGATGATATGCTATCATACAAGGAATCACGAAAAACTTATTTTTCTTTTTTATGTTTTCGTATTAGATTTAAAAAGTGGACCTCTTGTGTAATCTAGGTTCATTAAACATAAGTCTTTCAAGTATTTTTTGTTGTATTTTTAATGATTACACCCTACAGCTCATGGAAATCAAAAACCATGTATCTTAAAATATTAAATAATTTCCTAAGATCAATCAAAAAATGATTTACAGAAATGTTCAAATGTCTGAAAAGTGTATTAATTTTTGCGCTCAATACACTTGGTTGGCGCTCCTTTAAGACAAATTACTTACTTAGTACTACATGATATGGCAGCATCAGTCTGTGGCACTGTTAAGGCGTTATTGAAGACCAGGTTGCTTTGATAGCTGTCTTCAGTTTGTTTATATTGTTATCTGCCTGGGGAAAACCTGGGGTTTCTCTAATCCCCTACCCTGATCACACAATCTAGGTTTCCTGTTTATGTAAGTTAAGAAATCAGCTTACTCCAGAAGGCTGACTGTAACCTGAATACTCAAGTGCAAGTGTAATTTTGGCACTTTGGGCAGGTGCTAAGACCTGCAATCCTGCAAAATCCTGGAATTCGGCATCTCCATGCAGCGTGTGAGCAGAAAGAAAAATGAAATGCTCTATAATGTCCTGATAGATTGCTGCATTGAGTTTACCCTCCTTGTGGAGGCTGTTAATGCTCATCTTCTGGACAACTGTCAAGTCAGCAGCCTTCCCCATGATTGTAGGGCTTGCATGGACTCTAGTACTATGCTACACAGACAGATACAGATACACAGTATTTGTACTGTGAAATACTCTAATATTTTGAAATATTGGATTTTTCATTTTCATGAGCTATAAGCCATAATCTTTCAAATTAAAACAAAAAAGGATTGAAATATTTCACTTTGCATGCAAGGCATCTAGAATATATGAGAGTTTCACTTTTTTAATAAAAAATTATTATTTAATAAAAAATTTAAAATTATTCAAAATTTTTGGGATTCACTAGTATGTACTGTGATATATGTCGATAAAGTGAGAAATACTGATATTCAGAAAAAGAAAAAAGAATTCTGTGTATTACTATATAAAATATAAAAGCTAAATCACTCTTTCTGTCATACGTTTGGTTGTTGGGCAGGTACCATTATGGACGTATTCTAAAGGAGTATGAGCAAAGTACAGGAACGCAAAATAACTCCAATGGAAACACCACTGATCTCTCAAGTAAGATGATTACGACCAGTTCAGAAACCATTTGTCTTCCGACATTGTTATGTGGTTTTAATTTGCTGTACTGGCTGAATACGTCTTTTAACAGTCACTCCAGTTCAGTCAGAGACATTTCCATAACATTTTGTACAGACATTCACGGTTCCCCCAAGGATCCTTCTGACTTTTCATCTAGCACCACCAGCAGGTCAAAGTTTGACTTAGGACAAGACTTTGGAGTCAGGCTTAACTGTACTTAGTGCTAATTACCAAATTAGCACTTGAACATTATGAGGGATTTACATCAATCAGACATAATGTGCATGTGCTTTACATGTGCTAATTAGAAGCCTCATAGCGCTCTGTTATTCTGACTAACAGTGGTTAAAGAGTATAGTCACAGGCATAGTTTTAATACTTTTAAGACTTAATGTGTGTGTAAATGTATAAAGGAACTATATGTTTGCCTGTGTTTTTCAGTAGGAGGGCTTCTCCTCACTACAGTGTCTTGTTCGGCCTCTCCCCTCAGACCTCCCTCCCCAGCTCAAACTCCTGTGTGGAGCTGATTTCCTCGACACTTTCAAGATTCCCAGCCTGTGGCGGGACGACCACGTGGAGGAGGTGGCTGGGCGTTTCGGCCTTGTCTGCATCAGTCGAGGCAGGCTGCAGCCTGAGCGGGCCGTGCATGAGTCGGACCTGCTCTCCCGCCACAGACAGAACATTTTCCTGGTGAGGGAATGGGTGCAGAATGAGGCCAGCGCCACAGAAGTGCGCCGTGCTCTGAGAAGGAATCTTAGCGTGAAGTACTTGATCCCAGACTCAGTGATCGAATATATTCACCAGCACGACCTCTATACTGACGAAAGTGAGAGGAGAAATAGGGGCAAGGTGCTGAGGCCACTGACCAAGCAAGAGCAACATCCGGTGAAGAGCCTGGATGACTAATGTACTACTGTAGGCAGACCGCTACAGCACTGAAGTCTGAGTTCAGTCACTGATGAGTGCTTTTAGTTCAGGAAACGGAAAGGAAAGAAACTGTTTAATTCCACTGGACTGCAGTGGGAAGCGTCTACACAGTGTTGTGTAGTCTTGTGAAATGCAACATCTTTGTGTCACAATGTCAACTACATTTATCGGCTAAAACGTTTTCTTCTTTTTAGTTTTTCATCTTGATGTTGTTTGACAGATTGTAATAAAACCCTGTTCATTTAGAGCTTGACTTGTGTTTTCTATTTGTATTTAAATGTATGAAATTGTAAGGTAGGCAGGGTCAGAACTAGGGCTCTATTTTAGAAATTCATTTGTTTTTAGAAATAACAAGGTCATGATTGCAAGAAAGTCAATAAAACAACACGACTAACGTTTTGGTTAGATGACAACTCTATATTGGGGTCATAATATAATTCCCATGGTTTAAACAAGAATGGCTCTGACTTATCTCCAGTATTGTTGTTGGTGTTTCCACAATCTTAACGACATTTTAAAAAGACAGAATGGTATTCAGCGTCTGACTTTAAGATCTGAGGAGCTAGTCGTGCTCAGTTGTGAAACCATTTAAGTTGCAAATATCAGTGAAGATGCGTAAGACTAACGTTTTAATGCCGAATCCAAGATTGTAGGCATGTAAAATGCAAAATGTCCTGTTTTCAGTTTTTTCTAGTGTGAGAATCAGTGTGGGTGTCTGTACTCAGCAGCAATTCATTTCATTCTGGATCTATTCACTGTCCCCATTATTATCCATACACTGTGTCTGTGAGGCCTATATTTTTTTTCAACCAAAGGATTTAAAGTAATCCTGACAGTTGCTCAGCTACGGGAGGTGTTTTCTCACTGAGGCCAATGGTTGAAAGCACCAACCTGCAGCTGATACCGACTGGCATGCATGTCTGCGTCTTTATGTTCCAGTCAGAAAATAATCTAGACGGTGGGTTGGCTGCAGCTGGTTTAAAAGACATATTATCAAATTAATTGATTTATTTAGGCGAGACAAAAGATGTGACAGGCCTATTGTGCAAAACTGAATTGTTCCTGTTGAATCATATTAAGCTCAGGTGATTCTGTTTTTGTACTGTGCACAGTGTGGGGGCCCCATTCAGCCAGATTCACAGGTTCATCAGTGTTTTAATAAATATTTATGTGATTTTATTTCATTATTAACCATGATTTAAACATCCGTCCATTTTCCTAACCTAGACAAACAGCCATGCAAACTCACATTCTCACCTGCGGACAGTTTTTTAGAGTGACCAGTTATCCTAACATGCCGGAGTACGCGGAGAGAACCCACCCAGAGAACATGCATGCACACACCAAAACACAGTGCCGCAGCCGATTTGTACAGTTCTTACATATATGTCAATTAATAAACTTTTTCCAAACCATACATGCGAAGTAAGCGTCATCCGCTTTACTACAGCATTCAAGTTTCCAGCATATAATATTTAGAGAAAGCGTGGTGGGGACTGTGGGGTTAGCTGGTGCCGAGTGTGGGAGGGAACTGGGACGAAACCCGACAGGTAATCGGATTAAAGTGAGCCGAGTTCAAATTGGAGCTTTTGGCAGCAGTTACTGCACTCCACGGCGGACCTCCTCATTCACTGGACGTAAGGAAACAAGCACAAGCCAACATGCCCGTTGATCTGAACGGATACTGGAAAATGATCTCCAATGACAAGTTCGAGGACTACATGAAGGCTCTCGGTGAGTTTGTTGAGAGATTGATTGACCTGTCCATGCAAGTTGCACCAAAATAAAATAAGTGCAAATTTGCTGTGATATTCAATTTAGTAGTATTAGCAGTAGTAACCTAGTAGTTTCTTCTCGAGATTCTCATGAGATGTGAGACTGGGACTGGACCAGAGTCTTCAGAACATCATCTAGTGGGACCTGTGCGTAGGATGTGTGAAGTTGCACACACCGCAGTCTTCTGTGCTTAAAATGCTCTAGGCTTCCCTGGGATCTGGTCCTGTGGAATCCCCCTTAATCAATCCCATTGCACCTCTCACAACTGCCACTACTTTGGTTTTCCAGGATCTTCTGTCGTACCCGTTTACTTTCTCGCATTGTTTCTCCAGCAAGTTATTATTATTTTTATTATTATTATTATTAGCAGTAGTAGTAGTAGTAGTATTTGTAATAGTAACTAGGCTCATCCCTTTCTACCTTGCTTGGGCAGAAATAAATGTCGCCATCAGAAAAATTGCCAAGTTGTTGAAGCCTGACAAGGAAATCATACAAAACGGGGACCATATGATCATCAGGACCCTTAGTAGCTTCAGAAACTACAATATGGAGTTCTACGTGGGCAAAGAGTTTGAGGAGGATCTGTCTGCAGTGGATGACAGGAGGTGCATGGTGAGTATTTGGACGTGTCTTCAGGGAGGATTCATTTTAATTAAAGTATACATGATGCATTTCATTTTCATTCATTCGTTTCAGCCACATATTAGGCATTACAGTTTAATGACACTGCTACATGTGGGGATGTGAACCATAGCACAACTGCTGTGGGTGCAAAACCTGTGGATGTATAAACTGATTTCCGTTTAGTTGCACCTTCTAGGCCATAAGGAGCATATGATGTGGATGTGTAGATTGGCCATTTTTAATGTAACATCCCATCTATTTATGAAACTTTCCTCAAACTTTTCCCACTTTTGTCAGTGAAAACACCGACGCCAGACACTGCACGAAAAGAACCATAATAGACTCACATTTATCTAATCAGTTTATGTCACTGAATACTTAATGGGATCAAGGCTTATCTGTGGTCTCCCATGAAAAACCTTTTTTGTCTGCTGATAGGCTGATTATAGATAAGCTATAAGCTGTTTGGAGGAAAGAGAAGGTAATGTGTGCCTTTATGCACAGATTTGATCAAAATTATTTTTGTAAGAGGGATGGAAGAACACTGAGCCTCTCACTGAGAATATTTATATTTATGAGAAGAAACATGCATCTACTTCGTTTAATTTCAATAAATCCTCTACTTGTGCAACATGTATTATAATCACTCATGTCTGTGACCCTGATAGACCACTATCAACTGGGAGGGGGACAAGCTGGTGTGTGTGCAGAAAGGAGCGATTGAAGGAAGAGGCTGGACCCACTGGTTGGAGGGAGATGAGCTTCATTTGGTGGGTTACTCCTATGAATATTGATGTATGTAATTTGGACAGTTTAATCTGAGTCCAAAATACCTCTCAGCAGTGTATGTGCAGTGCATGTATTTGAATGTGTGACTCTGGTGTGAACTAGACCACTAGCTCTAGCTTCAGTCACATTATGTTATACTGTATGAGCTGCATGCACACAGGGAAAGTAGCTTATGAAAGTTACTAATATGGTTCTGTAACTCATTTACTGTCAAAGAAATGATGTTATTTTCACACATGAATCTACATCTGAAAATGCTGTTTCAGAGGAAAACAAATCCAATTTGTTTGTATATTTTTGAGACTCAAGTGTTTCCTCCACATCAAGCAGAAAAGTTAATGTAAAATAATTCAAGATTAAAATTAAATGAACCAATATTTTCAGTTCAAGCATTTAATTTATTTGTTTCTTCATAATGAACTGAGGCTTGCACTGCGGCAGCACATGTCAACATCATCCTCTGCCATGTTGTGGTCTTCCATCCATCCATCCATCATCCTAACCGCTTGTCCTCTCAAGGGTCACAGGGTTGTGGAGCCTATCCCAGCTGTCATAGGACAGGTTGCCAGTTTATCACAAGGCTGACACATAGAGACAAAAAACCATTCATACTCTAAACATTCACAACTATGGGCAATTTAGAGTCAGTGATTAAACTAAAATGCATGTCTTTCTATGGTGGAAGGAAGTATCTGGAGAGAACCCATGCAGACATGGGGAAAACATACAACTCTACACAGAAAGGCACCTGGCCGACAAGTGCTGTTAATATCTTGACTTTGCAAATGTAATTTATGTTACAAGGACTTCAGTAACTTCTTTTTAAATGTCTCCTCATCTCAGCGTAGCCCCACTGAGGCCTGTAATGAAAGCATTAGCATCTGAAAAGACTTTTAAAGTATTGACTAGCATATTAGCATTTTCATTAGCTCAGCATTATCAGATTTTCCTCTGTATGATTACTGCTATCAAGGCTAAGCAAAAATAATCAGCCAAATTATTTGGTTTAAGTGATGCCAACAGATGTTTTCAATCAGCCACCATGAAATTAGTTATTAGTAGAAGTTCCTAGGAGCTGGGAGAGAGTTTGAATGTAGAATGACAGTGACCTCTGGTGGCCAAAAATATATTTCCAGATGGCTACAAGACGCGGTACCTAAATGGTTGATTCCTGGCAAAGCTGTGTATGTCTAATTTTTGAAAAAAATCTGATTAATTAAAAAAGAAAAAAAAATAAAATAAATATAAATATAAAAAGAAAAAAGTGTTTCATTTACAGCTGAAAATGCTTCTTAACTACTTTTCAAAAAACACTTGATTATGTGAAACATACATTCTCACAAAGGTGAAATTAAGCTCACGGGGAAGCTGAATGTTGGAGATACAGTACCTAGTTAACACAGAGTAGTGACAAAATGTGGCAAGATATTACATTAAAGATGACAAATTCAGTGTTTGTGATGCAGATTTTATTGATCATGAATTCATATTTTACCAATGTAACAAATCAACAACATTGTCTACAGGTTGTTGTGGTTCCTGTTCAACTGTAATTGTAGCATCAAGGTAAAAGAGTGAGTTTTGAGCAGGTCAATAACTGTAGTGATTTTTTTTTTTTTTTTTAATGTCAGCACATCCAGCTCATGAGCAACAAACATCGAAAATCAAATCAATAAAGTAAACCAAGTAAAGTAAAGTAAATAATCCAGTACTTCAAAAATGTGTACTATATATATGACAACATGCTCTTCTTGGTCATTACTGTTTGCTAAATCATATAACATATTGATAGTATTCTTTACATTTGTATGTATTTTTATTGTCTTCTGCTGTCTCCAGGAGCTGAGAGCTGGAGGAGCAGCATGCAAACAGGTCTTCAGGAAGACCTAGGCTGACTTTTATAGAAAGAGGCGGTGCCCCCAGCTGACACTGAGTAACAGAGACACACCAGGTCTATCATACTGTCCAGCTTCTCTTTTGTTACATATTTCGCTCCTGTAGTCATCTACAAAAGTCTCTCATACTACACATTTATATTCTATCAATATCTTATCTTACTCTGCCAAAGCCAATTCCAACACAGTAGACTAAGGGACAGGTCAGTGTGTGTATTATGCAGCATCTCAAAATAAGGGTGGGTGCTCCTTTGATCAGCATATGTAGATATGTTGGATGCATGTATACTGCAGTGTGCTGAGATAACCAGTGGACAAGTTATGGACACAGTGAAGAGAACCACCAAAAGACCAGTAATGTAAAAAGTTTGCTATGTTAGATATTTGCTCCTGATGCTTCAGCACCAGAGTGATTACTACACATGATGCTTATATATATGTTTATATATGTCCTTCCCAAATCCTTTGGGACACTGCCACTGACAGTAAAATGAATCACTCAGTCAATAAATGGAATTGTGCTCAACAATGCCATTGTGTTTTTCTAAACCTGTGTCTATGTGTCACACTCAACTGGACAAACCACTGAAAGAAATGTGTTTTTGTTTGGTGTTAGAAGCTCATTTTATCTGAAAATACATTTTTTTATTAGAACACTTTGTTCACAAAAACATATGCAGAAATAAATCAAGGCATGTAGAACCAAGCACTGTTTAACTGGCGTCCTGTCACGGACCAGTGCATTCAGTGCTGCTGCTGGCCCTGCTGTTCTGCCTCCTGCTGTTTCTTGTGTATTCACACCCTGCTGCCACCACAGCATCTACCTGTGGGCTCTGTTTGTTTATGGTTCTCCAAGGGTTGTTATGGATCTCTCCCTGCTCTTGCCTTGGCTGGTTCAAAAAATGATGGTCTCTCTCAGGGAAGTGTTCAAACAGCATCTTACATCAGAGTAAAATCTACATTTATATTTACTCCCAATAAAATGCTTGCTGAATATGAGGACTGTCTGGTTGAAAGTCAGTTGCTCAGCTCTCGTTTTGATCACAAATCAAGACAAGAAGAGCACAACATGAACACACTACAGAACATTTTCTGATTGTAAAAGCTCTATCACCTATAGTTTTCATTCAGACCTCAGCAGCACACAAATCACCTCTATCAGAGGATGTAAGGTTGCCTGTAGGCTTATATGGTACTAACAGGTCAGGTACGTAGCATAGGGAGAAGCCATGAAAGGTTTAAAAAACTTTTTTCTTGATCCAGCCTCATCTCAAATGTATCTGTTTGGACTAAACTACCTTGGTTGAACCTATTTACCTGTTTTATTATTATACAAGCAGTCGTTATCTTCACTCATTTAGCTCCTGTAATCCTACTAGTAGCTAGAAAATGACAACTCTCCATCTTCACCTTAAAAGATACTCAGCAGCATGAATCAGTCTGACATGAGGATTGTGTTTGTTTAGGGTGAGCTACAGTGACTGGTCTAACTGGCTATTAGGCAACTTCATCTTAGAGCCGTGTCAGCACCATCAGTGTACAGTGTAATCTGAGCAATTCTTACTATTTAGTAACTCCTGAGAATGAATTATGGCCTTTGACATGTCTTATTAAGTGTGAGAGAGCAGGCAAGTCTGCAGGTGGGCACCATCTCAACAGCAGGTGTTTCTTTGAGTCGATGACAAAGAGAAAGTGAGAGACAGAGAGTTGTTTACAAGTGTACCACATCCACCTCCTCCTTGCCAGCACCCACATGCTCTACACAACCCTGTGTAACAGGTTAAATTCACTACAATATCAACAGCCACCAGCATACAACCAGTGTATCACCAAGTGTTTTTTTCTAAATATAATCTCAATTCAGTTTAATTCAATTCAATTTTATTAATATACTGTAGCTCCAAAAAAACATAATAAGGTCAAAGCAGAGCTACAGAGAGAGAAACACAACAATCCCCCCTGAGGATACACTTGACAACAGTGGGGAGCAGAAACACTGTTTAATGGAAGACATCTCCAGCAGAACCAGGTTCACTGTGGGCGGCCACCTGACTCGACCAGTTGGGCTGAATGGAAAGCAGAGAGAGAAAAGAAAAGCAAACAGATAAGAATATGATCAGGAAGAATGACCAGCAACTTCCTGGTGTCACCAGCTATTAGAAACTGGACTATACAACCTCCTCCATTAATTATTCATTATCCATTAATGAGGACCTGGAAAGAAGAGAGTGCACAGAGACTGTCCGATGTCAGAGGGAGGTTATTCCAGAGGAAATGGGCATGATAGGAAAAGGTCCTGCAGCCTGTTATGTCTTTTTAACTCTGGAAAGAGAGAAGAACCATGCAAGGTGCGGTGAAATATTATTGACGTTCTGCTAGATTGTGACTGACACCCTTAGTGAGTTTAGAAGTGATATGGCAGGGGAGGGATACAGTCTCAGTCTTATAGATCTGGCAAGTCTGATCTAGGAGGATTTCCCTGATTGGACATATTAACTAAGCTGGTAGAATCCAACACCGCACTTTCAATAATCCTAGCAGGGTCTCTAATCACCTGATGATTTCCCAGTCCCTGCTGCCTCTAGCTGCTTTGCATTATACCTGTTCAGTGTTGCTTGTTTCCTGACTTGTCTGCTCTCACGAACAAACCTCATCTTGTTTCCTTTTTTGAAACTAAAAACATTTCACATTCATGCTTTCCTTCAGTGTGCGTAGTAACTATACACATTTGGTAAAGACAGAAGTATTGAAGTTTCTTAACACAGTACTGCTTCTACTTCATTAACCTTCATAGTTTAAACACTGGTTTAGCATTTGAGTTGGCAGAAAACAATCAAACAAAGAGCATACTGTGATGCTGCTGGCAGATGTTACAAAACAGCTTCTCCTGTCTTTACACTCTCTATGGTGTGTGTGTGTGTGTGTGTGTGTGTGTGTGTGTGTGTGTGTGTGTGTGTGTGTGTGTATGTGTGTGTGTGCAACCTCCCCCAATGGCTATTTAGAGACAGAAAGAAAAGGTTGAGCCCTCCCACCTAACTCTTCAAAACTGCCCTGCCAATCCCATTCAAGCAATAAACTAACATAATAGTTCTCAGCCTTCATGCCCCCAAGTCATATAAAGGCAGGACAACGCCCTGCACCTTCCTCCTCATTACACTGTGTAACCTTCACACATAACAGTGTCACCAGCTGCCACCATGCCTGCAGACTTCAGTGGAAAATGGATACTGGAAACCAATGAGAAGTTTGAGGATTATTTGAAAGCATTAAGTAAGACTCTTAATTTCAGCTAGTTTAAATTGGCTTTTCAATTTCACGCTCTCTCAGTCTTTCTGTGAAGACATTGGCTTTTTCTCCTGCTCTTTTGATTCACTTTGGATCTAATGCAAAGTGTTTTTGCAGTAATTTTTAGCTATAACTGCAAATAAAAAAAATATTTCCATTTAAATAATCATACTCAGTCAACTATATTTTATATTATGGATGGAAATCTCTCTGGTAAATTTCCTTGAAAAAATATTCTCTATTACTAACAATAGAAGTGAGTGAAACACACAACATTACATCATGTTTTCATGTTAAATATCATTTCTGCACTGTAATCTGAGTCTCTTTTCTTGTCCCAGACATTGACCTTGCTACAAGAAAAATCGCTGTTTCTCTCTCTCAGACTAAAGTGGTTGTTCAAGATGGAGATGAGTTTAACTTCAGAACACTGAGCACCTTCAGAAATTATGACCTTGCCTTCACTGTAGGTGTGGAGTTTGATGAGTACACCAAAGGACTAGACAACAGAAACATCAAGGTGGGTTGACCTTTTATGAGTCCCTGAAGTAACAAGAGTCAGTGATAGTAGTCAGTGATAGTTTAATAGATGACTCAATATTTTCCTTATTCAGAATTAATTATCTAGGTGTATCCAGGATAATGAGTGGTAGTGTAGAAATCAGTTAATGACAGTGAAAGGTCCCATTTTCATCTTTAGCCTTTCATATCGCAGACTGTGGTCGGTGATATGTGGTCACTGAACGTGTAATCCCATAAACTACGTTCAGCAGGCTAGACAGCATTGCGAACAGCTACATCATGAAGTGGCTAGGCCTCCCTCACTGTTTTTCAGACACAGGACTCTTCGGTGGGAACGTACTCCAGCTTCCACTGAGGCCTGTGAGCCTCAGATATAAATGCACCAGCGGAGGTGCAGGCAGGACACAAGTGGAGGGCCCAGGCAGAAGTAGACCAAGCCGTAGGCAGGCTGCAACATAGGGAGGTCTTGGGGAGAGTCCAGGAAGGTCAGGCTGGAGTTGGCTGGGGAGAACCAGTCAGGTTCTGGTACAAAGCCTCGAGGAAGGAGAGGAAGGCCTAGGTCATAGAGAAAGTTGCTCACAGCCCCACAGGCACAGCTCAGCCTCACGGTGAGGGCAGCTTATGACACCCTGCCTTGCCTACAAAATCTATCATTGTGGTTTGGGAGTGAAGATAAGTGATAAGGAGGGAACCAAACATCAAGTGTTTCCTTCATCCAACTGGGAGAGGGCCAGCAGAAGCCAGTAGTGGGCCAGATAAGGTCACTACTGACCCCTGTGTGTTGATGTATAATAAAGGCATCATATGTTGTCTTGTAGAGTCTGGTGACCTGGGAGGGGGACAAGCTGGTGTGCACTCAGAAAGGTGAGAAGACCAATCGTGGCTGGAAACACTGGATTGAGGGAGACAATCTCTATCTGGTGGGTTGATAGTATCAGTCATGGCCATTAGATTTTTGTCAAAGATTTAAACCAGAACTGGTTTGATGAATTAAAGAGACATGCGCCACATGTGTTAGTGAGCTGTAGCACACAGCTGAATGTGATTGTTAAGTCTGGATAAATTTTCCTAATGTGAATAGATTAACTTCCCTTTATATTGACAGGAGCTGACATGTGAAGATGCAGTTTGTCTCCAGGTGTTCAAAAGAAAAGAATGAAAGGCAAGCATTCATTTTTGTCTTCATGTACTGTGTTAACAAAATCATTTGTTTGCACCCCAATACCATGTTTCCCCCAAACTTATAAACAGAAGAAATAAAGATGCTCTTTCAGACAAGATATGTGTTGTGTGTTCTGTAGACAAACTTGTTACCATTATGAATCAAGTTCAGGTGTTAACAATGCAGTACATGCAGTGATACAGTAGGTATAAGCAATGAAGTATTATCAGTACCAGTTATGCAGATGCATAGTGCCCCACGGCCACTAGGGGGGCCCCAAGCTACCGCTTTAGTCTCAAAATATTTTATTAGAATTAAATGTAATTCAAATATCTCTCAGATTATATTTGCACTGTAATGTTGAAATAAACTTCTATAAACCATTGGGAAGTGTCTTTGATATCACTGCAGAGTATTAACTTTGACTTGCTTTACCAGACATGTTCAGTTTTGTACATTGTCTTTGATAGTTCAACTAATAAAGAAATGCTCTGACACGTGGGAGCCCTGGGTTTGCAACCAGGCTTAGTCATAATATATTTGAACTATTTTTTCATTTGATCATTCCTGAGTAGATTCACTGACATTTAAAAACAATAATTGTCACAATTATAATAAATTTGTTTTAAAGTTCTGCATTTAAAAATAACTTTTTCTGTAAAGTCTTTTAAGACGCTCACAGGAATTTTTGGACATCCCTGCTCTTTACATAATTAGGTTTATTATATAATAAACCAAATTGTTGAATCTCATAAAACAAAATTTTTTTTACCTTTTTTATTTTCTCTAGTCTATTGCCTGGTTCAACATAATTTTTTTCTTTGTTGTTGTTTTTAATTTCAGCTTCGAGAACCTACTGTGATGCATTGCAACAGATCATTGAAGGGTTTAAATTCCTTGTACCGATTCAAAATAGGGGCCCCCAAAATAATCTTGCATAGGGCAGCCAAAGACCTAAAAACGGCCCTGAGTATTATCCTACATGAGGTGGCTGCTTATTCATACATAGATCAATAGATGGACAGGCTAGATTGTATTAAAGACACTGGAGAAAAAAAGCGTGGTCCTCACAGTGCTGCCTTGCCCAGATGAGAGAGAGCTTGCTTGAGCAGGTATATGATTGCATCATCTACTCCAACCTGGTGGCAGGTGCAGTGGGTCTAGAAGTGTTTCCACCTGAGGCCTCAAATGAGTCATTACCAGGGGAGGGAGTGTAATAGCATAAATGTGTGGTAAAAGGACCAAATGCATAAAAAATAATGATCTAAACTTTTACATTTTGCACCATTTATACATTTAAATTTAAATTGCATTAAAATCTGGATTTTTTTTTAACCAATGCTTAAAAAGCTTAAATGGAAAAATATGGTTGGACCCTTTAGAATATCACCGTGTCCTCCTTTGTTGTTTTAACAGTAACAGCAATGGTTCTGAGTATCAGAAATCACACCACTGAACTCTGAACTGTTCACATAACATAAGAATAAGTCATATGCTGTAGTATGTCACTTTCTGACTGAACAACTTCTATTGCAAATAAATAAAAACAATAAGCAAATCAGATGTATTGTATAAAAAGGGCCAAAGCAGACTGTATTTCCTCAGGAGGCTGCGGCCTTTCAACATCTGCAGGAAGCTCCTGTGGATGTTCTACCAGTCTGTGGTTGCCAGTGTCCTTTTCTACACTGTGGTGTGCTGGGGGAGCAGCACAGCAAAGAAGGACTCATCCAGGCTGGACAAACTGATCAGGAGGGCCGGCTCTGTTGTTGGCATGAAGTTGCACACTGTGGTGACAGTGGCAGAGAAGAGGACACTTAACAAACTGCTGGCCATTATGGACAATGCCGGGCATCCTCTGTACACTGTCATAAACAACCAGAGGAGTCTGTTCAGTGACAGGTTGCTTCTCTCCAAGTCCAGGACCAACAGACTCAAAAACCCACATGCCATCATACTGTTCAGCTCCTCACTGGGGGGGAGGGAGAGGGGAAACAGGAGGACAGAGGAAGACAGGGAGGAACAGGAGCAATAAGTCTGACCAAACATAAACCGGACAATTAAACATGCAATAGACCACATGATGAATGTGCAATAATTCAACTATTCATGCAACTATTTATTGATTTATTATATTAATATTACTACAACTACTAGTATATACTACTACTATTATATATCTATATTTATATCTATCATATATATATATGTATGCATATATTAATATATTGTGTATCTGTATATATTATATCTATTTCATATATATTATATATATATGTATTTAGGTACAATAATTATTTATCATTACTATCATCACCACTACCATACTATGCTACAAATGTAGAACTTCCATGCTCTGTTAATAATCTTTTCCACCACTATTCATTACCACTGTGTCTCTGCGTGTATATAATATAATAATGATCTTTTTGGCTGCTCCCGTTTTTTCGGGGTCGCCACAGCGGATCATTACCACATATTAGTTTGGCAGGGATTTTTACGCGGCATTCCCTTCCTGATGCAACCTTTCCCACCGGGCTTCGACCGGGACGCAACAGTTGACAATAGCCAACTGCCCTAACCACTGCGCCACCGTCCCGACTGCTGCTATATGCTGTATTTTATATTTTCCCTTTTTAGATTTTATTTTATATTTTTCATATACAGTCAGGGAAAGTTTTGTAAGTTTGCCCACTAACAAAGAAATGATCAGTTTATTGAACAGTGAAAGACATAACAATAACAAAAAAGAAAAATGCATTTCTAAAAAGTTATAAATTAATTTGCATTTTAATGAAGGAAATAAGTATTTGACCCCTTTGCAAATCCTTTGTTGGCAATCACAGAGGTCAGACGTGTCTTGTAGTTGGCCACAGGTTTTGCACACATCTCAGGGGGGATTTTGTCCCACTCCT
>JAUBNQ010000009.1:7905644-7920068 GCA_032353495.1 Ctenopoma kingsleyae
ATATGGACATCATAGCACTGCTAAAAAACTAATCTAGTGACCAACAATAGTGGCCTAAAACTTTTGCACAGTACTGTCTGTATAGTCTAAGACTATATGTTGTCTCTTGTAAGGGCGGGGCCCCCTCAAAAGTTTTATCAATAGTAAAAGTCGGATAAATAATTCAGATCTTTAACTATGTTGATATATTGGTCTCTTGTCATATAAACGAGTTAGTTTGTTGTCACCGTGGCAGCTCACAGCACACAGATGACACGAAGCAGCAGCAGCAGCAGCCTCTGCATTTCATGTCACGTCACCACTTCAGAGAGCAATTCACGCGAGACTACGTTGCAGGAAGTTCCACGTCAGTATCCACTGCACTGTTCACTGAAGTCGCTGCATTTGGACCCCGATTGCGACTGTTCACAATATTTTTTATCGGATCCTGTTGTGACAACACGGGGATAAGACATGGTAAGAGGCATTTGGAAAGGTTATGAGCATATTTTGTTTCAGTATATGTCGTCTGAATCCACCGATTGACTGTAAACCCTGACACAGTGTCAGATAATAAGGCTTTCTTGAAAATAGCAAAGTGGCTAACTAGCTTGAGTTAGCAGGAGGACGTGTAGCTAACGACTTTTAACATTCCTAACATTGGCTGTTTGATAGCTTTACGTGCACTTATGGTGGTTTTGAATCAGCTATCGACGTACTTATAATATTACATATAAATACAGATTTGTTTTTAAAAATTAAATGCACCAGTCTCGATGCTAGCGTGCTAACTGTTGCGTTGACTTCTCTCAGTCTTACGATTCCGAGTTTTTAACCAATATACTAACTTAAAGCCACACATATTGAGAGTATGAACAGCATATACAAATACACTAATGTCGTTTGTCTTTTCAGCCTCTGAGGCTGGATATTAAGCGCAGGCTGACAGCCAGGTCAGACCGAGTGAAGAGTGTGGACCTTCACCCAACCGAGCCATGGATGCTGGCCAGTCTGTACAACGGCAGTGTCTGTGTGTGGAACCACGAAACACAGGTATGATCACAAATCACCGAAACTCCCATACAAGACTGCACTACACAATGTAGAAAGACCACTGACTGCACATCCTTGTTTTGATAATGTGACGTGGTAAACTAAGTTGTTAAAATCAGCTCCACCTCTACCAGCTGTGTTTTTTTTTTTTGTTCCACACCAAATCTCTATATTTAAGTGTTTTTGCTATTTTTATTAATCACTCGAAAATATTTTGACCATAATATTGATGACTGAGAGTTTGTGAACATTTATTGAACATTTATGTTGTTTATTAGTGGAATGTTAATTTAGGCAAGCACTTGCAATTTTACTTGAGCACATAGCTTTTGTACATCTATCACTTCTGTGGACTAAGTCAGTATACATACAGATTTACTTGGCAGAGGCATAAAATCAGTGGTAATGCTGCAAACTGTAACCCAGTCAGTAATGCTCTTTTTTTTTTCCAGACTCTCGTCAAGACCTTTGAAGTATGTGACCTCCCTGTCAGAGCTTCTAAGTTTGTGGCAAGAAAGAACTGGGTCATAACTGGAGCGGTGAGTTACATTAGTTTGTGCTGGAATCAGGATCTTAATAGTAGTTACTCTGAACAAGTACAGTTTCAAACCAGTGGCATTAAGAAGTCACAGGCTTAAATCAGGTTAATTTGGTGATGTCACCTGTACGTTTTTCGTATTATGTTAAATTCAAATATAGTTTTTTTTTGTTTTTTATCTTTTGTCAGCGTTTAATTTTTCCTTAAAGCAGTCAGAAAATATTCAGTTCTTCCTCCATATTTTTTGGCATACTCAGGATGACATGCAGATCCGTGTGTTCAACTACAACACCTTGGAGCGGGTCCACATGTTTGAGGCCCATTCTGATTACATCCGATGCATTGCTGTCCATCCAACCCAGCCCTACATTCTCACAAGCAGTGGTATGCTAGTAAATCTGTGATGTTGCTTATGTATGTAATGCCAAATGCATATATATTTCTTTACATATGCATGAATATGTTTCTGTGCCTGTGCAGATGACATGTTGATCAAGCTGTGGGACTGGGAGAAGAAGTGGTCATGCAGCCAAGTGTTTGAGGGTCACACTCACTACGTCATGCAGATTGTCATCAACCCAAAGGACAATAACCAGTTTGCCAGTGCCTCTCTGGACAGAACGATTAAGGTTCTTCTGCAACTACAGCCTCTTAATAATTATATAAGAAGCAAATTCTTACATTGTCCAATCTGTGATTTACTGATGTGTGCTGTGTTGTTTCAGGTTTGGCAGCTAGGTTCATCGTCTCCCAATTTCACTTTGGAGGGCCACGAGAAAGGAGTCAATTGTATTGACTACTACAGTGGAGGAGATAAGCCTTACCTCATCTCTGGGGCTGATGATCGCCAAGTCAAGATCTGGGATTACCAGGTACCTAGAAAACCTGATGGTTTTGTATTGTTTTGTAATTCACTTCCTTCACAAAAAGTTCAGTACACAGGTCATTGAAATAATAGACATTTAAGCAGGGCAGGGTATTTTTTATTACATTACATTTGTACAAAATTTAAATAATATGCCTCATTCATCTGCCACAACCTCTCTGTGAGCATCTTTTCATATTGTCTACATATGAATGTTTCAACTGTCTTCTTCTGTGTTGTAGAACAAGACTTGTGTCCAGACTCTGGAGGGACACGCTCAGAATGTCTCCTGCGTCAGCTTTCACCCAGAGCTGCCCATCATCATCACTGGATCAGAGGATGGTGAGCAGGAACCCCGTTTCTTTCCATTCCGGCGCAGTCATCTCCACACTGCATCTCCAACCATTGCTTTGTATAATGCTGCCTTCTCTCTCTCCAGGTACGGTGCGTATCTGGCACTCAAGCACTTACCGCCTAGAGAGCACACTGAACTATGGCATGGAGAGAGTGTGGTGTGTGTGCGGCCTCCGGGGCTCCAACAATGTGGCACTAGGCTATGATGAAGGCAGCATTATCATCAAGGTGAGCCAAAGAAAGAGATTCTTAAAAATGTATCTTGACTGTAAAGGAACTGGTTATAAAGTGTGTTTTATTATAATTACTGAACAGCAACTGAAAACAAACGTTTAAGTCAATTATAGTCATTTCTTTTTTCACGTACAGAATGATAAATACTCTGACAATTCTCTCTCCTTCTGCTGTGTAGGTTGGTCGGGAGGAGCCAGCTATGTCCATGGACACTAACGGCAAAATCATCTGGGCCAAACACAGTGAAATACAGCAGGCCAACCTGAAGGCTATGGGCGATGCTGAGATCAAGGACGGAGAGAGGCTGCCATTGGCTGTCAAAGACATGGGCAGTTGTGAGATTTACCCCCAAACCATCCAGCATAACCCTAATGGAAGGTACACAAACACTCACACACACACTTCTTTGGCTTGTTAGGAGTTTTCAGAAAGAGGCAGACATGAACTCCACAAATGTTTAACCAGAGCAGTGGTGAATATACAATAACATCTCTGTCAGAGGAAATCAGTCATGGTGCATTTTTGTGTTCACTAGGTTTGTTGTTGTGTGTGGCGATGGAGAGTATATCATCTACACTGCCATGGCTTTGAGGAACAAGAGCTTTGGCTCAGCACAGGAGTTTGTCTGGGCACATGATTCCTCTGAGTAAGTATGCAGTTTGAAAAGGTTTAATGTAGGTGACACACTGTATGTCCCTGATTTATGTATTAGAAAGTTCAGAACAAAGTACACTCTTTTTTTCTTTTTTTTAAAATTACAGATACGCCATCCGAGAAAGCAACAGTATCGTCAAAATCTTCAAAAATTTCAAAGAAAAGAAATCTTTTAAGCCTGACTTTGGAGCTGAAGGTAATGTGAACATTGATGTGTAGTGAACCTGTGATTTTGTAAATGAATTGTTTCCATAGTCTTCTTCACGGGATGTGTTCTCATTCCTTCCTGCAGGTATCTATGGAGGTTTCTTGCTTGGGGTGAGGTCAGTGAATGGCCTGGCGTTTTATGACTGGGAGAACACAGAGCTGATCCGCCGCATTGAGATCCAGCCCAAACACGTAAGAGGCTTAATTCCAGGTCTTCTAGTCAGTAGTTCTTTAGTCAAGTCTTCATTAAGTGTATTAGTAACTTAAACCTTTTGGCTTTCTCATTATTTTGCCAGATCTTCTGGTCAGATTCTGGTGAGCTGGTGTGCATCGCTACAGAGGAGTCCTTCTTCATTCTGCGATACCTGGCAGATAAAGTAGCTGCATCTCAAGAGAACAATGAAGGAGTGACAGAGGATGGTATTGAAGATGCTTTTGAGGTGGGTGTATGGATGTAGACACACACACATTTTAATGGTTTATTTTGCATTACTGTTGGTGCCAAAAATACTTTGTAGTCTTGCATAACATACGAAATTAGTACTTCAATTTAGGAAGACTTCTATTTGTATCTTATCTTTTTTATCTCTACCTTTTTTTGTTTAACCACCCTGTTCTTGTTGGCTCTGTCCAGGTCCAAGGAGAGATACAGGAGATTGTGAAGACTGGCCTCTGGGTAGGAGACTGCTTCATTTACACCAGCTCTGTAAACAGACTAAACTACTATGTTGGAGGAGAGATTGTCACTATCGCTCATCTGGACAGGTGAATTTAAACACTTGCGTGCAAAGTCTATAAAATGCAAGGTAATATAAATATTTGCTAATTGAATCCTGTCTCTGAACACCTACTGTTTTCTCTCCCTACAGGACCATGTACCTGCTGGGTTACATACCTAAAGATGACCGTCTGTACCTGGGAGACAAAGAGCTGAACATTGTCAGTTACTCACTGCTGGTCTCTGTCCTGGAATACCAGACAGCTGTAATGAGGAGGGATTTTGGAATGGCTGACAAGGTGCTACCCACAATTCCTAAAGAGCAGAGGACCAGGGTGGCTCATTTCCTGGAGAAACAGGTAAGAAAACACAGTAGCATTTCAATTTATGTTAATTTAACTGTATTCTTTCAGGTTAGTTTAGCTTTAGTAACAGCGTTTAATGGTGCTTTTAATATGCTGATGAATTTTGTTTCTTTGTCTCCCCAGGGTTTCAAACAGCAGGCGTTGGCTGTATCCACAGACCCTGAACACAGGTTTGAACTAGCCTTACAACTGGGAGAGTTGAAGATAGCCTACCAGCTGGCTGTAGAGGCAGAGGTAAGAAAATACTGAAACGGACATCTCACAAGAGTTTGAACATTGTTATCATATAATGTCGTCATTGTCTGTAAAATACTTTCTTTAAATATTTGCTATTCTGTCTCCTACAGTCAGAGCAGAAATGGAAGCAGCTAGCAGAGCTGGCTATCAGTAAGTGCCAGTTTGGTCTGGCCCAGGAGTGCCTTCACCACGCCCAGGATTATGGTGGCCTGCTGCTCCTAGCCACAGCCTCCGGTAATGCCACTATGGTGGGCAAGCTGGCTGAAGGGGCAGAACGGGACGGAAAGAATAATGTGGCATTTATGACCTACTTCTTACAGGGGAAGTAAGTATAACTTTAATGTCTGAGATGGAAAGGTGGGGACACAGGACAAATTAGGGAATAGACCATGATCACAGCTGAATTTGTGGTGGCTGTAAACTGTTCTCCATATCGTCTTCTCTCTCCACAGACTTGATCAGTGTTTAGAGCTTCTGATCAGGACAAACAGACTACCTGAAGCTGCATTCCTGGCTCGTACTTACCTACCCAGCCAGGTGTCCCGTGTGGTCAAACTGTGGAGGGAGAATCTGGCTAAGGTCAACCAGAAGGTCAGTTCTGTCGTTGATTTTATAGTTTGTTGGAAACAATTTTACTACAGTAAGTGAGTTGTGTAACATATATGCTTTATCTGATTCAACTGCTCATTAAATTAACAGGGTGTTTTTAAGAATTTTAAGAAAACTTTTCTGACAGAGTAATGTTACTGCAAGTGTTTTTTTTGTTTGTTTTTTTTTGTTGTGCATGTTGTTCTTAACTGTGACACATTGCACTGAATCTTCACTGCAGGCGGCTGAATCCCTAGCAGACCCTACAGAGTATGAGAATCTGTTTCCTGGACTGAGAGAAGCCTTCGCAGCTGAGCATTACCTGAGAGAGACCTGCTTGGGCGAATCCAGGCCCGCCAAAGACTATCCTCTTGTTACAGTAAGTTGTGTGACTTTTGAATGTGACAGAGTGGGTGTTTTCTTGTGCAGACAATGTTTCTTTACTTGTTTCTCAATCCTCTCTCCTGTACTTAACAAACGTAATCTCTTTTTTTTTTTTTTTTTCAGCCCAATGAAGACAGGAATATTCTGGAGGAGGCTCAAGGATATGAGCCCAAAGGGACCTTCATTCCTCTAGTTTCAAAGGTTTGTTTACAGTATCCAGCATTTTCTGTTAACTTGACAGTTTTTTTATTACATTTGCACGTCTGCACATGTATTGTTCTGTACCTTATATTGTCTGTAAAAACAGAATTTAACAAATTAAACAAAAGCCAGAGGGTTCTGTGTTTTTATTTGATCAAACTCAATTTTTTGATTGTTTTCTGTCAGACGCAGGATAGTGAAGAGTCCACCTCTGTGGCCGAAGCTTCTGTTGCTGCTGCAGCAGCTGTCACACATTCACAGCCCGAATCTGCACCTGCAGCTGTGGACAAAGAGGAGGAAGAAATCCCTGCATTCCTGGAGTCGCAAAAAGATAAGGTAGAACTTCCCTCTGATTTTTTTTGCCTCAAATTTCTAGAGTTTAAATAATAAAATTTTTGATTGATCTAATATTTTGTGGGATGGTACAATTTTTCACCGACTTAATATATGAATTCATCCTTTAAAATTTAGTTTTTACTCGGGTTATCTTTGTGTAAGATGAACATTTGTTTGATCTGAATCATTTAAGTGTGACAAATGTGCAAAAAAAATCACAAAGGGGGCAAATACGTTTTACAGCACTTTAGCTTAATTGGTAGTTGTGGTTCTACAAATAAAGTGGTTGATATAAAATCAAATAGTTGGGACATTTAAGAGAATCATAATTTCTGTGTGTCTTTTTGTAGTCTCTAGATGAACTGGAGGTGGATCTGGATAACATGGAGCTGGATGACATCGACACCACAGATGTTAACCTTGATGATGACTTCCTAGATGATTGAGACCTGTCACAATCAGGTCATCAGTACTCTTCAGAGCTTATTTAAAAAAGAGAAAAAGACCAAACCCCTAGACTCCTGTTTTTGTATTTGTACGTTAAAAAATGTTATATTGTCATGTCCACCTGCTGCAGTGACAGGATTTAAGTAAATGATGATATCAGTGATCTTGTTTTTTCTCAAAAAAAGGACAGATCATGTCTATTTCTCACTTTCCAGTTTGTATGCCATTTATTGTTTGAAAAATTTTCACTAACTGTCCATTGAGTCATATGTTATATTTACTCTTTCCTTTGTGTTGTCTGTAATGGCAAATCAAAAGTCATTCAGTCCAATAAACTGCAGTTGCTGTACATATTCACATTTGACTCAAGTGTTTTTTCAGTGTTCTCCTACAGTTTCCAATGCAGGTTTTACAGTTATCTCCAGAATCTGTATTTTAGAGCAGCATCTGTCAAAATGTTACTGTCTAAAAAATGTGACAGTATGTTCAGCACATAAAGTTGCTTGATTTTTGCTTATTTTATTTTGTACATTTAATTTTAAATGATCTCTCTACGCTGTACAATCAATAACTCATAATGGCAAAGTGACTCCATCTGACTCCTCCTTAAAGATGTCCAACACACGTCTCCGCCCCTGTTCCTCCAGTTCTTTAGCAGTGGGGTAACGGGGTTTGAAGTGGGAAATGTGGACTACTTTGAGGTCGAGGCTAGAGTCTTCAAGGACAACTTGGTAATTTACTGGACCAACTTGCTGGACCACCCTATATCAACTTTGCCATTTCGGAGCCAATTCGGCAGCAACAGATTTCTCGGCCTTGGAAAGTGAGCTCACACAGAGACTGCCTCAATATATATTAAGGAAAGCCAATTGATTTATGTTCTGCTGTTTTTGTCGTGTTGTTTTTCCTTGTTGTTCCTTGTTTCTTCCAATTGTGACTGTTTTATGTTTTCTTTGAGGGTTGACCATCACAGAACCCATAAATAATCAACTTTGTCAGACTTGGCTCTGACTGGGACCCCTTTACATGGTCAATCCCGCTACAACACGTATAGAGAATTATTTTGTAATTTAAATTAAAATCAAAATGGAAATCTCATTTACAAGATTTTTCAGACCCTTTGCTGTAGCAGTCCAAATTGTGGTCAGCTGCTTCCTGTCTTCTAAATTTTCCCTTTTTAAGATGTGTGAAGTGACCACTACACAGAATCTGAAGTGTGCTCACTGTATATGTTTATTATCTGTATTGCTGTCACCCTCCCCTTAATGTTACTTTCTCTCTATTCTGTACACACAACATGTTTCGCACATGTGTAGGTTCTGGAAGAGGGATTCCTCCCGACCACTATCGCCCTTATAAACACCTGACAACTACCAGCACTGATTCAGTCCATCGTATATATAAGCATATAATCTGTATATATGACCATATTATCTGTGTATTTGACCATATAATCTGTATATTTTAATATATAATCTGGACATTCATATGTCACTTAAACTGCACAAGATTTTATTACTGCCATATGACTATCTATTTACTTGACTGTCATTTTATTAAGTGTGTTATTAGTATACAAGTGTATTATTATTTATTTGTACACTACCTATATTTTCTACTTGATAAGGACTGCATTATCTGTATAATGTGCTTACAATAATTTATCTACTTAATGATCAACAATGTCTTATCTGTATATAGCAAACTGTTTGTCTATTGACATTGTTGATATTTTCATGTTACTAGAGACACAACCATGAATACAGATTACTTATAAGCATGTGTGCATACATGGATCAGATTCTTAAATAACTATGTGTGGGTGCAGAGTATGTGATGCTTTTGATGACATTAAATGTAGGTGGTAATCAGACATAATATTCTGTTTCCATGTGGGTGCCCCCTCTGGCTGCAGGGGGGCTAATGCCTCTGCTTGTACATTATAGCCGCCTCTGTCTGTGCACTGTTTGTGCACTGCAGCAGGAATGTTGTGGTGGGAAAGCTGTCACTCTCCTCCTCTCCTGTGGATGGCGCCCTCTGAGACAGGCTCGGACGATTTGTGCACTTTCGTGTGCAACAAAGTACCGAGCTTGGCAGCTAGCAAGAAGAGAAAACCGAGCCTTTCGGATTGTTTATCTTTCCAGCGTTTTCAAAGAGTTTCTAGTCATTTCCAAGCTTTCATTGGTTTATTGGAAGTTTAATACACCCGGGAACTAAAGCGATTCGGTCTGCGGACGGTGTTAGGACGCTTTGTAGAGGAGCAAGCTGCTTTTTTTGAGTAGAAAGGCAGGCGCAACGTTAGCGAGCTGGCGTAGAGAAGAGAGAACCAGGGCTACGCAGCGAGTCGGTCAGCCAGGGTGAGCCGGGAGGACCACGGCACAGCCGCCGCCAGCGCCACGGGGAGTCGGGGCCCGAGAGGGAGCCTGCCAGGCCCTCGGCTTGATGCACCCTGCCTGCCTCGCCTCAACCACAGTCCGAGATGGGGGAGACCAAAATTATCTACCACCTCGACGACCAGGAGACACCGTATCTGGTGAAACTGTCTGTTCCGGCGGACAAAGTCACTCTGGCAGACTTCAAAAATGTCCTCAAGAAACCAAATTGCAAATTCTTCTTCAAATCTATGGACGATGACTTCGGGTAAATGTTATTGTGTTTAACACGGACGGAGCTCCGCACTCCGGGGTTTTGTCGGTGCAGCTAGCGTTACAGTAGACCAACACTGGCTGTAGTTAGTCCCCCCAGCTGGCTTGTCATCGGCTTTAAGGTTACCTGGCTGCTGATCATTAGCTCGCGGTTCCTTTGTTAGCTGCTAGCGGCGTTAGCTGCGTCTGTTCAGCGTCCCGACCCCGTTTGTTTACATTGCTGCTGGGGCTAGCTTATACAGATCCGTGCTTCGACTTCGTCTGACCAAGTTTGGTATTTGTCACATCTCATGAGCGCCAGAGAAGGTCCCGAATGACATGTGAACTTATTTCAGATAACATGGGAACAGTTCTAGTTGTCGCACTGATAATAACCTGATACTAACGTTGCTGCTGTCAGTATCAGGCTTCTGCTAACTGGCTAATGTCATAATGTAAAACGTCCACCTTTAGCCAGTGAGTCCAGCAGGCCCCTGCTGTTGTTGTCTATTAGCCTGAGGAATGCAGAGTTTGACACATGAATGCCCTGTTCATCACTCTGGCAGCTTTATTGCATGTCCTTGTATGCTAAAACATGACTTGTGGACGTTTTATATTCCTCCAGAAAGTATTGTCATAAGAGCAAAAAAGGGGGAAATATGCTATTATTGAATAAAGGTTTTCAAATTTGTTTTTGGTTAAACTCAAACTAGGGTGGGGCAGAATCTTGTGAACACTTTCAAGTGAAGAGAAACAGACCCAACAGCTATTCAGAGTAGAGGTCAGAGTAGTCGTTAAACAAACTATTAAAAATATTTGTTGGTATACATTCAACTGGAATTTAGACTTCATGTTTCCAAAAGTCTCACTGACCATCACTGGTGCCTCATTTCTGAGAGGCTAACTAATCCTGACATGATCAGCAGTCTGAGGCACTTGATAAATGTAAATCTGAGGATTGATTGCCTGGAGAGAAGTATGCAGACCTTTCAGTTAGATGAATTGCTTAAAAACATATGAGCACAAATGTGATTGGCAAGAAAATCACTGCATATCTGTTTTTAATTTCAGAGCCAAGAGCTTTCTTTGATGTCAGACACTAAGAATAACTAATATATATATTGCGTGAACACATTTCCCTCTTTGGATTGCTTTTCCATGTTTGTGCTGGTATCCCCTGACATTCAGTTGTTGGCATTTCTCCCTGCTATTCTGGGATTGTTTGTTGAACAATGCTAGTTCTCCATCTCCACTAATGTGAGTTTCATGTGAGACGAGCCAAATATCACTGGTTTATAATCTGCCCTCAGTTAGATTGCAATACAGGGAATCATGCTGAAATGTCTCTCTTGACGTTCTTAAGTTATTAGATCTACATTTTACCATCTCATGAATGCTGATATCAAACAAATCAGCAAGGGCCAGTTTTGTTTTTGCAGAAAGGTTTAGGGTATAAACGTGATTGATTGTTGATTTTCTGTAACCAGTAATGACATTCTCTATAAGAAATACATCCTGTTGGTTGGCAGTGCGTAGCACTCTTGTAGTAAGTGCGCTATTAAATCAGCGTTGTTTGTCCCAGTTGTCAGTGTCTGTCGTGGCTGATGGAGATATTGCCCACCATCACTGCTTCTAAACACAGGCACAGGTTTTATTGCCCCAAGAGTGCTTTTGTGTTGCTAAAGCCTCACTGAAACAAAGCTGTGCTCCCTTTACAGCGTGGTGAAGGAGGAAATATCTGACGACAACGCTAAACTGCCCTGTTTTAATGGACGTGTGGTGTCATGGGTAAGTTAAACATACATACTGGAGTAATTTTTCCGGGTTTCTTTATTTGTTGTTGTGTGCTTGTCTGTCCTCACTGTATTTGTATGGTTAAGTGTTTATGTGGTAACCGTTTGCGTGCATGTAGAACAATGATTCCCATCTGTTGGCTAGTGACCACAACCATACCTCATCTCTAGGGAGAGGCCCTGTGCATCTGCGTGATAATGTTATTATCACATAATGATTCAAGGAGCAACAGACCAGACAGATGAAAACACCCTGCTCTTTTCTGTGCCCTTATGTACAAATGTGCTGCAGTAGTTCACAAGTTATTATGTCAGAATATTCCTACACATTTGTCAGTACACGGCACATACATACATATATTCGCATGCAGTTTGTCATTTGGAGGCTTTGAGCAATAATTGTCCTGTCTCCACAACACAAGAGACATCTGGTGCTGCCATACAGCCTCCCTTCCTCTCTTCTTCACTTTGAAATTGAATTAAGAGCAAGTGAAATCACAGGACTGGAGGAATACCTCATGACAAAGAGCTTCAGTGCATGTCATCTAACGGGAAGATTGAATCTCACAGGAAAAGGAGGAAGAAGTTGAGAGAGTGTTGCCTTTGGTTAATGTAATGCAGCGTAATGTTAATTATAGATTTACTTAGGTATTTGACAGCATAATCCATAATCATTCTGTTGTGGTCATTTCATTACTGTATGAAGCTTTGGTTGGGATGGTTCAAAACCCATTTCTCTCTATGTGTGTGTGTGTGTGTGTGTGAGAGAAAGAGTGATATAATATATTTGTTATTTTTTAAGGGGTTTTGAAATGTTCCATATACGATGAAATGTTATTTCTGTTAGAGCGTGTCCATTTGTTTGTCCTCACCGTTCATCTGTTGTTTCAATGACCTGCTAGATTGTCTCTGGGGTCCAGGGTTGTGGTTCACTATCATCACAGTTTAACCATCCAGCACCCTGAACCTCCTCTGATGTGCTTTATTGTCAGCTGATAAACAGATTTGTTCTATTTATTTTTTCACAGTTTTACTCTGTGGACTTTTTAAATAAGTTGCCATATTGCAGTAGAATATTACGTTTGGATTTTTCTGGTGTATAGTAGAGCTGAAATGTTTAATAAGTTAAGTTTTTCGTGACGTACTTTATAGTAAACTGAACATCTTTTGTGTTTTGGAGATTGGAGTGAACAAAAAAAAAATTCATTTGAAGACATTATGGAAAATTGTACTGGGCGCTGGAGAACTTGTGTAATTTTTTTCCAAATAAGTAGTCAACAGTTAAAATAAATGCTAGTTAGTTCACCTTAGTGTGTGGCTGACTCAACACTGATGTTGTGACATTAAGTGTAAAATGTGATTCTAGAAACATGATGTGAAACTGAACAGCCTGTGCCTCTATGAATCAAGTTAAACAACATTCTTTGTACTGTGCTCTAGTTCAGAAAGCTATTTTTTTTATTCCCTTACACCATTGTTAATGTGTGTAACAAAAATAGCCCAGCAGTGACATGTACAGCAAAATGTAAAAATCGTATTTTCAACATCACAGCAAGCAAAACATGAGTGTGTTTGTAGAAAGAGAGAGAGAGAAATGTAAATAACTGAATTTATTAAGTGTTATATTTCACTGGTGATATAATTTCTCCTAAAAGATCAGTCATGGACCATTGGAGGCAACTTTTTCCCACACTTTGGTAACTTAGGCAGCGCTGTTGGGTAGACAAACCACAAGTCCTGGCACAGGCCCATAGTTTCACAACTCTTCAAGTGTTCAAGCTGAATCCTCAGCTGCTAATAGCGTTACTCTTTTAGCAGGAAATGAATAGAAGACAAATCCTTTTTTATGTTTACCAAGACGTTCAGACTTTAACAGCAGAGGGTTGGGGTTATTTTGTGTCCTGTTAGAAATGAAGCAGCTGTTTTATTCTGTATCCATAGTTTATTTACCATTTGCAAACGCTGGCAGGTTTCTAGGCAGTGAAAAAACACCCTCCAGCTCTTGAGTATGGTTCAGTGTAAACACAGTAGTGCTCTGATGTGGGTCTGCTGCCCACTTGTTTTGTGTCTTTTTGTGTGTTCTTCCTTGCAAGTGTGTCATTCCCCCTGACCCGACTCTCTGTATGTTCACAGTTGGTCTCTGGAGACGGGGCCCACACAGATGCTGGCTCAGTGGCAGATAGTATAGAGCCAGCACCCCCTTTGGAGAGAACCGGGGGCATTGGAGACTCTAGACCACCTTCCTATCAGTCAGTATAAGATATTAATGTATCTTATTTGTGTGCGTGTGTGTGTGACTGGGTGAAAGAAAGAGATACCATGCGTACTTTGTGTTGACTTTGTGTGTGTGGTTTGAATGAGTCTCTCTGTGTTTTTAATAAGCACATCAACAGAGGAAAAAGCAAACTGGAAGTACGACACCTTGTGACTGCTCAGGAGGCAAAAATATATGTTTTTCTTACCCATTAATGATTAAGGTTTTTTTTTCCTGGAATTTAATAAACACTTGACTTAGTCATGTAGAAAACTGATTCCTACTCATGCTTTCTGTTGGTTATTTTTGTAGATTAATTTAAGTATATTGTGCTTAGAACTTTAGAAGGCACAACACAGTTTTATCGCTAATGAACTTACCATATATTTAGCAGGGATGTTCGATATTGGCTTTTTTACCGATATCCAATATACCGACATTGTCTAACTCTTAATTTCCAATACCGATATAAACCGATACCAATATATGCGGGGTCCCCCTCATAAAAAAAAAAAAAAGAAAAACTAAATCATTTTAGGTAACTAACATCACATATCTCCTATCATGTATACTTAAACTTTAAACATTATTGC
>JAUBNQ010000009.1:7925648-7937611 GCA_032353495.1 Ctenopoma kingsleyae
TTGATGTATAATTTGTGTGGGTTCTTTCAGCCGTTCGGGCCGCATTCCGGTTGACGGAAGAATAAGATATAAAGAGACCCGTTTAGCGGTGGATAATAATATGTGCCTCCATTGAAATGAATGGAGTCAATGTATTGCATGGCTTCGCCATGCAATACATTGACTCCTATTCATTTCATATGGCAGGCACCAATTACAGTTTAGTGATATTGACTTTGGCTCTGCTGAATTTTGTTGTATAGTGTAAAGGATTCAAATCATCATTGTACTGTGGATATTGTTCTATATGATGAATTGTCATGAACTGTAAAATTCACAATGTCAGGTTCATGTATTTACAGATGTGTGTCTTTGTCTCCTCAGGTTCTGATGTGGTGGACTGGCTCTTTCACCACGTGGAAGGCTTCTCAGATCGCCGCGAAGCCCGTAAATATGCCAGCAACCTGCTGAAGGCGGGCTACATCCGACACACAGTCAACAAGATCACCTTCTCTGAACAGTGCTACTATGTCTTTGGAGACCTCTGTGGCAGTAAGTGGACACTCTTTGGCTAGCTAAGGTCTGCTCAGAGTATCATCAGTAAAGGCATCAGTTACAAAAGTGTTACTAGTAAACTGTATCTGTCTGACACATCCTCTGACATTTTCAGTTTTTCTTCCTGTCGCCCTCAGACATGACTCACCTGTCTCTCCATGACCATGATGGTTCCAGTGGAGGAGCCTCAGATCAGGACACTCTGCCACCTCTGCCACCCCCTGGTGCTGCCCCCTGGCCCATGCCCCTGCCTTACCAGTTCCCCATCCCTCACCCATATGACCTGCCACAGCCCTTCCACGGTGGACCGGGTGCTGGCAGTGCAGGAAGCCAGCACAGTGGTGAGTGCAGTTTAATAGACTGTATGTGTTATTCACAAGTACTTTATTTCTGTGCAAAATCTATTGGGTTTTAAACACTTTCCCCATGTAGAGTTGAAATGTGACTGGGTGAAGTGTGATGCTTCTTGAAGAAAAGATGATGTTAAGACATAGAAAAGTTGGATATATTCTTCATTATCCATCTGTAGCTGTAAAAACAACAACCATTTACACCCCTAAATAGATCTTGGCTGATGCCACTTACCATGGGGGAATTTAAAGGAATTTTACCCAGAGCCAGATCTAACATGAATAATAAATCCCACATGTCTATACAGTTAAAGCTCTAGTACAAACTTTAATAGTTCACTTCAGAGACTTGAAGAACGCGGCCTAGTTCTTGCCAAAGAGTGAAATATATTTCTTCAGAAAACTTCAAAGCAGCTGTATTTACATGTTGTGTTTGTGTATTTAACATTTGTGGAAATAGAAAAGGAATCATTGTGGTTTTAGGAACAGTTTGCTTACCAACAACAGCTGGTGTCGCTGACTGAGCACAACACTGCAGACGTCCCATCCTCATTTGGTGGTTGCACAATGTCATAACATGAATGTACTGGTGAACAGTTTACAAGCTAACAAGATACAACATGTAAATAACACAGTCTGGGAGTTGTAAGTTTTGTTCTATCACTTTTGATAGAGGCTAAATGTTTGCCTTGCTTCCACACCTGTGTTGTTTTAATAGACACAAAGAGAATATATTGATATTAATGTCTTCATCTGTTTGTAGATTTAATGTCACATATTGGAACAAGTACTCCACCCAATTTAATAACTCATATATATACACATGATTTTGGTTTTGGTTTAATTCATCAGTCTGACTACAATCAGACTGTTGTGATAATAAAATGAAAGCATGTAATTGCCCTTAATGGCTGAGTTTGGCCTGTGAAAGGCTGTGATTCTCCATGGCCATGTCTACAGAGAGTCTCCCACAAACTGGGTCAGCACTGTCTGCGTCACTTCACTGGCACCCAGATGCTAGTGTCTCACGTAGGTCGCTCAGGTTTAATAGAAATAAGGTGTTGGAATATTGTACTTTAATAATGTTGTCTGTTTCTTCTGCTCTGTCTACAGGAAGCAGTGGTTCAAACTGCAGCAAGAACGAGGGTCGAAAATCTGGCGGCAGTGGCAGTGAATCTGAGATCAGGAGCCACAGAGCTCCAAGCGAACGCTCAGTGGCTCCCCCTAGTGAGCGAAGTGTCCGTAGCTCTGTCAGCCACCGCAGTGCCAACTCCCACTCAATAGCCTACGGGCCTGGCCTTGTCTACGGTCCCCCTGGCCTGCCCCCGCAGCCTCCACATTTGTCTACAGCTGCACCTGGTGCCCCACAAGGCAGAGAGCTTGCCTCCGTGCCCCCTGAGCTCACTGCATCACGACAGTCCCTGCGCATGGCAGTGGGCAATGCTGGAGAGTTCTTCGTTGATGTGATGTGACGGTTATAGGCTGATAACAGAGTAGCAGAGTTGTGACGTTATCTCAAGACTGAGAAGGACAGCATGGCAGGACATGGACAGGAGGGAGGGAAGATTGCAAAAGCTGTAACCTAAGGCCTTGATTCCACTTTCCTAAAAAGCCAAAATGGAACCAATTCTGTTGTGAATGCTGAAAGCGAATGTTCCTCTTCTCTTGTGCTTTTCTTCCTAGTAGTAGTGGTCATACTTTTCTTCAGTGAAGAAACCCCCTCGCTCCACATGGAACCAAAGCGCCTTTCTCATTTTCTGCTCCTCAGTGGGGAAGAATTTGTGCGAGGACAAAGAGGAAGAGAAAGGGAGGGAGGTGGTGGAAACAGGCAGCTGGGGAAGATGACTCAGCGCTTTTTTACATAGATGTTTTTCATTTGTTCTTCTCTCTTGTTTTCCTTATTTGACATTCTCTGTCCTCCCCCACCCCCTGTCCACGTCCAAACTGAGAGAAAAAGAAGCCTCTTCCCTCCTTCCATCCTTTCACCTCCCACTTGCTGACCTCTAACAAGAAAAAAAAATTAAAGAAAGCAGAGTTGAACACTAACTGTTAACCTTACTCAGACCTGTTAAATATTTGCTTGACTTAAAGAGAGAGAGAAATTGAAAAATTGTATGTAGTGCAAGAGAATCACAGTCCTTACTGTAAGAATGCATTTGTTTTATTATATGAGTAGTTGGTCTCAACTAGTTTCATTTTTCAACGCTAAACATGAGCATCCAGCTTCAGATGTAATTTTTACACTACACAACTGCATTTTCATCTTCTAACCAGAGCATTTTCAGACTCTGTCTTGTGATAATGTATAGTGGAAAAATTTCTTTCCATGTCTTTCACACTACTCTTTTATCAAGGAAAAAAAAAGTCTTTTTATTTATAAATATAGTTTTATGACTTAACTTTGCTGCTCTGTGGTATGTTTTCATTCGAGTGAGTGTGCATGTTTTTCCACCACAGTACCCAAGGTCATATTTGCATTTAAAAGCAGTGAATTCCAGACCGTCCAGGAACAGGAATGTTAAGGTTGGGCAATCTGGTGTACAGATGTGTGTGTTTGTGTGTGTGTGGGTTGGGGGGCTGTGGCTGTGTGTGAGAGATGAGCCTGTGTACATGAAAACTGCTCAGAACTGAATGACCCTATGCAAAATGTTTCCTGGGGTTAGATGGGGGGAAAACTCTTGTAGAGAGGTGAATTCACTGAACTTGGAGGGGGGGGAAAAATCACTTTAATCACATGGACTCTGGAGTAAAACCAGACCACCCACACTACAATTAGTTTATAGGACAAACATAAAATATTTTCTAAATGGCCACTGGGCAGTTTGTTTTTTTTTGTTCACAGAAGGCGGGGGTCCAGGTGCATCTCGGGAGCTACTAAACTTCACTACTTCGCTGTTACTCAAAAACATTTAATTGGTTGGCTACATGCCAACCTGCTCCAAAGTCCATTGCATAGGGAATGCTAGCCGACTATGCTTCTCTGTATAGATATCAAACACATTACCATAAATGAACTACCATAAAATAAAAACTAATAGACCAGTAGCATGTGTAGCTTATCTTAGGAAGGTCTGGGTGCGGTTTACACATCGCTCCAGCCGCGCCTTTTCCTGTCACAGCCGAGCGGCTGTGCGTAAGGACGGCGGGTCAGCTGACAGCTATCTGAGGACCAAGAGGAAGGAGCGGAATTAGCGGCTGTGTGGACTTGGAGCCTACTGAATCCCTAATCTATCCAAGGCCAAAAAAGGGGAACGCAAACTGGTGGCGCTCGTAAGAGAACTTGGGTAAGTGTGCTATCGCCGAGCTGGTATATCGTCTGTGGTCAAAATGATCGACTGTAGCTCCGTAACCGTGACGGAAAACCAGTGAAACTAAATCATTCGTCGGCGATGCTAACGGTAGCAACGTTAGCTCCGCTCCCTATGCTAATGTCAAGTTAGAGCTGGAAGCTAATATGAAACGGAAATGGGCGTTTTTTTCTTCAAAATAAAAGCACCATTATATTAATTCTATAGTTTTTTGATGATTTACCAATATGGGGAGCAGTCGACGTAAAGATGTACAGTGTTAATTTGTAAGCAGTCGATAACAAATAGCGTTTCTTGTTAAATGGTTGTCAGGAGGTCTTGATTTTCTTTTCACCGGAAGTCAGTTTAGAATCACGCACGGCTCGACGCCGTTTCGCTGAACATCACCGCCAGCTAGCTGCTATCGTAAGCAAAATTAGCTAGCTATCTCTCACTCGGTCTATTCACCATCACTTTGATCGTGACTGAAGGTCAAGCTTTCATCAATGCTATAAACGTTTTATGCTAATGTTTGGAGAAACCGCGTTTCAATCAAAGTTGTAACTAACCTGTCGACGAACAGAAGAGAAAATATGAAAAATGTATGAACGTTAGGAAATGGCCCGAATGAGCAGACATCTTGACTTCGGCCAGTGAAAGGGTGATTACACCCGCTCAGGTCTTGGACATGGGTTTTCTTGGTCACGACTCGGTAGTATCCTCATGGTTATGGTATTCTACTAATCCCGGGCATATATTTCTGCTGTGTGCCTCTTCTGAGCACCGTTTGCTTAGGCTGTCTGGCCTTCGAGGAATTTCAAGCATGCCCTTCATCCTCTGGTTTCCAGAAGCTTCATTCTTGAATGAAAGCAAATTTCTATTATGTGTTGGTCTAAACCATAAGGGAATTATTTTTTCAACAACTGCACTGTCTCTGGATAAAATTGACTGTCTTTGGGTTTTAAATATTACTCTGGATTTCATGTATAGTCTGGTCAGATCCAGAGAGCATCAGGCATCAAATTGTAGCCCAGTAAGAGAAGGAGATTCCTAGCTGGCACTCTGTGGCACCCTGGCTGCTGCACACTGATGACTGCTAATCTGCTGTTTATCTTACTTTGGAAGGAAACAAGGAATTAACTGTGGTGGTAGTTGAGTCTTTATAGCCTATATTGTAGGGTCTTTGATGTATGTATATGTATGCATGCGCACGTAACAGAAGTGAGTCACTACAGTGTTGCAGCTGCAGGAAATATTCAACTGACAAGTGTGTGTGTGTCTGAGAGAGAGTGTGAGAATGATAGAAAAAGCGGATGTGAGGGATAAAGACTTCCCTGTACTGTTGGTCACTTATCACTGATTTCATTTTTCTGTCACAACCTTCTCCTTTCCCTGCTTCCTTCCTGAAATCTTTTGCTCCATTTCTGTCTTTTCTCAGGCGGAGTTTGGTTTCACCATGGCCAGTTGGGACTGAGAAACAGCCACAATGATTGGAGGACTGTTCATCTACAACCACAAGGGGGAGGTCCTCATCTCCCGAGTCTACCGAGATGACATAGGGTACGTTTCACAGGAGCTTCAGCATTCCTAGATTTTTTGGGGGGCTGTAGGTCAATGAGAGCATCTTATCTGGCCAGGGGGGTAGGTGGGAGTTTGGGGATAGTTTGGGATGGGATATTGTTGAGCTTTGAGGACAGTATCCCTAACTCGACAACAAATTGTCTACTAAGGACAAACAGTTGAATAATTGCAACTAAAATGAACCTGCACATATTTCTGAATACTGAAGTATTTGATAGTAACATGCGGTGCCAGGAAATGAATGACAAAATAAAAGCCCGTATAATTTTAAAAAAGGAAGACAGTAATGCACAATGAGGAAAAATGTCTTCCTTCACTGTTTTCCATGTTACATAAGATGGTGAAGATGTTTGAAATGCTCTTACAAACTGAACTAACAGATACAAGACACAAAATAATTGTTACCAAATGTGATATTAAAGAAACAGGATTTTAGATTCCTTAAAACAAAGTAGACTCTTCAATTTGAATGTATTTGGCAAATTTTCTAAAGGATTTTCATAAAAAGAAGCATGGCTGTTGCAGATCATATCCAAGTCCTCTGTCGTTGCCACACTGGATAAATTCATTCACATTCTAATACTCTTGGAAAAAAATGTGTTACGTAGTGGCTCACCTTAAATTTGTCAGTAAAACGAGAGTTTTATCTAAGTAACCTAAACAGAGTTCAGACTGGAGCTTATCCAGTTCTGCTAAAGATTGAGCCTTTTGTGAAAAGGCAAATTTTCTCTCCCGACTGGAAGATGAACCACTTAAAATGTGGTTGAGCCATAGTCAGTGTAGACTCTGCTGTTGCTGCCTTGTGAAAAAAATGTGGGTCAAGTTAGGTCAGGTTAATGTTTCACAAATCAGTGGGTACGACTCCGCTACGTGGCCAGAAGAATAAAACGTATATCTCTTGAAGATCAGATTTTTCTGCTGTCTGTATTTCTTGCTTTCCTTTTCATTTCCTGTTACTTGTTTGTGTTACATTGTTGATGTCATGTGGCAATACCCAGTCTCCATTGTTAAACCCAGTTATCACCCTTTGTTTTGTGTGCATCCCGTCACATTCACTGTTTCACAGTCCAGTTGTCTCGTACATTTACACAGTGAGGGTTGGCAAACTAGAAGGGTTAAATACACTCAGCTGACAGTTTATGTACATCTTAGTAAATATGTGTACCACAGTCCTCAGCAAGAAAGTACAACCTCCAAAATGATCACACGGTTGAATCAACACTACTGTGAAATAACCACAACTGAGCACTATTGATATTTATTACAGGACTGTTGGATTAGACTGCACACGTTTTGCATTCTAGGTGTACATAATAAACTGCCAAATAAGTGTAGATTTCCTAGCGTTCGTCATATGGGTACACAGCTGCAGTGCTGATTCACTAGGTAATTTCTTGTACAGACCATTGAAGAATTTTTAGACATTTTAACAAGTTTTTATGTAGTTGCTGGGTCAGATGTATAAAGAAGACAGGAAACCTGGCAGTATATGGATGTTGCGTCAGCAGAGTGAGACTATTAAATACTGTGTTTGGATTGGATGAATGCAAACTCTGCAAGTTTGTTTAAATGGCAAACAGACTTGCATGTATGAGGATTCCTACAATTTTCTGTTCTTTCCAGGCAGCAAACAGTAATGTAATTGCTATTACTGCTTCATGCTCATCTTAACAGTGACACATATACTGTACAGCTGCTCTGTCTCCTCAGAACAGTGTGTACCTGGAATAGCACTCAATGTATACTAGGAAATAGGGGAAAAGGGAATAAAAGTTGAATTCAGCTTCATAGCCAGTCATTTTTGTAAAGGTTTACGAAAAAAGAACTTACATTCTGTGGGACTATTATCTGGTTTAATTTTGTTTATCAGAAATGCAGAAACTCCTTGAGTTTTTGTTCTTGTTCACTGTCTTATGATGCCACTAGGTGCCACTGGCATCAGTTGCTTTTGGTGACTCTCCCTGTTGCTTCAGCAACATGAAGTAAATCAGACACATTATGTTGCTCTAATGCCTGTGTGTAATACATGTATGTGCTGCAATGTTGTATAAACAGCTATGGTACATACATTTACAACTTTTAGTTATAGCTCAAATAGAAATCGATCCACTTGAAATAATTAGCCTGTTAAGGAGTGGTACAGATGAATGAATATGCACTTTACATGCTGCTGTGAATATAACACACTACATGGCTCAAAGAGCAAAATAATGCTGCTAGTCTTATCTCAACATTTTCTTACAGAGGTAGCATCATAAACACCATGTTACTCACTGTCTGTGTACATGATGCACGAAAATGTCTCTCGTGCATTTTTGTCTCTCTCTTCTCTTTACTTCATTCCTTTTTCCTCTGTATCACCATTTTCCTCCATCTTTCCATCTTGGCCACTGTAGGAATAGGTAAGAGAAGCTCCAACATATCAAGCATGACCCTTCCCTCTCATGGCCACTGACCAATGACCCTCCTGAAACCTTGTACTGCATGCCCATTAATTCCACAGCCAATTTCCTGATTCTTCTTCTAAGCATGAGTCACTTGTTCTGACTTTACAGCGGTAAATAAATGAAATACAACAGATGATCAATCAAAGATAAAGTCAGCGACTACCAAAACCATTCAGTGGATACTGTTCACTATCATTGCTACCAGTGCCTAAGCATGTAGGTCTGAGCATGGGATATGACTGATAATTTAGTTCTCAGCTTTTTGTTTCTGCCCTGATTTTTCACATAAAAATTAAGATGTTTTCAGTATTTTTAGATGAAGCTTGTGGAATCTAATTATTAATGTAGTCCTTGAATTGCGTGACTTGTGCTGGAGTTAAAGATTTGAGATGTGGATAAATATTTTATAGTTTATATTATACTATTATTTTGTTGACTTTTTATTTTATTCAAGGTCTACATGGTCTTCAGTACATATGTGTTCTAATGACAATTGAGCAATTTCCACTTAGACTCCAAAAATTGTAAACATTGATGTTTTTCAGACATTATAGATGTTGGATTATTCAATGTAACTAATATGAACTTGTGAGTCTCTCACCTGCAATATGGAAAATCAGTATAATGTTGATATAAGAGATGGTTGAAAGGTTTATGTGGAGACTTGGTTCTTATTTCTAACATGAATTTATATTTTTGGATTAATATTCTTATATACAGTACTTTCAGCTGGGGTATTAACCACTGTTCTGCATCTGAAAACACATTTGTTTATGTTTTGCTTTGTAGTCTGTGCTTGGACTTAAACATTTAGATGTTCTCAGGTGTTTCTCTGTAGGATTTGGTATTCTTGTCAGAACGTGCTGCATCCTCTGCACTAAGCCCTGTTATTTATAAATCCACATTAATCACGACTGCGTTTCCCCAAAGCATCTTGGAAATAAGCTAAGGTATGCTTCATCTTTTGTTGTTTTAATTCTGCTGTTGTCGGGGTGTCAGCCTAAACTCACAGAGCTTTCACTTTCTGTCTCCCGGTAATTATCACTATTTACACAAAACATGACTATTCATCCTCTAAATGCACCAACGCAGTGTGTCCCTTTTTCAGTTGGTGGGAAAGTGTTTGGACAGTTGTTGGTTTCTTGAAGTGGGTGGATAAGTTGTTGAGGTTTGTTTATTTTGAGTCCAGTGCAGAACTTGATTTCAAACTTGTTATTTTGCAGCAACATTTTCACATGATGTCACCGAGTGGGATACTGTCAACAGCAGCCTTACTATTATGTAAAGGCCTGAAACAATTATCTTAACTCCCAACATAAACCTGTCCTCTTTTCTCTTTCTCTCATCCTCCTTCCTCACACCCCAGGCGTAATGCAGTGGACGCATTTCGCGTGAATGTGATTCACGCTCGTCAGCAGGTTCGATCTCCGGTGACCAACATCGCCCGCACCAGCTTTTTCCATGTCAAGCGTTCAAACATCTGGTTGGCGGCAGTCACCAAGCAGAATGTCAATGCTGCCATGGTGTTCGAGTTCCTTTACAAGATGTGTGACGTCATGACGGCCTACTTTGGCAAGATCAGCGAGGAAAACATCAAGAACAACTTTGTGCTCATCTACGAGCTGTTGGATGGTAGGCGAAGATGATTGAGTATGCAATAAATTTTATCCACAACCTAATGAGATCAATCAGAGAAGTGGTCAATTCTAGATGATAAAGATTTATGTCATATTAAAACTGTCAAACTTGTAAAGTGACACTATTTTACCCAGAAGTGTCCACTTTTCATACACTGAATGTCTGAAAGCAGTATTATATTTGGTCTTATGTTCTTATATGACTCAGGAGTGATGTGTATTAAAGTAGCAGACCTGTGTCTTTTGTGCATGGCAGTGACCAGAGATTAACCTGCAATGTCAGACTGGAATCAATAGTCCAGACTGTGTGTTGGGTTCACTCAGTTATGTTTGCATTTGTTCATTGTTCACACAGAGATCCTGGACTTTGGCTACCCCCAGAACTCAGAGACTGGAGCTCTGAAGACCTTCATCACTCAGCAGGGCATTAAGGGACAGGTCAGTAAGACAAGTATAGACTCTGTTCAGTAGCTGACGGGACAAGGTACGCCTAGCTAAAACTAATAGTCTAATACCGGGGTTCCCAAACCTGGTCTAATGCAACAGTCCTGCCATAATTCCTACCTTCATAAACATTAATTTTGGAGGCAGTGGTCTGTGTCGCTTTTGAATTGTGTTGCGTGGGGTATATAACATTTACATACCCCATTCATATTTATTGCTCAGTCAAGCAGACTAAGACCCTTTTATGAGAGTGGGATTAATAAAATACCAGGTCTGTTTCCAGTGCTTTGTTTATTGTAATTATAAGTAGCAGCTGTCAAAAACACTACAACATTACACAACACTGGAACTTATTCATTGTCCATATCCAGTTAGTGTCATTCATTTCTTCTGCAACATGGAGAAAAAAAAACAGAAAATAAATTGAAAACCATTAGAAGAACCAAATGATGCAGGCAGCAAATATGATGTAAATTGACCTGGTTTCACTAATTCGAATGTAGGCATCCTTCAGCTTGTGTGTGTAATATGTTGAGATGAAGATAGATACTAGATTTTTAATGTTGAGACTCGCTTTGACATTAAACTATTGTTGTCTTTGTCTTTTCTCCAACTGTGGACTTGGACACTTCATAATTCAGCACCAGGTAATGAACAACATACTGAGATGTATGGAACTATGACTTTTGTTTTCCTCCCTCACAGTACTGCTAATTATACCCTTTCATTGCTGCCCTTCTTTTGTCATCCTGTCAGCCTTCTGCTTTTTGCCAGTAGTGATACAGTTTTCTGTCCCTGTCCCTCAGACAAAAGAGGAGCAGTCTCAAATCACCAGCCAGGTGACAGGGCAGATCGGCTGGCGTCGAGAGGGTATCAAATATCGCCGCAATGAACTTTTCCTGGACGTACTGGAGAGCGTCAACTTGCTCATGTCACCACAAGGTCTGTTTATATGTAGTCATCAATTTATGAAAGTACAATATGTCCACACTTTCAGCAGTTCAGGATTGAGTCTGAAAAGTTCTGTCTTGACCTTGACAAAACAATCTCGCCACTGTCCAATTAGTGGCTGTTATTGAGCTTTTGATTATATCACACTCTAAATGTGGTTAGAGGGAGTTTTATCTATAGATACCAAAATGATTGCAGAATTGGCTGCACAATAATAAAAGAACATGTATGTAGTGGTCTGGCCAGTTTTAGATTTGATTCATAATATTTTTCCTGTTTTCCTTCCAGGCCAGGTCCTGAGTGCCCACGTGTCAGGCCGGGTAGTGATGAAGAGCTACCTGAGTGGGATGCCTGAGTGTAAATTTGGCATGAACGACAAAATTGTCATCGACAAACAGGGCAAAGGAGGAGCATCTGATGATGCAGGGAAGAGGTGAGAGACACGACAGACAGGTCATATTGATAAACGTCTGTCTGTTTTTATGTGTTGTCTTGTTTACAACAAGACAGGCTGTACAGTTTATTTTTAATTTTTCTTTCCTTTGGATGCATCTCTCCTTTCTTTCCCTCTCTTTCTTTTCTATGTGCTGTACCTCAGTGATTTAGGGGGAGGAAGGTACTGTACTGACAAGTGTCCTCAGCCTCTGCTACTCCAACACACACACACACACACACACACACACACACACACACACACACACACACACACACACACACACACACAGATATACA
>JAUBNQ010000009.1:7937711-7960977 GCA_032353495.1 Ctenopoma kingsleyae
ACACACACACACACACACACACACACACACACACACACACACACACACACACACACACACACACACACAGATATACACACACACGCCTGTCTTGTCTAAGCCCTTTAGCACATTAAGAAGCTGTACATCTCATGCACTGTTGCCCTGCACAGTCTCCGCACAAATCAAAACTGCCTTGTTAACTCCTCAGTGTACTGCCTGGTGGTTGTTCCCCACTTATAGTATAATGGTTCATTGTTTTATTACCCCATACCTCCCTGCTTGACTTTTAACCCTTTATCCACCTAACATAGACTGTGATATGTTTAGTTACAGAATAGCGTCATTAACCTCAACCAGGCTCATGTCTTGGTACTAGCAGTTCTGTCCCTACATGTACTTACATGTTGTTTGTTTTTTTTAACTGTGGGTTTGCATTGAGGGAGAGCAGTAGTTCTAATCTTTTTTAAATGATCATGATTTATTTAAATCATTGATTAACAAGTAGACTAAAGTTTCACTTTTGTGTACCTCTCTGATGCGTTTTTGCTCCCTGCAGTGGGAAGCAGTCCATTGCCATCGATGACTGCACCTTCCACCAGTGTGTGCGCCTCAGCAAGTTTGACTCGGAGCGTAGCATCAGCTTCATTCCCCCCGATGGAGAGTATGAGCTCATGAGGTGAATAGATGTAACGTAGAAGTCGTTTAATGCCTTAATTTATTATTCCAGACAAGAACACAAAAAGACATGAGGAGTTTTTTCTCACCACACTTCCTGCAGGTATCGCACCACTAAAGACATCATCCTGCCGTTCCGAGTAATTCCTCTGGTCAGGGAGGTGGGCCGCACTAAACTGGAGGTTAAGGTGGTCATCAAGTCCAACTTCAAACCCTCACTGCTGGCTCAGAAGATCGAGGTGAGCTCTTACTAAAGCCGGTGATGAATGCAGATTGCTGTAAGCAGTACGTGCAGATCCCAAATTACAAAACCAGTAATTACAGCACAACAGTTTGAAAATAACTCAAATGTAACTGGAGATACTTTGGAACCCTTTGTGCCACTTTGTATGACATTTGTCACGCGCTTAAACTTTAAAATGTCTGCACATATTTATCATCGTCTCTGCAGGTGCGCATCCCAACCCCTCTCAATACCAGTGGTGTGCAAGTGATTTGTATGAAGGGAAAGGCAAAGTACAAGGCCAGTGAGAACGCCATTGTCTGGAAGTGAGTAGCAGCTCTACCTGTATATTCATGAAATAGTTATTGATTTAAAATTCTCTTCTCCTTTAGTGTTTAACTTGTTGCGCACACACTTTGTCTCTTCTGTAACCCCTGTTTTACTTGACCCTTATTTATTCTTGTGCATATTTCTACTTTCCCCGTAAATGAAACTTTATTTACAAAGCTTTCTGTTTGTGTGTGTTTGCAGGATCAAACGCATGGCTGGGATGAAGGAGTCTCAGATCAGTGCTGAGATCGAGCTGCTGCCCACCAACGATAAAAAGAAATGGGCCAGGCCTCCCATCTCTATGAACTTTGAGGTCAGAATGCATTAATAGTTTAAGAGGTCTTCCTTCTTATGAGTGTCACATGGTCATAGACACAGTCATCCTACCTTTGCACAGAGTTTGCAGCCAAACAAATGGTCTATGTATTCAATGTGATCCCATGATCATTCATGCAAATCACAACCTGCTTAGTGTTTCCTCAAACGCACACACTTCCTGGTCCACAGTAAAAACCAGCAACTTGTGTAACCTACAACTCCCAGCATGCCCCGACATGCCTAAACCTTTCTCCTCTCTCCTCTGCAGGTTCCTTTTGCGCCGTCTGGTCTGAAAGTGCGCTACTTGAAGGTGTTTGAGTCCAAGCTCAATTACAGTGACCACGATGTCATAAAATGGGTGCGATACATTGGCCGCTCCGGCATCTACGAAACTCGCTGCTGAAGTTCAACCCGCGTCGAGCAGCAAACTGACCACTTTCCTCCCATCCATCCTGCTAGGATTTTTTTCTGCTTCTCTTCCTACTTTGTCTCTATCCTCCCTTCAGTCCTTATAGCTTCTGTCATACACCCCCACCACCCTCTCCCCTTCCTAACTAGGTGTTGGAGACTGAATTTACATCGTAAAAAAGTAAATATGGTATAATGCACAGATATATGCAAAATGTGAACCATTGTATCGTATATATCTTGTAGTGATGAGTAAACCTGTAAACCAACTGGTGTCTGAAAGAGTAAGACAGGTCATGTAGAGGGGACCAGGGGGAGAGACTGGGGACACCTTAGGTGTCTTTTAGGGTTGCTCTGTTAAGTTTATTCCACTATCTACTCTCCAGTTACTTTAGAAGTCCCACATGTTCACGAGTTATCCCTGGTAAGATGATTTGTAGCTGTTGTGGTTTATAATGAATCCCGATGTAGTTCCTGTATGAACCTCTGTTTCAGTAGAGCCCACCCTTTAAACTGAAAAGCAGTGTCTGTGTTGTGAACAGATTGATATGTGACCTGTGTTTTTGGGAATGGTCATTTGAATTTAAAACACTCTCTTTGCCATCAGCTGGACAACAGAGTAAAAATAGTTTCAATGTAGGTCTCTCATGGGCAATTGGGGAAGAATTCACATTGACTGAGCTGTTTTGTACTTTTAAGTGCGTTTCTTTCCCCTGCTGTCGTTCCACTATTACTTTTACCAGCGTTCAGCGAGTAAAGCTAAAACGTAAAGGAACATTCCAGACAGTTTTGTGGTTTGATCATCATCATTACCCGGAGTTGTGACTCACATTTCATTGAGATCAACTTTGTCACAGTATTTTGACTTAAAGATCAGGCCCTTTGAGTGTGCATGTTTGCAGTGAGGTGAGGTCTCCCCCTGGTGTTCGCCTCGTAACTGTCTGCTTCTTCATGTTTGTAGCCTTGGTGACCGTTCTGTCCAATAAAACCTGACTATGTAACCAACCCTTCCTGTGTTTATTTGACTGATATTCTTTAGGGTAAATTCTATTGTTTGACAATTTCCTCCTGATACTATTTGAAGTAAGTGTGTGCAGTAGGAATTAACAGATTTTTAGGTAATACTGGTTGCAGCACAGTTTTGCTCTGTTCTGTTTCCATCCTGTTCATACATTTGACAAATATTGTCTGAAAACCTTTTCATTTGTCACACTGTGAAAGGAAACCACTGAATTGAAGTGACTGAGTTACGTCCAAAGCAGAGTTACAGTCAAGTAAAGCACAGGAGACCAAATGATTGGTCAAAGACTACTTTGGCAAACATGTTTAATAAAGTTCTCCTGTCTTGCGCTCTCTCTACATCCAGGACGTAAAACAAAAATAACCCCAAACAGCAAAATAGTACATGATTTAAACACTGCCTATTAAAAACATTTACATTTGTATCTTAGTAGTAGTGGCCATTACTGGCTTGCCACTGGAGTCTTTGCCACCTTGAGCTCTTTAACATTGACATACTCTGAGAAATTCAGATTCCACAAGAATCGAGGCAAGACTTTCCAAAAGAAGCTTAGCACCAAGGTCTAGGCTGGAGTTCCTTGAGTGGGAAATTATACTGATTATATAACTGCAATACCAAAAGTAGAACTTTGTAACTGTGTGAACTGTTTAGTGATTTGCCAATTGTGCAATTTTAGCAATTTACACCAGCAAGAACAAAGGAAGCCTTAGTGTCTGCAGCCTATATCAATTTAAACCTTAAATGCTTTTAGGAAACCAAGCCTAGAACAGATCAGTCTGACATCTGTCAACATTTATATTAGAGAGTATATTAACAGTATTGCATTAGATCATCTGTAAGTTTCATTTTTAAGTATATAGGGAACAACTCATGCTTTATCATGAGAAATGGAGGACACACACATCAAGGCCTGAAAATTGCACATTGCCTCAGTGCTGCAACAATGGCTCTGTTCAGAAAGGAAAAATGACACTCATACTTGTGCTCAAAACAAATTCAGTTCAGAGAAGGAGGAGGTAGCTACATAAATGTTGATCTGGGGTCTGATGCACACTGAACCCTTGACCCACCTCTGTGACACAGTGCAGTCCAGTCTACCAAAATACATCTAAACTATGTGCAAAAGCTGAGTTCACATAAGTGGAAGTCCTGGAAATTGGTGCAGAATGCTTTGTGTTTATGTGTGCCAACAATGAGGAAACCTTTTTCATAAAATAATCTACTTTTGTGCTTTTAACTACAATTAACCAAAATATATGATTTCTTGTAAGAAGCAGGGCATTTAAACAGTTCTCAGATGTTTGATGAAAGAATTATCATTCCCTACTTTCCCAGACCTGCATTTGAAAAGCCCAACTATTCATGTTGATTCTTGTCTCAGACTGAAAACGCAAACAAGGATGATAAAAATGTCATCTGTACAGAATATAAAGGAAAGATGAAATCTACAAAAATAAAAATTTCTACATTGACATTTAAACGGGTCATCCCAGACTTTCTTTAGGCCACCAAAAGGCGTCCATTTGAAACAAGTCTTTAAAAGACTGATTTTTGTCTGCAGACTAAAATATTTAAAAGCAAATGAATTGCTATATGAAATTAATCCAGATCTGTCGTAAGGAAACAGAAGACATTTCAAACATGCTGACATACAGTTAGAGCTTGCACCCAAAATATAACATGCACAAACGCACAGCCCGAAAGCAGGCAAACAAGCTCAAGAATAAGCAGCAGTTTAGTAGATATTTAATATCAATACTCTCAGATTCAGCTCAGACTTGATTTAATCTGGAGTTTCCCAGTTTGCTAAAAAAAGCCAGGTTGATTTTATGTTAGTACGAGCAGAATATAAACTGCCCCACGTGAGCACATCATTCAAACCAAACCTCCTGGCTTGCTCTGAAAATCCTCCTCCAGAGATATTCACCAGTGTCTCAATGAGGCCTCAGTTCACCTCTCCCACAGCGATAACTACGTGTTGTTCCAACATGTGACCAAAAACCCTACAAGCCCTCCTGCTCAAACTACGACAAAAAAAAATTAACAAAATCAAAAAATGTCTCCTACTGAACCACAATGCTGACCTTAAGAATGCACCTGAAAGTGACAGTGAGTGACTAATAAACTCAACATCAAAAGTGACTGAAACTAAAGAACGCAAGTGACTAGTGGTAACTTTTACTGACCGTGAAACAAACAAAAATGACTAAATTGGCTGTTAAAAACGAGCTGTTGAGAAACTGGTTCTTACAGTTAACGTGACACAGAAGTGCTAAACATCAAAGTAAAATCAAAAACAAAAACACAAAAATGAAAGCAGGAACTGGATGAAACCAAGCTACTCGACAGCTCAGTTTACTGGTAGCACTGACTTCAGCCCGACAAAACATTTCAAAGCACTCTAGTTTTCGTCATCGTCTTCGTCGTCATCCTCACTAATGAGGTATCCACGGGCACCGCTGTGGTCAGGTGGAGGTGAGGGAGACAGGGAGGTCTTAGTGAAGAAGGGGAGACGGAAGGTGGGGGAGGGGGAACGCTCATCATGGGTGGGGCTACTGCTGGGGCTATGCCTGGGGCTGATGGCCTGCAGCATGCGGCCTTTTCCTTCCTTCAACATGTGTTTCTGTGGAGGGGAGATGAAACATTTGTATTAAAACGAAGTTGTAGGCAGTAGCTACCTAACGTAGCTTAGCAAAGAGAATGGTTCAGCTCTGAACAGAGGTAAAAACAAACAATTTCCTGAAGTGTCTGCCTGGCCTACAGAGACAACAGGACTTCAGGAAGTAACAAATTACACAATTATAGAAGATTTACTGAAATTTACTTTAACAAATGTTTCTCAGAATGTGTAATTATTACTATTAAATAAACTTCATAACAAAATGATAAAGCATCCCATGGTGTGGGTGTGTGTGTGTGTGTGTGTGTCCGCCTTCCTTCCCAGTGTGACAAGACTTCCAGGGCATGTGAATAATGAATAATGATGTGTTCTTTGTCATGTTGCATGATTAAACAGCAAACAAAACCAACATCCTTACCAGAGCTCCCTCAGGGCCAAACATCTGTAGGAAGTTGCCAATGAACTCCCTGGATTTCTCCTCCCATTTCTGGATAAGGTCAATGCTCTTCTCCTCCACCTTCTGGACAAACTCCTTGCTCTTCTCCTCCACGTCACGTACCTTCCTCTTCACCTTGTCCACGCGCTCCTGCAAATGGTACTTCTTCTCCTGAGAAGAGGACAACAAAGTTGAGGAGAGGACTCAAATACCTTTTTGACCAACACAAATTTGGAGCTAGTTCTGCTGATGCTGGTTTAGAGTTGGTTCAAACTGCAACCCTTCTAAGAACCGGTTTGCTTTTCCATGGAGTAGAAGCTACCATGGACCCTTGTCATTACATCACTATATATGCTGTATACATCTCTGCTTTGGACTATGGACTGCAATTACCTCAATTACATTTGATATGTTTTGATTGTTGTTAAAAAACCTAGGAACCTAGGATCTTAATGTTAGCTTTAACCTTTAGCTAGGTAATTAGCATCAAGTTTTATCAATCACAATTGCAGCTAAACAAATCTAAAACGATACACAGACTTTTATCTTTATGACAATATGCTGGTCACAATAATCCAAAAAAGATTATTAGTCATTAGTAAAAAATTTGTTTTCCTGGTTGGAGAGGCAGTTCTTTGATTATTGAAACGCAGCCAGCCCTGGAACTGGCTTGGTGGAAAAGGGGTAAAAGAAAGCAGGAAGGATTCATACAGTAAGCATTTTACAACACACACAGAGCAACTCTTTTTATCTAACACTGGCTCTGCTGAACCAAAGCTAAGACAATCTTACATTAATGAAGCTGACGTTGAGTTCCTTAGCAGTGTATCCTCTCTGCAGGTTGCGTCTGACATATACATCATAGTCTCGGACAATCCGTGTAATGATATCTGAAGTGGAGATGCCCTCCGTCCGTTGGGTGGGAGCAAACATACCTGTGGAGAGTAGAGGTATAGAAAACAACAAGGAGAGCAGACAGATACAGATGTATGAATAGAAACAGTCAGTCTGTGGTGAAGCTGTACTTCAGAGATGAGAGGAAATTTGTAAGAAATTGCACCATTTAATTAATTTCTTGAATTAAGGACACAAAGGGAACTTGGGTAAATCTATTTCACAGTAAAGTCTTCTTCTTGTGCAGATATATTTCATTTCCTTTTTGTATTCTTTTTGATTTCTTTTATTTACAACTGCTATGTATGTGCATGCTGCATATACCATATGTGTACGTGTTTGCATGCTTTATGTTTATGTTATGTAATATTCTCTGCACAAGATATGCATAAACTGTTGCATGTGAACACACCACATATTTGGGAGAATACATCATTTGTATGACTATATACTGTACCATATCACACTGCCATGTTCCATTTTATTTTGACTTAAACAAGAAATAGATAATCACAATGATTAAGAATTTTCTATATTCCAGTATATTATACAACATGTTCATTTGAAAAATTAGAAAATATATAATTATTTCCATGCCACACTAGTACACTGCTATGGTACTCACCAGCATCTTTAATGTGCTTGTACACATCATCACTTCCCGCTGAGGAGTATGGGATGTCGTCATGAGCCACAAAGTCAATCTGGAGACAATATACATCAACATAGTAGATTCAGATCTACAAACTGTACAAAAATACACAAAAATATCAGGGAGAAAGTTACAGTGACTCAAAGGTGGAGCTCAGTCAACTCAGTCTTTTAGATAATTGTACTAAAAATTTGACAGAAGCTGTTCATCTCAACTAATGATGTGAAAAAAGACGCGTGTTCCTAATTATGGTTTGTCTTTGTCTTCACTTGGGTGCCTCTTTCATTCACTTACGCGATGTTTTGCAAGGAACTCCGGCGTTAACGTCCAGGGCGCATTTCGCACCACTTCATCCACGTAGCGGCAATGTGTTACAGCATCATATCGCTCATCCTCATTCATCACTGTGAAACCTTTGTATTTGTGGGTCAGGTCATCACTGCACACTGTGCATGATAGGAAATATTTACAGAAATTATTATTTTAAGTCAACCAACGAACAAAAGGAAAGAATAAAGTACTGTATAGGGTTGTAAGATTGAAAAACACTCTGTTTATGCTTCCTGTTTTTATAAGAAGCACAATATGGTGTTGGACACACTCATACCTACCTCCAACAATGAGGTGTGTATTTGGGAAAAGGCATTTAGCCTGCATGAGAGCTCTGGCATGACCTGAGTGGAAAACATCAAAGATACCATCTGCGTACACCCGCACTGGTCTGTCAGCTGGATGGAGAGACAAGATGTGCAGAGACAAAAGACTTATTCATCTAAAATTGTTCCTTCATTTTTGTCCATATGAACTGTACTTAACACAAAAATGGACCAAGAGGCATCAGCCAGAATGAGAAATGATCACAGAAAGATATCAGCTGAAAGACTGAAAATGTCTCACTCACGTGGGGTTCCCCTCTGGGCCTCCTCCATACTGACTCTCTTGTAGGGTTTACCATCATCTGGCTCCAGCTCATCTGCAAAAGGTGCTGGGTGCTTTAATCCCTACATAATCCAAACAGAAAGAAAGGTTATAACTGATGATGGATGCTGGAAAGCATTGTTGTAAACCATGTAGAACCATTTTATCTTCCCCAGTTAACAAAAGTAGAATTATAATCCTCTAACTCATCATTTTATATCCTTCTTTTAACATTCTCTGTAAATCTATAAGTCAACTGCAGGCATGCAAACACATGCTGTACACACACATAATCAGAGCGCCACCTGCACACACAGAAAGTGCAGACACTGTGCTGCTCAGCGACAGCTGACTCACCACTGTGTATCTGGGAATTTTCCCAAGCCTCTCTCCCTCATCGGTCTCTCCATTGGAGCCCTCTCTTCTCCTCTTCCTGGACAGCAGTGGCCCACTAGAGCTTTGGGCCTCCATCTGTGTCAATGGCCAAGACAAACAGTCAAAACTTGCACACACATACACCATACATTGCTTTGCCATTTTGTAGTATGACTAAAAAAGGTAACACAGGTGCAGACACTTTGATTTACTCTGCATAATGAACATAACCTCTCTGTTACATAATTATATGAAATATAGCATATATTACACACTGTAAATCTAGACAGCTTCAGGGTATGACAGATGACCCATGCTGCTTCAACTTTGACCCAGTAATGCCTTAGATATAAAAAGAGAATGGCTCTCACTGGTACAGAAACTACACAACTAGAAATTATTAAAAACAACATCTGTTTCAACATAAACACTTTGTTCTTAACCACACAGTACTTTAACCCTGTCCAACCTCCCTCCACTACAGATTCCTGCTGTGCTGTTTTTACACAGATCAAGAGAAACTAAAATCAAGGTAATGTCAGATTTGGCACCAGGAGAACCAAACTTGTTTCAACACAATCAGCAGTTCACAAGTGTGTGATTAAATGCTGAGTGACTTTAGATAATTTTGATATGAACATAATTTCCAACTGGATGACTTGGCCAGTGACTACATACAGATTAAACTCTACAGCAATACATAATGCAAAATATTTCAAAGGCTTTTGATGCACAAATAAGCTGTATATATAAAAGACATAGGATGTTGGTTGATATAAGCTATTAACTTTCACTACTGATTAATCTAATGTTTATTTTCTGACTTAAAAACTGTGGATGCCCAAGGCGATATCTTAAAACATCTTGTTTATTGTACAACCAAGAATCCAAAATATGAACAAAAGCAACTAGCACTTAAATGCCATTACAGAGGATTCCTGTGTAGGTTAAAGCTCTTCCCCATTCCACACATACCAACAAACATAAAGCTACGGGTCATTAAGGGGAGGCCTCATTATTTTAATATGCCACATGTTTAAAAATCCATGTATAACAATGACAATGTTAATAACCTCTGACTGGAATTTCACTGCTGCGTCAGTTATGACAGGGTGACTCAGAGGGACGGATGAGGACATTCACATTCATGTTGGACGGCCTACCTGATCTAACACTGGGCACATTCACAACCACCCCCTATCTGCCTTCTCTTGGCAGAAGTTGAGCACTGAGAGTGACAAACCCTTCAGGGCTCCCACACACACTGACAGAGAAGATTTACATGAACAGCACATGTCACCATAACTGAAACCAGCTGCTATAATAAGACAGCAACAAAAGGAGGGTGCCAAGTTTTGTTTAAAATGGTTGAAGATAATTTGACCAAGTGATTTAACTGAGACTATTGTAAATTGTACTTTTGCGTATGAGGATGTGAATATGTCCATCTAATATCCATCTAAAAATGATGTTTAAATTGTTGCTTGCTTTGTAGAGTAAAGTTATACGACAGAAATCAAATATGTTTTTTTTTTTAATACAGGGCCACTGCGATCCTGTCCTGGCCTCCTGCTGGACCCAACTTACCGGTGCCCGCACAGGCTTCAACTATATTTCACGCAATGTTGCGCATATCTGCTTTCTCGCTTATTTTTATATGTCACGTAGGTAACAGCTAAGAAACAGAACGAGGCAAAGTTTCTTAGGGTATATCTGACTGAGGAGTAAGTGGTGAGAGTGGCTGAGCAATTCAAACCTTGAGTTAGTGGACGCTTTCGTCTGTTAAAAATCCCTAAATGTTAGCTGACAGTAAGCTAATAGAAATATTAGCTAACGTTAGACAGCTGCTTTGGGTTTCTGCTCACTTACCGTTCAGTCTTTTGTCCGGAATGCTTCTTTACAGGGGTGGGCGGCTTCCTATCCTCGTAAAGCCAGCAGGCTAGCTAGCTGACTGCTGGAGAGCTAGCTAACACTGCTAGCTACCGTCGAATGCTAGATATTGCTAGCTGTCAAGTAGGTTGGCTTGTTAGCTAACTTTAGCCGTTAGCTCGACGGTTAGCTGTAACAGTTAGCACAAACAACACTACACATCCAAAGCCCCGATTCTCGCTGTGCTGCTGGCAGCAAACTGCAACTACTAAAAGGACAGACAAATTATCAGCAGTGACAGCTTGTACTACAACGCTGACAGGTCAACAACACAGGAACTACAAAACTTCAACATCCTTAAGGAACTGACACAAATCAGGCATTTCCGGTGCTGCTGTTTTTTTTGTTTGTTTTTTAAATACACTTTATTAAACAATTTAAGCCACATCACATACAGACATATAACAAAACAAACAAACAAAAAAAACAAGTAGGAGCCTTACAAAAACAAAAGAGAAAAAGGAGCACGATCACTTAAATTAATAACAGTACAAGAGACAAAAAAAGAAAAGAAAAAAGAAGATACTTGACAATGTCAGAATAAAAAACTACAGTCACTGTCCAATAAATCTTTTATGAAAATAATACCATGTTCAAACCATTCACCCTTACATAAGGACTTCTTATTAATAGTTATGACATTGTTGTTCCATAAAACTGTATTGTGAGGAGAAAAGTTATGGGAAAAGATCTTTTTTTCCGCTCTTGTATGTTTCAGTTGCGTAGTGGACCATCCTGTGTTGGAGGACGTTTCAGTAAAGTTTAATTTGTTAACATGGACAATACAAAAGTGGCTTTGTTTGTAAAACACGACATACAGCATTCTGTGTACTTAATACTAATACTCACATATTTAAATACTGTGTACAAATATTCACCAAATCTATACATTCATTTTAGTTCCCAGTTAGTATTATTTTTCACAGGTTTATTTCCTTTGGAATTAAGAATCTTTACTTAGCCTATGTAAAAGCAGCACTATCAGAAAAAAACAATAAACCAAACCTAAATTATGAATATAACATTGATTGTTACAGCACCATTTGAAAACCTTTGTGGATACAGTGTAAATTTACAATTTTCTCATTCTATATTGTAAACCCTTTGTAACATTTCATTGTTCTTGTTTTATAATTTTTAGTAGAGCATGGTCTTTCATTTGAGCTTCTCTCCAATTTACTGTCAAATCAGTCGCTCAAATTGTTGTAGTATAAATAATATATTTATTTACAATTTACAGTTGTTATGTAGACGTGTTACTCTCACAAGTCACATTCCCCACTTTTCCACACTAACGCCTTCTGTCTCAGCGTACAGGTAAAATAAATGTAGCCTATATCATTTAAGAGTAACAGGTACCTTTACCCTTCCATTCCATGTGCACAGTGCAATTACTGCATGATGCTCACCATTAGCCACCTGGCAGAGGTCCTTTAGACTCCCTGTCGCCCTCTTGTACTCTTTGATTGTAGCCTTACATGCAGGTTTAAAGGATAGAATACACGGTTGAAATGACAAGCTCTGAGCAAGGCGGACAGACAACATGGAAATAAATATCCCAAGAAAGTCAAAAGATGGCCAGAGAATAATGAAAGAAATGCAGATCAGGTTAAAACAATTTTGATGAGACCAGGTAACCATTTGATCTACTTTGATCTAAAATGTATTGCTAGTGGAACAATTGAAATAAACACACACAAAAATTATAAGAGTCAAATCTGGCTTACATGGCCAGATCATCAGATGAGCTTAAATATTTATTCAGACTTGATAACTTTTTTGTTTGCTTTACATGTATTTGTGCTATATTGAGAATCAGAAATATCTGAATACCTGAGTCTCTAAACAACAAATCCCAGGCTGTGTTACACTGACTTGATGTCTGGACAAGCTAGCCCATAATTCCTGCATATTTCTTTGAGACTTAAACAGCAGTTCACTCAGCTCCCCCTCTATTTTTCAACTGGCCAGGACCAAAGTTAAAAGGAAACTTCCAGCTGTTTTGGGACAGAGGGTTCATTTTTACTTGCCAGGCATGTCAAGTATTAGTTTACAGTAGCACTAAAAATATCATCCTGCTTTGCATCTTTGGTCTACAAACACACTGAAAAATCAATGTGCAGCTATAGAGTTGAGAAATGTTTGAATGCATGAATTTTGCTTTCAATGATGGCACATTCTGGCCTAGCAGCTCCTCAGAAACTTATCTGCCAGTGCACCTAGTGGTTGCCGTGGTGCAGGGCTTTTTCTTGTAACTTTACAAAAAAATTATCTAAATCACATTTAGTTTAAAGTGTTCATTTTTTTTACTGCTTGTACATGTGCCCTGTGCTAATGAGCTCCTAACCGAAAATGCATCAGGGGTGGAGTTAGCCCTCCCTGCAGCTCAGTGGCCAATGGAAAGGCCCCACTATTTACAGCAGTATTTATGAACAGGTATGTTCTGTAGCAAATTAAACAGAACTGGGGAGCTGCAACATCAGGTGAGCATGAAGTATTTTTGTCACTTTAGTAGGGGTTTAAAGTAGAAGAATAAAAATACATTGTCTTTCATTGTTTGCATCATTTCACTTACAGTTCATCTGCCACAATGCACAAAAAGATTTTAGTGCTAAATGATTTGGCAGATGTTTAAAAGATCAGTTGAAATTTACAAATAAATATCAGACATATAAACAAGTCCCTAATGGTATTTTATAGAAATTGTTATTGACAATTTTTTTTTTTTAAGTTTTATAATCTTCATGTGGAGCTCACAGTGTCATCTTTTCCCCTTTTTATTAGTGTGCCTTCAGTATGCACAATGTAAATATATTTAAAAGTGTGTAAATAACAACAGTAATTTGAGGCAAATTGCTAAACAACTGGGGATTAATATATTGCAATTGCAGATGTTGAGGATGATTTCACCAGGGTCCCTGATAAGGGCGCTATGCTGCCTGCTGTTAATGTCAGGTAAAATGCATGAGATCATTATTTTTCATTTCACCTCTATCTCATCTATCTAATAAGAGTTATGTTATAGTATACTAATGCTTTTAGTGTGTTATTTGGGTGTGTGTCTAATATGTTTCTCTCCAGATTGGCTTGAAGCAACATCCCTGGCGAAAGTAAAGAATCCTGAAGGTATTAATCATCCACCTTCTTTTGGATTTTAATCTGATTAGGATATGTGTGTAGTTGTGAAGCAGAAAAAGACAGTAATACTTTAAACTAAATCTCAAATTGTAATTTAAATGGCATCAGTATGGCATCTTAATAATTCCTTCTTCCACATTTTTCCACAGGTAATCCAATTCGCATTGATTCTGCTCAGGCACATGATTTTTTCACTAATTCCCGATCTAAGAGGAACGCTAACCCAAAGTGGTACAGAGCAAACCCTGATTTTCAGTCCTACTACCGCTTCTACAACAGCATTGGACACACTGAAGGAGTAAGTTGAAGATGGGTAGAGATATTTATAGTTTACACTATACAGCTAAAATATTTTTTTCTCCTCCCTAATATGTTGCTGTGTTTCTCCGTCAGATCTATGAAATTGACAGGATCAGGATACTGTATCAGCAGATGCGTCACTTGGAGTTGACCTACGGCCCAGATGCCTCCTCTTACCAAAATGCCATGGGTGTACTGACAAGCACTGCAGCACCAACTACAACCACACAGCCTCCTCCACCTCCTACTACCCCTGCTCCTACACCAGACCCTCTGGAGAACGCTCAGAGGATCTATTTGTGTAACCTCAAAGACCCACTGTGCAAACCGCAGATCGTCTACCTTCCAACAGGGGCTGTTCCAGTGTTGTGTGACCCACGACTAAATCCTGCATGCAGGCCCAAAACAGAGGAGGAGATAAAAGCTGCTGCTCCACCCCCACCACCTCCTGCTCCCAAAAAGTCTGTCCCACCTCCGCCTCCCACTGTTAAAGGTATGGAGTATGATTGTGACCCATACTGGGATCCTGACTGCCTCATCGACCACCCTCCTCGCCCTGTCCAGGAAAAATCCACACCAGACGTATCTGCTGAAGAGAAAGTAGCAAAAGAGAATGAAGCAAAGGCTGAGGAAAGAGTCCCTGCAGAACCAGCCACCCAGAAAACCCTCTACCCTTACTTTGACCCTTATGATTTCAAACGTGACCTTTACGACCCCTTTCGTTATGCTGCTCAAGCTCCCACGCCATAGTGACAACAAAGTGCTTAAGAGCCTGCTATAGGCCTTACAGGGCAGACTACAAAATAAAATAACAAGAACAATCCAAATCTGTGTAAAAAAAAAAAAAGATAGAATAAAATTGAAAAATGAGTAAATATCAAATTATGAAATGTTGTATCAATGTTCATATGTTTCCTAATGAAAAAAATCATGCTGTGCCCTTTGTATGTAATAAAAAACAATAAATAAAAAATTGAGAAATTCTAATAAAGATGTGTGACTTTATACTTCTTTACAGCTTCTTACTCTGTTGAATTTGCATAGGGTAGCAAGAATCTCAAACAGCAGATAGTTATCCAGAACAAAACCCATGAAATATTGAACAGTTCTCTAGGGAAATGTGATTTATGCCGGTAGGGGGCGGTAATTCTCTACTTGCTCAACCACCGAAGAAGACCGCAGCGGCGGACAGCATCGTCTCTTCCAGCATCATCAGTCTCTCTTCAGCCATCACTTCTTTTCAGACTCAACAAACGCTAAACTGGATTCTGTTGTCATCCATCTAGTTAGACATAACATCTGACACCAGGTATTTTATTCTTTCGTAACACCTGTGTTGCTTTTAAACGTATTTAGAGACAGTGAAGCAGAAAATCTCAGGCGTCGGTTAGAGATGGGGCCGTTATTAGTCGTTTATTTTAACAGCAGGCCCACCGGGTGCCATGGAGATTAAGTTAGCATGCTAACACAGCTAGCTTAGCTAGCTTAGCAGTGTCTGCGGACTGTGTAGCTGTTAATTAGATTATAACAAGGATAAATATGTTTGACAAATCCAAGACTTACTAGAAACCTTTATATGTTGACGGCTACAGTAAGGTAGCAATTTATAGTGAAACAAACATTATATGAAATGGGTGGAATAGCCTATTTAAATGTGGACGTGCTATTGTTTTGACAGTGGGTGGAGTGATGGGGACCATCAAGGTTGTCGAAGTGTTATAGCAGATTTAAGACAGATGTCATAGGATTATGACATGAATATCACCTGTTTGTATTTGTGTACATTCTGATATGACACCATTAATTATAATGCCCAAACCCTTAAAGTCTTAATGGATATAAACTGAAGATATACACTAAAATACTTATTGTTTAAATTATAAATATCTATGGTACATCCATTAGTATGGATATTTTTTGAATAACAGTAAGTCATTGTTGGTTAGCCATGGTGAAAACAGATAAACATAACACTGTTATGAACAGCTGGCTGGTGTTCACATGTTACCAGTGTGACCTGCCCAGAGCTAGACTACAGGTCCAAACTACAACACTGCAACACTGATGTTAAGTGAAAGCAATGGACCTCACAAAGTTATCACAACTTCTTTAACCAAAAATGCTATTGTGCAAAATATCTAATGTGTAAATCATCAGAAATATTCTCACACTCAGGCACCATCCTTGTGTAATGTTCCAACAACTTTTCTGGAAGAAAGGGAGCCGAAACAATTTGCTGATCATTTGTCAATGTAAAGCATATTTCAATGTTTTTATCAGGGTAATTAAGTAATACTCATTATAATTTTCCAGTGCCTTAAGTAACTTTTTCTTTCATCCAACCCAAGTCTAAACCTACAGACAGTAAGTTTGGTATCATATATGAAAAAGCAGCAGTTGTTATTTTAGCAACTGAAAACAGAGAAGGTATTTTTGCTATAAACAATAGTCAAGGTGTGATTTTTTTTAAACTTAGTTTTCAGGTTAGGCTTCTTCACAGTCTCTTTTTTTATTCCTCCTGTAGTATGTCTGACAAGAGTGAGCTGAAGGCTGAGCTGGAGAGGAAGAAACAACGGATCGCCCAGATTCGAGAGGAGAAAAAGAGAAAAGAAGAGGAGAAGAAAAAGAAGGATGTATGTAGTAGAAACATTTCAACAATTTCACTCCTGAAGGAAGAACCTACCAGGGTGTCTGCTTTTTTTAGCTTGACAGTTTTCTGGTGCTGTATATTGTGATATATTTTCACACTGGAGTTGTTTATGTTCTATACTCTTCAGGGAGACGCAAAGCGTGGAGTGGAGGCTGGCGGTGCCTCTGGCCATGAAGATTCTGACCTGGAGAGAAAGAGGAGGGAGGCAGAGGCACTGCTGCAGAGTGTTGGCATCACCCCTGACATACCCCACGGTAAACACATACACATTGCCAGCATGTGTCTGTTATTTTCACCCCCCACTTAACTGTCATTTTCTGGTTGTTTAACTTATGGGTTTGGAGTGTTCATAAAAGTTGCCTCTAAATTTGCAGTCTGGCTTCATTCAGTGTTTTTCCCTCTCACACAATAACTGAACATTTTACATAACTGTTATGTGCATGACACCTAAAACTTGCCTGCCATTTATTTTCATTCTCTCTTCTCTCCCCCTTGTCTGTCCTTTTGTCTTCTGTCCTCTTTACTGCATGCAAACTCATTAACTCACTCACTCATTCACACACTCTCCATGCCTCACTTTCTTCTTCACTCACTCACCCATTCATTGGCCCATGCATTTTCAAACACAAACACACACACTTACAGCTCAGGCCCTGAGGGTAGTAACAGAAGATACGTGTCTGTTTCACTACCTAGTCCCTGCCCCCATGTCTCCCTCCAACAAATCAGTGGGCAGTGATGCAGGAAGTCAGGATTCTGGGGATGGAAACGCAGGACCAAGGTTTGTGTGTGTGTGTGTCTGAGAGACATATGGGGATGGGTTTTTTTTAAGTAATTTTTATGTGAGTTAGAGTTGGTCCTGCATGTTAAGTCTGTCTATATTAAGTTTGTAGTTACACTTGATGAATTCTGACCTTTCTCCTCTTTGCCATTTCACTGGCACGCTGATGTTTCTCAATTAACACGCTCTCCGTTCTTCTTCTCTCCCTGTCTTTCCTGTCTCTTTTATGGCTCATTTTTTTGCTTGTGTTGTGCATTTTCCATCCGCTTTCTTTCTGTCTGTCCTGTCTTTCTCTTACTAACACTGTCTGGTGGTTTGGCTGTATAAGGACATTGCACTGGGATCCTGACCCCTCTACTCTGCAACTCCACTCCGACTCTGAGCTGATGGGGTACTGCTCCTCCTCTCTCCTTTAGCTTGTCTTGTCAGTTTTTGTGGTTTCATCTTAGATTTGTCCAAATGTGTTAATAATATGTCTGTACACCATTATTTCTGTTTCAATGTGTGAAATCTGCATTCAGTTCTTCTTCGAATTGCAAACCTGTGCATATGTGTGTGCATATAGACGTGGAACTGTAAGGCTGGGCATGGCCAAAGTGACCCAAGTGGACTTTGTCCCGAAGGAAATGGTGTCCTATTCCAAAGAAACACAGACACCCACCGATGCTCTGACACACGCCGATCAAAAAGCAGGTAAACACATACAAACATACTTTTTCTTTTCTCCAAGCGTTTATCCTGACTGAATTAAATCTGTATCTGTGCATGTTCCAGAAGAGGAAGACGACGAGGAGATAACTGTTCCCACTCCAGCAGAGGACACCCAGGAGCAGAAGGATGAACAGGGTGAACAGCAGGAGGAGGGTAAGGACAGAAGTTTATAACATGTAAAATGTGAGCTGAGTGTCAATGGCCTAGCTATCAATTGGTGGATACCAATAAGTGTGACAGGGATTTAACTGTGCTTTAATAATGCAGATGAATGGAACAAAATAGTTTCAACCAGTAATTTATATAATTTATTACAGTATCATAAGAAATGGGAAATCTCTCCAAAAATGTGTCACCAGAAGGGTAGATTATTTTCCTCTTTTTCCTCTAAATATTGCATTATCTGGTGCAGCCATGGCTTAGTTGGTAGGGCAGTTGTCCATGAACCCCAGGACTGGTGGTTTGACTTGGGCAATTAAGAATTTCCCCAAGAGGATTAATGAAGTAGTATTATTACAGACACCCCCAAGGAGTTGACGGAAGAGGAGAAGCTTCAGGTTTTGCACTCAGAGGAATTCTTGTCATTTTTTGAGCGTGGCAGCAGAATTGTGGAAAGAGCTCTTGCTGAGCAAGTGGATGTGTGCTTCGACTACAGTGGAAGAGATCTAGAGGATAAGGAGGGGTGAGCCACATGAAAAAAAAACGTACAATAAAAGTGTTTGAAAATATATAAACACTTTAAAAGGCAGGTAAATGATAGATAGACTCAATAACATTTCTTCTGTCTCTTCCAGCGACTTGCAGGCAGGCGCGAAGCTGGTTCTGAACAGACAGTTTGCAGATGAGCGCTGGACTAAGAACAGGGTGGTCACCTGTCTCGATTGGTCCCCTCAGGTGGGTGTGTCCACAGCAGAAGGCCAGGCAGAATATCTTTATAGTCTCAGTCTACGTTGGTCCATTTGTGACTCTTGAGTTAGTCCTGCCAGCCACCCCTACTTCTTCTCTGAGTCTAATAACAGCTGCTATGTTCCTCACAGTATCCAGAGTTGCTAGTGGCTTCATATAACAACAACGAGGATGCCCCCCATGAGCCTGATGGAGTGGCACTGGTCTGGAACTTGAAGTACAAGAAGCCCACACCTGAGTACATCTTCCACTGCCAGGTAAGTGAAATACCAGCAAACAACTGGAATGTTCACCAAATGAATAGTTAAAAGTTTTAAAAAACTAAAGAGTGAGGCAGAAGCATTATTGTATTATTTTCTTTTTCCAGTCAGAGGTGATGTCAGCTGGGTTTGCAAAGTTTCATCCCAACCTGGTAGTGGGGGGGACGTACTCTGGACAAATTGTCTTATGGGACAACAGGAGCAACAAGCGCACCCCTGTTCAGAGAACCCCCCTGTCTGCAGCTGCACATACAGTAATGCACACACCTACAGTATATGTCCACACACACACACTGATAAATCTGAGATCAACAACTGTGTGTTTTCTGTGGTAACTTTCCAGCCAGTCTTTCGTCTGCTTTTTCTCTGCATCTATACACCTGGCTGACTTTCTTGTTGAGATTATTACATCACATTGTGTTGTGTTGTGTTCAGCACCCAGTTTACTGTGTGAACGTGGTGGGAACCCAGAACGCTAACAACCTTATCAGCATTTCCACTGATGGCAAAATGTGCTCCTGGAGCCTCGACATGCTCTCCCAGCCACAGGTACATAAAACTTGAATGATTTACAGACACGCTGTTAGAAATACCTGTTGCTTTGTCAAAGTCTAAGGCTGTATGTACATTTCCACTGCAGGACAGTCTGGAGTTGGTGTTTAAACAGAGCAAGGCAGTGGCTGTCACCTCCATGGCTTTTCCCCTTGGTGATGTAAACAACTTTGTGGTAGGGAGCGAGGATGGCTCTGTCTACACTGCCTGCCGCCATGGGAGGTGAGTGTTCTTGGACCTCTGATTTCAAGAGAAACAATGCTGAAAATACACTTTTGAAGGTAATTAGTAGTAGCCATCACATTAATCTTGTGTGTGTGTGTGTCTTATAGTAAGGCAGGTATCACTGAGGTGTTTGAAGGCCATCATGGACCGGTAACAGGGCTGAGCTGTCACAGTGCTGGTGGACCTGTCGACTTCTCTCATCTCTTTATCTCCTCCTCTTTTGACTGGACTGTCAAACTGTGGAGCACTAAGGTGAGACAAACACTTGCACTTATTTTTACAGTTAATTATGTTTAATTATGTTATATTAATCCACTTCTTCTTCTTCTTCAGAGTACCCGTCCGTTGTACTCATTCGAGGACAGTTGTGACTATGTTTATGATGCGATGTGGTCTCCAACACACCCTGCTCTGTTTGCTTGTGTGGATCTAGCAGGACGCCTGGACCTGTGGAACCTGAATAATGACACTGAAGTATGTGCACCAAGACACAATAAGCTGAAATGCATTACCTAATTTCACTCTTTAAATCATATTTTTTGGAAATGCATTTACTAAATCCATACTACAGTGGTAGAAAGTAACAAGTGCATTTACATCTGTTATGCTGTACTAGGATGGATTAGTCCTGAGCAGCCTGCTTTTATGTAAACCGACATATGTTTTCTAGGTTCCCACCGCCAGTGTGTTTGTGGAGGGGTCTCCAGCACTAAACCGTGTGAGATGGTCTCACACTGGAAAAGAGATCGCCACAGGGGACTCAGATGGACATGTGCTAGTCTATGATGTAGGAGAGGTGAGACATTTTTACTTACTCTTGATTCTTTGAATTTTTTCCCTGTATGATTTTGCTCATTACTACTGAAAGAAATCAAAATTCTTCTTTCTTCAATTCCTTGTTTGACATGCTGTGGGATGTGTTGTTTTTCTGCAGCAAATCTGCGTGCCCAAAGCTGATGAGTGGACACGCTTCGTCAGGACGCTGGCTGAGATCAACGAGAACAGAGATGAAGCTGAGGAACTTGCCAATGTCTGATGTTACAAACCCCCACACTGACAACTGCTCATACATTTCTTTCCAATACACAAAGCACCTATAGCATACTACATGACATTGCCAGAGGAGCCGTTTTTGTTTCTCTGGTCTCTCAGCTTTTCCACCTACTACAACATGAATTGGCCTGAGGAGATGTGCAGACCTAGAATGGCTAGATGACAGCTTTACTTTTTCAGTTTGTGTTTTTAAATGTGTCTTGAAGGGTTTTAGAGTACATTTGTAGGAACAATGAATGTCACGTGTAGCAGTAGGAACCACAGTTAAGTGGTTGAAGCTCAAATGAGAAATGAACATAGTGAAGTGATCCTAAGCATAGAAGTGGTTGTCCACTCCTTGATTCTAGCTTTGATAACATCCTCAGGGCTCCAGAAACTGCTCTTCTCCTGAGGCCTCAACCAACTCAGCCCTTTTTTAAATATGCAAACCTTTGTACTTGCACCTTTTTATTACCATTTTAGTGTTTTTACATGTTTTAATATTTTCCAGACACACTAGTGCACATGGCTGGCAACAGAGTGAAAAACTGAGACGCTGACATATCAATATTATTTCCTCTTTATCCTCAGCAGCACTTAAATTTGATGACTAAAACAGCTAACGTGCTTACACATACACTCTCTGGCCTGTGCAGAAGTGAGCAACTGTTGCATTTTAACCACTAAATATTTAATATTTATTCCAGTGGTTGCATTTATTTAAATATTTTGTGTATTGTTTGAAGAATGCTTCTTTGTACTAAAAGCTTGAGTAGTACTTTCCTAAAATTAGCACAAAGCTTTACCAGACAAAATCTGTTTTAACACTAACCTTGAATTTATTGACATTAGTACAGTTTAAAAAGCTTTCTGTACCAAAGGTCATTGTTTTTTATTTAATCTGTATGAGCACAATGAGTAGTAGAAACAATTTCCTGACTGATCCTCTTTAAGAGGAACAACATAAATAAGTTCTAAAGGAAGGTGTAAATCTGCAGATGGTAACTAATTTTGAACTTAAACTGATTTTTATTATTTTCCTTTGCCATTCAATTCTTCATTCCTTCCATACTGCAGCAGTGCAACCTAACCAGGCTGATAAAAAAAAACAGCTTCATACACTCTCTTAAATGTTTAAAATAAGCTAATGCACTGTAGGAACCATATTTAATATGACAAAAACATGTCTGTATTCTGTATTCTTCCCTGTTATGGTTCTTGATACAGTTAACTGTTGCATTTTGCCTTCAGAAATAAAACTCAAAACTTACTGATAAAATTGACACCATATGGATGATTTATTTCAATAAAATACATTGACTTAATTTGATTGAGATACATTTTAATTTATTAATACCTAATTCTCTGCTCATGGTTCTTTTATCAAGAAAACACTTAATTGAATGTTCTGTACATCAGTAAGACTGATTCTCAGAGACCAGGACCAAAGGCTCCACATTGTCAGAACATTACAGTTACTGTATAATGATGCTGACTGAATGTTATGGAGCTTTGTCTTGTAACATTTTCTTCACTGCAGTTATACAATATGTACAGTACTAGCCTCCTGTGTGAGGACCAATCAAGAGTGAAGACACACTGTGCTGGCCATTCTAATATTTTCTATGCCAGCTGTCCAATAACAGAAATCCTACTCAAACTGAGTGTCAGACTGAAAACAGAATAAAAATCATATTAGCTACTCATGATGAGTGGCTGAAGCTCAGTTTTATACAAATGCTGGAAAGAAAAAAAAAAAGAATGGAGATGCCAGGAGCACACAGCCACTAAAGATACAGCACAGTCAATGCTCTCGTCCCATCGCTGTCTGCTCTGCTACATTCACAACTGCTGCCAGACTGGGTACCAGTGTAGCTCGCCTTGGACTGGTGTTATTGGCCCCGATTTGTGGAGTGTGTGTGTGCGTGTG
>JAUBNQ010000009.1:7963935-7983952 GCA_032353495.1 Ctenopoma kingsleyae
GTAAGAAAACCTATGAAGATTTTACAGATAGATGTTGAACTTCTGATCAGATTTTATGTAACACAAATGACATTTCTAAATAAGGATTTGTACACAAACTGCCACAAGCATCCTACCTTTTGGCTCTCAACCAGGTTGTAGGGTAGACATCCTTCCTCTAATGGAGCTATCCTCTCAATATCAGCAAGATTCAGGCGCCTGATACACAGATGTTACATTAACATCACTGTCATATTTATAGATCCTAATTTTTAAATAAATATCAATAAAGAACGAATAGAAGAATAAAGGTGTTTGGGGTAAATTCAAGAATCCAGGCCTGACAGATCACAGTGAGTGTTTACCCAGAGGGGGAGTGCAGGCCTGACAGCTGGTACAGGATGTCAATTTCCATGGGAGTGATCTGACCAAACTTGTTGGCAGCATGAACAAACTCTTCTACAGAGAGAGAGATAAGAGAGAACAAACTTTTATAATAACACAGAAATTGCAACCGATTAGATGATAGGCAAAGATACAACATCACAATTAACGTCACAATCTGAGCACCTTTGGTCACAAGTGTATCCTTCCGCGTGCCAGCCAGTGTGCTGTAGATCTTACGAATCAGCTCCATGTTGTTCAGGAGGGAGTTGAAGGCATTGAAGTAAGAGAAGCTAACCATGTGAGTCGTGCTGCCACCTGCAGCCTGGCAGAGGAAAGGTAGAGCATGTCACTGTCAAGTGTAAATTTAAACTGCACAGATCAGTAAAGTCTCCATGCACACAAACACTCACAGAGACAAGGTTCTCCTCCACAAAAGGTGTGAGCATGTGGTGTCTAATAGTGGCCATAATGTCACTGAAATCCATGGCGGAGATGACACCATTCTTCTCTTTGTCCTTTTGTGCAAACGCCTGGCGTGCATGCTCCAACTGCAGCTCCTAAAAACAGCATGACACCACAAAGCTGAGTGTAAATATAGCCCAAGTAAAATACAAAGTGAAAAAGAGGAGAAGAAGGAAATCAGACTGATCAGTGCGAGTGTGTGTGTAGTCAGCGTACCTGCAGGAACTGGGTGAACTCGAGGTAGCTGAGACATTTCTTGCGGTCATGACCAAAGTGAAGACGGATAAACTCACAGTCCCAGTTAAAGGGAATGTGGTGGTGCACTGTGGTCTGGCTGAAGATGTCCTGCACATTCTCTGTAGCACAAATACAAATTAATTTAGGAAAAAAAACAAATCAATAATCAAATTACCACACAAATATCATGAACAATAGTTTAATAATTTCAATGCCACAACTTAAAGCTCTGCGTGTGACTCTCTCTTAAAGCTCTGAGTCCATGCATGTGTATGGACTTGCACTGAGGATTAATCTATTTAGCAATGTCATGTTAGGGAATTCATTCCCCTCAGTGCACCACAGTAAATCGTGTAAATTGCTATGATGTTGCAGCGCACAAAGGTCAGTGCACTCTATTTAAGTACAGAATTTCCTTGTCATTTTTGTATTCACTGAATTCAAGTGAACTCGACTTAGGGCTGGGCGATATGGCCTAAAAAGAATATTGCGATATTTTTAGCTATCGTGATACACGATATATACCTTGGGGGGGGTTCTTTTATTTTGAAAAACCGGAAGTTACCAGTCTGTGCTCCATTTGTAAACATGCCTGTGATTTTTTTAAAAAATAACAGACTGTGTTGTGTGAAAACGGAAATAAAATAATTATTTTCTTTCTCTGCGGCCTGGTACCAAATAGAGGTTTCTAGAGGGTTCGCTTGGGCTTTAACGCCTCTCTCCGCGAGTTCGCTTCCCGCCGCTGTTATTCCGGTACAAAACGTGCATTTGCTAGGAAAGTTTGTCTGGAGTGAGCTGTCGGCTTAAAGCGGTATAAAAGGCGCATGCGCTAGGGGTTTTCTGGATGGGCGGAGGAGTGAGCTGTCTGCTGTGAGATCGCAAAGAAGCGAAACTCGAAGCGAAGTACATGCCATCTATTTAATATTAGAATCTATACTCGATAGTCACGATATAGTCATGTACTATATCGCACGTGGAACTAGTCGAGTTACATCGAGTATATTCGATATATCGCCCAACCCTAACTCGACTCATGCACAAATACAGCAAACACAATAGCGCCATACCAAATGAAATAGTTCCAGTTCCAGTCTTGTCAAACAGCTGAAAGGCTACTATGAAGAGAGCGTCTGGTGCACACAACAGTGACTCAAAAGCAAGAAACTCTTGGAATGAGATCAGCCTGTAATTGTGGGTGTTTATAGATGAGACAAAAAAAAAAAAGATATATTGTTAAACACAAAGACCTCAAACAGCACAGAATGGTCACATGATTGTTGTGAGTGTGTGTGATTAGATGGCTGCATGAACAGCCTGGGGAGTGGGAGTCACTGAAAATATAATCTTACCTGTAAGTGGCTATAACGTTAAGTGCTGATCAGACATGACTCAATAAACTGACAATTAGTGACGATAAGCTGTGTGTGTGTGTGTGTGTATTTACATGCACTGTTTTTATGCCAATCCGTACCCGTCCTTTGTGGTGTCAGCCACAGCAGCGATGAGTTGCACAGTTTTAGGGTTGTGGTGGATCTGTGTATGTAGTCCAAGGTACTTCTGGACAAAGTCTCCTGGGGTCATGAACCTCTCTCCATCCTTGTCCAGCACACTGGCATACTGAGGAGAGAATTCTAGCATGTATACTTAAACTTTCACAGATGCTAACTTATTTTCTGTTATCCCAAAATGAACTGACAAATGCTGATTTATGTCACTTATGTGTAACGCTGCTTACTCATGCTTTCACCTTACCTGTAATAATACCCGTAAATCTCTTTGAAGTTCTGGTTAGATACTAACTGCATTTCACTGGCTCTGTATCTGTACTATGCACAATGACAAAGTTTAATCTAATCTAATCAAGCTAATCTAATCTGTTTTTTGGCATAAGTGTGGAGCTAGACATGAATTCGGAGCATGACAAGTACATGGGTTCATATAAACCACAGGTCTGCAGTATTACACCAAGTACCACAGGCTCTTTGTTACTAGTTATTTAATGTCACAAGCTGTAAACATTATTAAAAATCAGTTTTCCTTACTGCACTACGCTGATCTTCTTTCAGTGCTCCTCTAACAGCAAATTATTAACAAAAGTGTTTAAACGTTATAGTTAAGATATATATTTGAGATAAGTGACTCACAAAATCATCAACTGTGTCTTTAGGCTTTTACTTGACTGTGCTCGGGTTCATGCTGTACCTGAACAACCAAGGTCAGGGATCTTGCAGTTGAGCGTGACAAGTCGAAATTATACACAGAAACAGGCACACATGCACTTATGTTGCGTCTTGACCTTAGAAGGTATTTGACCTATGCATATCAGCATACCAACAAACACCTGCCCACACAAGTATCACACACACAATGCAGTAGACAGGGAAGAAAGCCAGTAAAACATGGCCCTTCACACATCTCTCCTCTTGCAAAGCTTTCACTTTGGCTCAGAATGTTTGGATAAATGACATGAGCTCCGGGTTGTCACTGCGCTCTCTGATCCAGTAAGTAAAAGGACATGCAGGTTCCTGCTGACGCAGAACCGGACACTGAAGTGAAACAAAACCTGACATCCAGCTGAACAGGGACATGAACCCTCACAATTTAATCTCTGATGCTTGACTGAATGACCACAACATTATCCTGACTGTACAACTGTCCGACATGTTCCCTTAACATTTAAAAATTATGAAAGCAGACCAAGACTTAGAAATGCATTTGTTACAATAGGTGAAGTTAATAATAATCTTGCAGCACGGATCCAAAACAACCACTGCCTCACCAACTAGAGACAGCATTTATGTTTAGGCCTCCTCTATAAGAGAATCAGTAATGTTAAAGTTACTTGTGCTTTAATGGCTGATGCTGTAATTTAAACCCTTATGACATATTTAACATGTTGAAACAGTCTGAGCTTCTTTCTAGTCAAAGAACTGCTTCACAAATACATCTGACAGATATGTGTATTTTAAATGTCTATACTGACACTGACCTGAGAAACACTTGAGACTGATTTTGTTAGGGTGAAACCTGTGCAGACCTTACCTTCTGGAAGATAGTTTTCAGCTCACTTGGGTCCCCGCGTTTGGTAGATTGCACCTACAACAGTACACAGTAAAACGAAATTATTACACTGTGTGGCGCAGCGTTTCTCAACACAACACGAAACCATATAAGCAAGCTGCTTTGGGTTAATGTCTCCTTGAGCCACTGCTGTGAAGGAGAAACATCACCCACTGCGGCTTTAATAGCATACAGCCAAAAAGTAATAACTACGTCCTGGCATAAAATAAAGTTGAGCAAGTCAGGCAGCCAGCTAAACAATCGACGAGCCAACAAAACGCACTTCTACACAAGCCCAAACTAGCATTACAACAGGGAAGCCAGCTAGCAAGCACAGACTAGTCATATGAAGAGGAGACAAACCGTGCTAATGACATGTTAAGCTTTACACCGGCACAATGTAAGACGGCCAGAGTGAACCGACAAAAAGTCGACAGTGGTGAAAACAAGCGACCTCCGCTAGTTTTAGAGGTTTTACAGCGGCTGTCTATTAGCAGCTGGTAGCTTTTTTTTAGCATGTTCTCGCTAACTTCGAGGTTGAGGATGTCTCATCAAGGCCAGCCACCGCCGGGCGGCAGCTAGCCCAGTGATGCTACAACCTCAGACTACACCACACCCGCGACACCCTGCCCGACCCGGAGCACCGAGTCTCGCTTTAACGACTCCCGCGCCACAAAACGAACAGCAGACATGCAGATATGTCAAAGAAGACGTTTGAAAATCGCAAAGAAAGCGATGCCGAAGTCACCTTGACCGCCATGCTGGTTTGACGTCACGTACAGTGAGGGAGCACGGCGCAGCGCACGCCCTCGGACCTGCAGGAGCCGAAACAGCGCAGCCTGTAGCACACAAACACACAAACACACACGCAGACACACACCGTCTTCAAGTCACAACACTGGAGCAGAGGCGCAGGGACGCTGATGTAAGAGGGTGTTTGTCTTGCCTTCGTGTGACTGTACAGTTTCCCAAACTTTTGTGTGGATAGATCTTCTCATCCCTCATCCAGCTGTACGAGTAGCATTTAATAATAGACTACTAATGATGCAATTTCTGCTAGATATGAGTATTAGGCTGCTACCACTCATCATGATTTTTCATTCATTTTCTTAACCAATGTAATTAAGTAGTCTACAATCCAAAGATATTTCTATTTCACTTGAGTAGTTGCATATTCTGCTATTTCAGTGCTAGGTTTGAGCAGCCTTTTCCCCTTAAAAATAAAATCATCATTTAAAAGTGCATTTTGTATTTACTCAGGTTAACTGTATGTAATAATAAATTTCATTGGTTGATGTGTGTTAAGTGTGACAAATTTATGCAAAAAATCCAAACCAAAACGTCAGAAAGTTGGCAAATACTTTTTCACACCACTATACTACAGCTTTGACTATTTCTATTTTTCTTCAGAATCTGACTGATGATACAGAATACAATATAATCATAGAACTTTAATTCCTGATGTGAACTTTACAAACTATTACTACTAGCAGGATGCAACTACTGCAATAATATACTTGGCCACCTAGGACATGAAAGATGAAAGATTCACGTGCACAAGCAGAACTCAGTGTGGAGAAAACTGTGAAACAAACAGATAAAAGTGTGAATATAGACAATAAAAAGGCAGCATGGGGTTTAGATCACATTCTGCCATAAGCAATATACAGTAGGACCATTGTTATAGTAGACTACTACACATACTTAAATTCACCTGTAGACAAAAAGATGAGCTGCAGCTGTAATATTGATTAAGCATGTAATCATTAATGTGAATATGGAAGATGTAGATAATAGAAAAAATTCTGAATTGAAAAAAAATGCTGCTGCTGTTTCAGGGTGTTTTTAATGTTTGTAGTCAGACAATCATTGTACCAATGGATTCTTTTTCTTTTACCTCTATGTCTCAGTCCATATTGGCTTTGTTCCATCATCCAGTAGATGTAGTTGTTTATTTTTGTGATCAGAAGTGTTTTCACTTTTTTATTTATTTTACTACTGAATGAGAGCTTAAGTCACTGACCTCTGTGAGGTGTCCATATGAGATACCAGTGTTTGTTGTGACTGATAAGGCGCTGACCTACTGCATATCTCCACTTCCTGCACTAGTCATTAGCTCTTTTACACAACTTGATCGTGATAATGTCATTTGCTGTAAGGTAGTATACAGACATGTTCAAGGATATCTCTGGTTTCCCAGTGGGTTGATGTAGAAGTTGGAGTTTGCAAACTTCTACCAGGCTTAAATACAGCTGTTAAATACCTTTATTCATATGTACATTTACTGTACAGATGATGAATCAAAATCAGAAATGATTTATTGTTTTCACATACCAGGAATTCACTTAGGAAATGTTATAGTGTTTTGCAGCTTTTATCACATAATTTGCAATATTCAAAACGTGAATTTGTTTTAACAAATACAGTTTGTCTTCTTCTGTCTTTATTCTTTGCCCTTCAGTATAAAAATGAGGCTTCCACTTAGTCTTATAAGTCTTATATCAGGACCAATTAATCTAGTGGGTTTGAAAAAGTTAAGTGAGAAAATTGAAACGCTGCTGGATGACATTGTTTACACCGGCTGATTATTGGTTAATGTCAACCACGTGACGTCCCCAACCACGTGACCACTAATGGCGGCGCGCAGCACAGCAGGTACTGAGCTTAAACCATTTACATGCTCACACAATTTACGTTACAAATATTACCAGTACCCATGCAAAGTAAAAATAGATGACTTAAATACGTTAAATCATGACAGGAGGTCTGATATTTTGACAATAAAGATGTGGTTTTTATGCTCGGTGTTCGCTCTTACTGTAACGTTAAGCCTGCGTGTGTACCTCCAGGCTCCGTTTATATACTGAAATTCAACTATATGTAATTTCTTGAAGTGATAGTTAGGTGGTGTATTAGATTTTCAGTAAGTTGCAGTTGTTGTTGAAACGACAATATTAGAAACAGCTCTCAGCAGAAAACAGTCCAGTATAACACCATCAGTAACTTCTGTCTGATTTCAGTGCCTAAACATATAGTTTAATTAACACTTGCATGACATTTTTCAACAATCTTTTATTATTCTGGATATTATACAAGTACACATTATGGCATAATTGTTGTATTAATTAGGTTATACGGGTGGGCATTGAGTTTGTTCACATGTAGACACACCACACAGATGTTTCCTCATAATGATAATTATATAATCACCTCAAACATTCTGATAGTAACCAGCTCTCTCATGCAAATTCTGCTTTTGGTGATAGCTGTATAACTTTAGTTAACTTAATTAGTGGAACTTGATGTGACTCACATAGTACATAGGATAAAAAAAATTGCCATCATAGTTGCACAACTGACAACTAAAAAGAGAGCACGTTCTCTTTCTGCTTGCTTTCATTCTCTCCAGGACTTTGTGGTATGCTTCAGAGGCTTTCTTCTCTAAAAAGCTGTGAACCTCCCACATCCCTATTCTGTCAGCAACGGCAGCGCTTCTTCTGGCGGAAGTGGAAAAGTTCTCACAATGTAGTTCGCCCAGCTACTGTTAGGCCTGCTTATGCAGTACCCAAGGTACAGTAGGCATACAGTATATAATGTTCAGAACAGTGTTCTGAATGGACTGTCCTGTTAATGGAAGGTTTATCCAGGTATGATGTTAAGAACCCACCCTAAAGTGATTACTCAGAATCAGTGGAGTAGCTGGTGTTGTAGTGGTCCTATAAATGTTTTCAACCTTTACATTTTCTAATAATAGTAATAAATCTATAGCAGAATTATAACCTCTCTGACAGCTTCAAGAAAAAACTGAGAAATTCTACTTATAACTATAAAAGTAGAATTCATGGTGAAGTTGCTGTATTGGATTGCACTAGGTTGTACATGTGTATCTAATAAAGTGGCCAGTGAGTATTTCTGACAGTTTTTTCAGCTTTAAACATGTCATTGGATCAAATGCACAAGAGGTGAGCTAGGACTAAGCAGAGTTGCTTGAAAAAGTCACCATTTTATATTGTAGTTTGATCTCTGTCTCTAACGGTGCTTATTTCTCTCTGACTATAGCACATTGTGCGGCCTGACTATGTCAGCACTAGACTGATGCCAGAATGGCCAGACTACATAGAAATCAAAGATCAAGAGCAGATTGAAGGCCTTGCAAGAGCATGTCAGCTAGCCAGACATGTACTGCTGTTAGCTGGACGCAGTCTGAAGGTCAGCATGCACGTAATTGCTAAAAGTATTGTTTTTGTTTTTATGTCATGATAGAAAAAAAAGAAACTATTGTAACCTGTGATTTGCAGGTTGGTATGACAACAGATGAAATTGACTTCATTGTTCACCAGGAGACAATCAAGCACAACGCCTACCCATCCCCTCTTGAATACGGGGGTTTCCCCAAGTCAGTCTGTACATCTGTGAACAATGTGGTCTGTCATGGCATACCAGACAGGTAAACTCACAAAAATTGTCACTGACATTTATCCACTCCTAGAGGACACAGTAAATACAACCATTGAGAAAGAAATGTTGATTAAAAATACATTTCAACCCATTAAAATGCATCTTTAAGATTGAGACATGTAATAGAAGATTTAGATCATTAACTTGTTTGATTGTATTATTCCAGAATTAATATTTGTCGTGATCTATCTATAACAAATACAGTAGACAGATGGACAAATATACTATGTATGTTTATAAGGTGAGCTGTTATGGTGATGTTCAATATTATAACACTAAAATTGTACATAACTAGAAATACAGTTTCTGTATACAACTTGTTTTTAAATGTCTTTGTCCTGCAGTCGTCAACTTCAAGATGGAGATATCATCAATATTGATGTCACTGTAAGCTGATTCACACACACACACACACACACACACACACACACACACACACACACACACACACACTGACCTCTACCCATTCCTGACAGGTGTATTTGGATGGCTATCATGGTGACACCTCAGAAACCTTTTTGATTGGCCAGGTGGATGAGGTTGGGCAGCGATTGGTGGAAACTGCCAGGTGTTGCCGAGATGAGGCCATTGCTGCTTGCAAGCCGGGTGCACAGCTCTGTGTTATAGGAAACACTATCAGGTTACATACAGGCAAATTATACATATAAAACATATGCATTGTATAATCAGTCAGTCATTTTTTTGACAACTTATATATTTGTGTACTGTCTACAGTGAAATAGCCCATGCCAATGGATTCCAAGTGTGTCCTTATTTCATTGGACATGGAATAGGCTCCCACTTTCATTGTCACCCTGAGATCTGGCACCATGGTAAGTTTGTGTGAGTGCTGTGTGAGCTTGAGACAGTGAGGCAAGAAAGAATACTTTTGTATATATGCCTGACACAATAAAAAAAAGTATTAATAGTACAGCTTCCAAACAACTTGTGATGAGCACAGTACTGAACTGTTGACAGTCTCAGACATAAACAGTGAAATAGTTTGACATAAATGAAGATCTCTCTGAAACAAAGTAGTTCACAGAAGCTGCTCAAGATGAATATGGCAGTTACTGATATGAGTGCAGAGAATATTGCAGCTTACAGTAGGTGATGTTGTGTGTAACAGAGGGTGGTGGTACTGGACAGCGACTTGCAACAGCACCCTGGGGCAGCTGTTGAAGTAAGAGATGCTTAACTGTACAACACACATTTGACAAAAAATACTTACTTTGGTGATTGTATGGGTTCAGGACCCAGTATTTAAGTATGGGATGTCAGAAAGTAAAGACTGTAACATACCAGTTCAGTTTAGTTGAGGAGACTCCCAGGTCTTGTTTAGTGTGTGAGGCAAATATATTGAAAATTGAAGACAATACAAAAACATAAAAAACAATAAAGTGTATTAGCAGAAGCAAATAGTACCAAAGGTTATTTTGATAAGTTCTGGTTTTATATTTATTTTAAGCCAATGACAATGACATGACCATGGATGAAGGGATGGCTTTCACAATAGGTGAGTCACATTTTATAATTGAGCATATTAAGATTCCACTGTGGATGAACCTGGAGCTGATATTGTCAGATAATTTGTAGAGCCCATATTGATGGAGGGATCCTTTGAGTTCAGAATCCTGAAGGACAAGTGGACCGCAGTGTCTGCAGATGATAAAAGGTATGTGGTGGACAGCCAAATATATACTGACTGATTGTACCTGTCATGTGTGCACATTTTTTCCCAGCTAAATTGTTTCTCTTTAATGATTGACCAATATTGCCTGTATTAACATCCCACCGGGCTTATGATCAAAGTCTTACATATGCATTCATTCAGGTCAGCGCAGTTTGAACACACAGTGGTCGTCACATCTGATGGAGTGGATATTCTCACCAAACTGCCAGAAGAGAACAGCCTGTGACCTGAGGACCTCTTTTAACTCCCAACCTACATCAAAGACTTTTAAAAGTAACTTACATTAAATCACGTGTGCACTTTCTATCTGTGAAGTGTAAAGAATAAAATTAACTTCTTATTTAGCTTTAGATGTATCGTTATATTTAGTTTGACTGAATAGTTTTTATTCTTAATTGGAGCATGTGCAGAGAAAATGTGGCTGCTGTGCATCATATTACAGAAGTTGTGTGTTATACATGGGTTTGACAGATGGTCCAATCAACCTATGATTAGATGTGACCCATGGAAATCAACAGGGACTTGCACTGTAACAGTTAAAATAGGAGTAACACTAGCAATCTTAAAAATACACGAGTCCAGAGTTGCTCCGTATCCACCTAAAATGTGTGACCAACCAACATAAAGCCACAAGTTTAATAATAATAATAATAATTTTAGTTTACTCTTGTTTCCTGTTAATTCACTGCTTTCTCTCTGCTAGTTTAGAAATCTATCTGGATCATCCCAGCATGTGCAATATTTGTGTAAGTGTAAAAGGCAATTTACTCTCTGTCTCTCTCTTCCCAAAAATATTGCTGAGGGTATGGTCACAGTCTCAATGTTAGTTATGGACCTTAGTGTGAGCTCACATTTTGTGGAGTTGTTATAATTATGAAATATAAATGTATAATATACAGACATTTAGAGGGAGGCCAGTGGAAATCTGTCTCTTGGTAAAGTGGAATATAGTCAAGTTAAATTTAGCCAGTAGATGGCAGCACACACTGTAACAAAATGTACCTCAGCAAGCTGCAGTCAGCAAAAGGCTTCACTTTTTTTATCTGTTTGTTCACAATGAACAGCAGCACAAAACACTACATCTGTCTGTGTCTGAAAGTTGAGTCATGGCAACTGGACTTCTTTCTTTAAGGTAGAGACGTTTCATCGACAAAGTTCTGCGGATGCAGAATGAAACGTCTCTGCCTTAAAGAAAGAAGTCTAGTTGCCATGACTCAACTTTCAGACAACTTCACCTGGATGACTGAGAATCTTCACAGACACACATCTGTCTGTGGTTCATAGGCAAGAAGGAAAAGCACACAGTAGTAAATGTCAATATGTGTTATACTGTCTTCTGATGTTAGTATCAGCACTGTTAGATTAATGTAAACCAGGTTTACTTGCTTATCAACTACCTACTGTGACGATACGAAGGTTTTTATAGTGTCCTCAGGCAATGTGACATCTTAACTAAGCTACAAAAAATTTGCTTGAGGTTGGAAAGTCAACACTTCAGCTTTGTTTTGCCAGTTCCTTTCTACTATGTGTATATTTTGTCTGCAGGTAGATTTATTAAACGTTGAATATATTAGAACATAGCTGATCACACAAGGCTCTTAACTAGGCTTCTCATATTTACTTATCTTATACAAATGACTAAATGAATTTGTTCATTTACATAGTTTATCTCCAGTGTTCCCAAAGAGTGTGAGGCCATAATTGTTACTGATGTAAATGTGATGTTTGTGTATTATTATTTCACAAAACAACTATATGTGAGGTGAAGATGCTTCAGAGAAAAAAAACACACAGCAGCAGAAATTGGATTTCAGCCCAGAGGGTGTGTTCCCACTTCCTGCCAATGTACTCTGTGTGCGTGTTTGTACTCGATGCGTGTGTTTCTGTGCTCATGCCAGTGCCAGTTGGTGGGTGGGACAGGAAGGATTAGACAAATAAAGGTGGGTCAGCTAATCGGTGTGGTCATGTCCAGCCAGGAAATTATATATGATATTTTCTTTGATTCACAATATATGACTTATATGGCTTTTTATACGCTTAATTAGATTAAAAATAAGATCAGATTTTAAACCCCCAAAGAAAGACTTCCTAAAACATTGAACTGAATTGGTAACAGGGTGTGTGTATTTGAACGAGTGTGAGCTTCCTGTGAATCAGGACAGGAGTCATTTAAACAATTCCCACCAGCATATGATTCATTAAAGTTCATGCTGTAAAAATATGAAAGCGATAAAGATGTTTGTGTGCGAGAAGGAGGGAAAGTGAAGGCAAAGAGCAGAAGGTTAGTATTAGGATAAGTAGAGGAGGGCAGGGAGGAGCAGGGAGTGGCGGAGTGAGGTGTGGGATCATGGTCTTGAATTCTCTCTACTGCTTCTCATTCTTTTTGTGCATGTTGGGACTCATTCCTGCTCTCTCCTCTTGCTCTGCAGTTCCCCTGTGAATCCTCGCCTGTTTTGGTAGTCAATCTTGAAGTAGCCTAATACATCCATTATTTTAAAAATGTGCTTATTGTTTAGGAAGAATGGTTATATCTAATTTCATTTCTATGCAAATTAGATTATCCATTTCGAAAAAAAACAAAACGATTATACTTCCTATTTTATGACATTCTCTTAAGGCCTAAGTGACAAATGTATTAGAAGCTAGTAGAGCATGATGTTTCAGTGATGTATACAATACATTCCAGAGGTGCTGGTGGGAGTTTTGCCTTCATAACATTACATACCAACTTTCATTATTTCTGACACGCTGATGCTGATGTTACACTAATATGTTCATATCTGTCTTTCATACAGTCCATTATGTGTAAGGAAACATAAATGTGTCTGTGTGTGTTAACATATATACTATCTACTATGTTATCTTTCATCCAGAATCTCACATTGCAGGCGTGCATACTTACACTGTTTTATGTGCGTGAGAGTTGGACTGTGATACATCGCACTTACCTGAGATTTAACTGTGGGGCAAAACAGAAATTCTTGGTTTCCTTGGTGACCTATAAAATGACCTATAACAAAGTGGCGTATTATTTTCAGACTTGTGGAGGCAAATCTGTTTTGCACACACACACAGATGGCATGTACTCAATCTTAGTGAGTTACTCTCTTTGCAGGAACTTAGTCAAAGCACCTGAAGGCCAAACAAAAACAGCTGAGTGTGTTACTTGGTAGTGAACGCTCATCACACCAGTGCATGTAGCTACAGGCTTATGGTGAGAAGGTAAATACCTTTGGTCATGGAAATTTCTACAGTGGGGATTTTGTTAGGACAATGGAAATGGCAGAAAACAATTACAAAGTTACTTTAAAGATTACTTAATTACAAAAGTAATCATGGTCTAACCACAACCTGAAGGTGTTAAATTTACAGGGCCATATCTTTTCTTTGTGAGCACTAACAAGACTCCACTAATAAGGTAAGGTAAGGTTTATTGATCCCTGGGGGGGAAATTCAGGTGCTGCAGCAGCAGAGTAGGAATTGCATCAAAAATGAAATCAAAAACATCAGAAAAGAATAATCTAGAGTACAAAAAGACAGAGCAGGAAATAATGAAACCTTATTAATAGGAAAGTAAGATACAGTATTATCTACATCTAGAGTTACCACAATTCATCCAGTGAGTGACACGTGAGTCTCAGTACAAATTTCAAGAGTTCATATAATAGTACACAACACTGCACATGCAAACCTCATGGTGGCACAGAGGATCATCAAAGTGATTAGGGCTCATGTTCTAGTGACCAATGACCAAAGTCAAGTGGCTTAACTGCCGGGGACTATGAATGTTATATATTACAGTAATCTGTTATTGAGTAAATTGATGGCCTGACTGACCACTGATGTTGGCAACTATTGGCCCATGCTACTAATATGTGAGATAACAATTGGGACTACTGAATGCTTTGATTCATTCTTTGTCAAACAGATCATATGATATCAAGATACCAAGAAGTACATGGAAGAGATTACTGGAATCAATCTAGACAATATGAGGCTACGCAAGTTTATATGACGGACATTTAGAGTCAACTTAGGTCATATAAGCCCTTGTGGAGTGTGTGTCACAAGTTATTGTTAATGTCCAAGAATGTGTGTGTGTGCGTGTGTGTGCCAGAGGAAGACCATAGTAAACACAAGTCACCAGACTGGCATAAGGAAGGTTTCCTCCTAACTGACACTTACAAAGTGGAAAATATTATCTTTTGACCTCATGGCTTTCTCATATTGATGCTTTTTGTCTTTTCAACACAGTGGAGGCACAAACTGATGCTCTCAAACCACAGATATGGAACCAAAGCTGTCCATAAATCCCTTGATCCCTGGTTTTGTCTATTCCCATGTCTAAACAACCAAATCAGACTGCCAAAATAAGAGTAGCGGTGCGCATTTGTGTGTGTGTGTGTTTGTCTCCGAGTGGAGACAGTTGAACAGAATCAGATAAGGTTGAAAGAAGAACAAGTGGTTTATTTCTTTATCCTTATATATTTACCCCAATTCTTATTTCCTTTTATCTATTGTCACACATCACCAGGCCGCCACATAGGCATGGCTGAAAGTCAGTGTTTCACCATTTTTACTTTGCATTTTGACTATATGCACCCTACTGGTAATGTTAAATTTGCCTCACTTTTACATTGATTTATTAAACAAAAAACTCCAGAAACACTAAAGCAAACTTGTAGACATGAGCTCTGCTTGTACATATGTTTACATGAAGTGAAGTGGACAGAAAAATAGGGAAGGAAGCTTACTCTGTGGTGACAAAGGAACGTTGTACTTGTGGAGGAATTCCTAAAACAATCCTCACAAGTTCAAAGGTCCATGCCAGAATCCTCAGAGTGCCATTAAACGTGTTCAGTATTTATGTGTTGTGTGTGCTGTGTGAATGCATGTGTGTCTGAATTAACAATTAGTTCCACTCAATTATATATGATTCTCTCTGGCTGCTAAAGCAAGGCATTATGGGAAAACAGTTTTGTTGAGCTGCCAGCTTTGAGTTTTGGACATTTCAGACGCTCTGGTGTGTATATTATGTGTGTCTGTGAATTCCCCTGAAAATAAGTAATAGGTGGAGTTGAGGAGTAGATTGTTGTCGGGACCTTTTTTGTCACACTACATATCATATTATACACATCATAATAATATTCATCTGCTATAATAATATTTTTAATTTGATAATTTTATTTTTTGGAGGATATTCTTCTCAAATTTGAATATGCAAGGTTATTAAAACATTTGATTTGTTTTGCCATGAGCCCAAAAACATTATACAAACAACAACAAACAAAACTAAGAGTCTGCTGGGATGCTGTGTCACATGTGGGAGCAACACACTACAGTCAGTTTTTTTTGTAAGGAGAGGAAAAGTAATAAAACAATCGACTGACCTCACTGGAATCAGACACAATAGCTCATCAGCAAGTGGTTTAAATGGTGCTGTGTAAGCTGAGTGTGCCAGGAGAAAATGGAACAAAAAGAAAGCAATTTTGTCTCACTCTGCACCTCCCTTGAGTTACCTTTTTAAAGCACACCTGGACCCACCGACACAGGGGCCCCTCCCACAACTACTGCCATCTCATATTACATCCTCTGGCCAGGGCTGGGACACACACTCTCACACACTCACACACACACACACACACACGCAGACAGACAGACACACACTACTCAGGATGAAAATGTGCAAAAGCAGAATTGCAGTTGTCTCGAGGGTGTTGCAGCACTGCTGGATGAGAAAGGACATCAATTACTTCTTACTGACTATAATCAATAGACTCATCCGGACGGGTAGAAGATCTGTTACAGGCTGCAATGTGTGTGTCTTTATGTTTTAACCATGAGTAAAGGCCCTGCTCTTGCTAAGAAATAGAATCAATATTGTGCAGAAGGGATCCACATAGGGGATTGTAAATTAGACCTTTGTCCCTACAGTGTCACTTGACTGTTAACTGATGGCCCTCTGCTTTCTGTTTGTTTTACAGTACAGCTTTACATGCATCTTAATGTGTGTGAAGAAACTGGAAAACCCCTCGGATCTCGTAAAATACAGCTTTTATGGAATAAAAGCATTAAAATCAGGATGTTAACAACACATTAAAATGCAGTAGAATTTTCTTTGTTTGATTTATATTATTTCTAAATTGTGAAACATTTTTCTTTCAGGTTTGAGTTCATGAATGAACTAATAATGTCCTCCTAAATGGAAAGTCTGGCATATTGGAAATGGTTCCTTTCTTGCTGCGAATTAGATTTGAAGACTGAATTGGAGCTATAGCCTTATATTTACTGCACAGGCGTGATAGTGGTATCAGTCTCGTCATCTATCTCTTGGCAAGAAAGCAAATAAGCACATTTTACATAATGTCAAACAAATGCTTTAAGAAGCACTACTGTACACTGTGTATACCCAACCCCAACAGACATGCTGTTACTTGAAAAGAACTCTACCAGTAGGACTCAGGACTCTGTCTTGTCCTGTGTTGTCTCTGAAGGTGTTCTGCGTTTTCATCTGCAAGCTGTTTGATCCATTTTTCTGATCTGAATCATAATCAGTCACATATTAATTCTAAGGTGAGCTTACGAAATCAATGGTGCTCAGGGAAAGTGTGCTGCGTTAATCTGATGCAGTTGTGAAAGATCTTGGGTTTGGAGTTCAATACGATTGTGAAACTGATGCGTGTGTGTTTATCAGTATCCCAAGGCTACATGTTTCTACAGTGTCATAAACACACACCCTATCACACAGCTCACTCTGCCACACCCTCAGATGAGTGTGCGATTGTTTTACCTGGAGCTGCAGCTTTAAGAACAAATACAGGCTGTGGCTCGGGCGAGTCCGGGCCCTGCATTTTTGACATGTGCGTGTGTCAGAGAACATTGCTTCCACTGTCTTTGCTCTGCTTCAGTACCCGAAGGAAGATTTTTGCTCCTCTTCTGTCGTAACACTGAACATGCTGTACAGGGAGTACACAGACATGACTCAACTTAATTCTGGGTAGCGAGAATTAAAATGATATGAATCATTCACATGCATATACAACATGCTGCAAGGAAATGCTTTGTCTATTTTTTGTTCAAGATTGAATAAAATGATTGAAATTTTAGTATAAGCATCAACCAAATGGAAGCTGATATATATGTAACTAATGCTGAATTATGTTCATGCGTCACTGACATTCTGATTTACAGTTAGTCAACAATGATTCACTCATTTAGTTATCAATCCAAGAAACTAACTGTCATTTATTCTGTCAGTCAGTAATCAGTTCTCAGGTATCTTATCAATATTTACTATATCTTTGTTGATTCTGCATCATAACCTGCTTTACTTTTTGTTAATTGACAACTAGTTTCTGACCTGTTCCTTGTAAATTAGGGAGGCTTTTGTGCACCTTTGTCGTTAAGTGTTACCATATAATCATGACTGAATGTCAGTAGATTGACTTTTACCTGTAGCTGCAGAGGCCCTCTGAGATGTGACGCCTGTAATTCTCTGGTGAATAGTAGAGGAGAAGAAGAAAAGGGTGATATTGATGTTGACAGACTGTGGCGTATGAGCATGCATTCACACACATTTGGAGCATGGCAGGTTAACGTGCAGTAAATTCACAAGCCAAAGGCAAGCTAAGCTAACATACCTCACCTCATTTAAGACACTGCTGTTCTTATCGGTGATCAGGCTGATTGCTGTTTCTGACTTTCTGCAGACAGACCGTAAATCACTGGTGCTCTTCTGGGTGACTGATGTTCTTACCTGCAATAACACCAACCAAAACTGGACAGGACAAACACAGACAGGTGGCTTAAGTCACATGACTTAAGGATTTTACTTCGAAATGGAGATTTCTATGAGATACAGTAATAACATATAGATAAGTAACAAACAGGGGACTGACCAGGCCATTTTTTTGTTGTTTAAGTCTGATTATTTTAGGTTTTTTTAGTCTTTAAGAACAAGTCAAATGCATAATACTTTGTGTGATCTGTTAATTAAAAATCTAAGAATAAACATCTGTTTTTCTCCAGTTTAAAGTTATTTTGAATCACACAGCTGATCCTAGAGATCTTTCCAAAGAGTAGATAACATCCCTGAATAGGAACTACATTCTTCCCCTGCCCTTTTCCCCTCTCTGCACTCCCCTCTTCCTCTATTATTTGTCCCTTTCGAATTGTAAAAGGGCAGTTTCTTTCTCCCTCTCCCTTTTCTGTCTGCCCCCTTTCTCTGCATGCAGACAAAGACGTCGTTGTCTGCTGAAATACTGTGTTGTGAGGACAAGCTTTGGTTCAGAGTCTCATGGCATGCCTTGAAAACCATCTAGTGAGAGAGTGTGTTAATGTGCGGGTCTGTGCCCAGTCCGGTCTCCGGCTGCTCCTGGCTCTGTGACTCATGTAATGAGTCATTACAGAAGACAGAGGCCCAGTGGTGATAGCATGTAAATGATCTGAGTGAGAGTTCTTGAAGCATTGTAATTCTAAATTCTGACTTGTGTCTAGCTTTGTATGTCTGAGCTGTGGTTTGTAGAGGCCACCTACTGTATTGTAATCATGCCAGTTGCTGCATATCTCAATTTCTTCTGTCGCTTTGTTCAATAATGTGTCTTTTTCTTAGTCTCCGTCTTTGTCCTTTTCTTCCCATCTGTCTCTCCCACTCTAGACCATTGTGTCGCTTTCGCTGTGCCAGTGCCAAAAGGGCATTTTGATACTTCTGGCAAAAATTGCTCTATTGACTAACAACTGAAGCAACATGTTTCCCAAACTATTGTCTCTACTTCTCCTTGCAAATATGTTTCATGCCAGTAAACAGAATTTAATGTGAGAGTGTGGAACAAGTGTGCACATTGCACTCTCATGCCACTAGATGCTGTATTATGCCAATATTTTCCCTCTTGTGGGACTTAAGATACGTTTTGTTTACTCTTGTTTCCACGGAGGTTTAATTACAGCCTTTATTACAGTGTTATACTTAAGCTGCCAGTTTAAAACCTCAGGAGCTGTTTTTATTGCTGCCTTCAGGCATTACTGACCCTGTTGCACCGCAGCACAGCTCTACTAACAAACTAACAACAACAGCAGGTATTTGCACATAAAATATATTAATTATAAGAAGTTGTTATAAGACATTTAAGGTGTGGTAGAATGATGGGTGTGTGAGTGTGGCAGGAGAAACCAGTGGGAGGGGCTCCTGCAAGCAAACTGGACATTTAATCTTGCAGCAGTCAGTCAGTCGCACTCTGCACCTTCTTCAACCAGGACTCACCTCACAGCAGTTTAAAGGAGTTTTGAAGTCGGATGTATCTCATGGAGGACAGGATCACTTGTGGACTGTGGCTGCTCGTTTTTCTTTTAGGATGTGGCCGACTCTCGGCTTTCAACCTGGACACCGAGAATGTGCAGAAGAAGAGCGGGGATCCAGGCAGTCTTTTCGGCTTCTCCCTCGCCATGCACCGGCAGCTGGTTCCTGTGGATAAGAGAATGTAAGTTTTAAAGTGGAAGAACTGTGGAAACCATTCATTTACTGGTGCGTCGCACCAGCCTCGGAGACACGCTTTGAAAAGAACTTCTGTAACCGCGTAGAGACGCTAATTAAAATGCCAGAGCACTGAAGATGACTGTAAAATCGTTTTTTCTTTTCTCGGCTTATATGAGATGAAAAATCCCCATAGTTACCGTACAAAAACTGCGCAATGAGCTCAGGTATGTGGCAGGTAGTTTCAAAACAGTAAGTTTTTCCCCACAAAA
>JAUBNQ010000009.1:7997098-8011489 GCA_032353495.1 Ctenopoma kingsleyae
ATGACCACAGCGGTCCATTGATCTGAGACCACCTCTGATATTTTCCCATGTAAAGTTGTAAATAATTAAATTTCTAGGTCAGCAATTAAATTTAAGCAAATTCGTGGCACTGACCATATTATCTCCTTTGTATCAAAAGTCAGACCTCCTTCAGTTTTATCCACTGAAGCATGCATTCAGATAAAAAAAAAAAAAAAAAAAAAAAAAAAAAAAACCTGAAATAAACTGACTAAAAATACTGAATATGGTGCAGTAGCAGTGTGATGAAATCCTTTCAGCGTATGTGGAAAAGTGCCTTTCCTAATTGGAAGATGAACCACAGGCACAGTTTATCAGACTTCACAATACGTCAATACTTTCAGAACTACTCATTAATCCTTAACATCTTCATAACCACTAACCTTGAGTTTCTCACTGTCCATATTGAGTAGCTGTGTCCCGTCCACACCACTGGCAGCAAATTCAGGTGTGTACTGATCCATGTTCATGGCGACTAACCACAGACACACCTGCTGGTTGTTCCATTCCAAGACAGGTCGACTTTGCCACTGACTGTTATTGGTGGAAAGTGGGTCATCGTCCAATGTCTGAAATTAAAGAAACTGTAATTAAAGACAAGAGTAGCCTTGGAAAAAGAAAAAGAAAAAGAAAAAAAAGGCAGGACAAAGAGAGCCATGTTGGGAAAGTAGTAAGTAAAAAGCAAAGAAAGGAGGGGAAAGACAGGCTCACCTCAGTGGAGGAAAAGGTGAAAGTGTAAGAGTGTCCAGAGAGGGAGTGATCAGAGACATGACCCACCATGCTGGAGCTGTCCACTGGAGAGCCAATACTCTGGAACCAATACAAACAAACCTAGACTTCCTATTTTATTTCACATCTGTTGCACATTTATAAAAGTGTTTGCTAAAGAAAAATCTAGATCAGAAAGTGGGAAGAGGATGATGACATGCAGCAATATCCAACTCCGGCTCTTCTTACCTGATCTCTTCTTCCTGTGGTGGTCAGATACGGTAAACTGCTGTTGGACACAGACCGAAGCCTCTCCCTGCCTCTCTCGCCCTCTTCTTTCTCTTTTCCTTTCTCCCCAAACCAGGGAAAAGGCAAGCAAGAAGGTACGGAGGTGACTGAACCAGTTGGAGAAACTTCAGCAGGCTCATCCACCAGATCACCACAGGACCCCCTGTATAGGAATTTCAGTTAAAATTAAATGAACAGAGCTGATTCCTAAAGAAAAAAAAAAGAATTGGAATGAATTTCGTCAATTTGGGTGTTTGATCTCAAAATAGAAATGTGGAGGCTATGCACACATGCCTGCACATGAGTGGCAGAACAAAATTAATTCTTTTTCTACAGTAGAGGAAGAAAAAAACAATATTTGCAATATGTCTGTTTATTCTAACTTGTGGTGTTTCTGCTCACGTTTCTTTTAAATTAAAGTGTTATATTTGCCTTTTATTTATAACACTATCAAATGAAAGGGTCAGGTCTTATTTTTGTATAAGACAGAAACTCATTTTGCTTAGTTTTTGTGTGACATGTCACCTGTCATTCATTGATCTTCTACGTTGTTTCTCACTTCTCCTTTTGCTCAGAGACTTGCGAAGACCACTGAAAAAGAAAGAGTCTTAAGTCATTAAAAGTATCAGGGGAGAAGTGTAACAAGTAAAAAAAAAAAAAAAAAAAAGACTGACTTTAATCAGTTTTAATCTATGACAGAGGAAAGAGACATGAGACGAAAACCACACACCTTAAGTCAGGAAACTTCCTTTTGGATTTTCTGGAAACAGAAGATTTACATGGTGAGGCAGTGACGGCGTCAGTGATGTAGATGGGAGGGGTGAAGACAGCGCTGGTAGGAGGTTGAGGACTGAGGGCTGAAAAGGAGGAAGTACTGGACATGTCACTTCTGCTGCTCCTTTGCACCGCTGCAGGAACAGACAGTGATTGGGTCTCCTGTGGTTTTTGGACTTCATCTTCCTATAAGCAACAAAAGGCAAAAGTTTAAGGTTCATGGTCACAAACAGCTGATTTAGTGTCAGCGTTTGTCTCTTACCGGTTTTCTAAAGCTCTCTCTGAGTTTGTCTCGTGAGGGTGGGTGGCGTTTGGATTTCTGAGCCAGCTGAGCTCTGGCGATGTGAGCACTGGAGTCCAGACGTCCTGTATCAGGCACTGGAATATACCAGTCTGGACCAGAGACACAAACAATCCTTTTTGCTCAGTCAAAAGCACATTTTCATTCAAGAGGCCAGAACTGTGCAGTCAGAGTAACAGCTGTGTACCTGTTACTGAAGAGTCCACAGAGTGGTTGGTTCTTTCAGCTACAGGCGCTTTTCCCTCCAGTTGTGCCATCTGTGGTGAACAGTGTGAAACAATGACTACAGAGGAACTGCAGTTCAATAAACTAAATCCATACTGGCTTGAGAAGCTCTTACCTGCATTTGCAACCTCTCAACAGCATCTCTGTGCTGCTCATCCCTCTCCTCCATCTCTCTCATCAGATCTGCTTCTCTCGTCTCACTCTCCTCCTGTCTGGTTGGAAAAAAAGAAAATTGAAGGGGGTACACTGCAGTTAAGGATTAATAATAACAGGATTAATATTTCATATTTTCAGAGAAATAAGTGGATTGCACTGATTTAATTCATACCTGCTCTGGTATTCTCTAACCAGTCTCTTGGCCTTACTGTATTTGATCTCCAGGCTTTCTGATTGGCTCTGGGCATCAGCCAGCCTCTGGCTCACAACCCTGCACAGTGTCTGGGCCTCTTGCCAGTACCTGATAAATAGAGTGAGGGTCATTAACACATTCTTAACCATCATTATTATCTTCATAATATGTCCCAACAAGATTATCCTTTTGCAGGCTTGAAAGTCCAGCCCGACTTTGAGGTACTGTAGGTGTGTATACACTTTGAGATTTGACATTTTTGATGCCCACTTATAGCAACTACATGCAAAAACACTATGATATATGCTACAGAAAAAATGGTTACAAATAAAAACAGAATAGAGCTCTTAGCATTGTACTTCTCTAGTTTGTCAGCTTTGTCTTCTCCATCCTGTGCTCTCTGCTCCAGCTCAGCCTTCTGGCTCTCCCAAGACACCTGCAGCTCCTCCCATGTCTTCAACTAGAAAACACAGCAAATAATTATGTATGCCTTTATGTATGCACGTCTGCAATTAATGTCAGGAGCGCTAGGGCAAGAAAGGGCCTCCAAAAAAAAGGCTTCTTCTGTTGTTACAACCCACACATCAGAAACTATTCTTAGAGTCTGAGAAAACTGCATTCTTCAAGAGTTCTGATACAAGAAATAAAGTATTCACTGATCTAACACAGTTGGATAGAAGAAAGCCAGATTTTAAACTGAAAGGCTTTCGCCAACCCAGTTAAGTCACAGTGGTGATTACTTCAAGGCAAAGGCAGAAAAGCAGGGCTGACGGGGAGTGTTGGAACACGGCCCGTGTCCTAATAACTCAACATTGAGCCATCTCATACACAGTTAAGTGGGTCAAACTGTTCCAAATGTGGATGCAAAGGTAGTGTATTAAAGTGAGTACAGTTATCGGTTTGTATATTGTGAGAGAGCAATCTCAAGCTGAGTGACCTACCTTTTCTTTAGTGTGGTAAAGTTGGGCTGTTCTGCTTCGTAGTTTTGACTGAAGCTATAAATACAGAAAGACAAGCAAAAATACTCAGATTAACTTATATAAAACATGCACTTTTACCTGTTTAACATTATATGACATTATTAACACTGGTTATTATTTTTACCATGTGAAACGCAAGTCAAATCTACATAAATATAATTGCTTTGTCTTCAATTCTAAGAAGTTTCTCTGTTTCAGTATTAGTAAGGAGATTTTTTTTCTGCTGTCATGTTGCACAAAGGTTAATTAAATAATTTTAACAGTACCTGCTGATATTTGAGGCAAATCTGATAGTCGTCCAGACTGGAAAGAACAGACACATCCTCCCCTTCATCATCTTCTTCCTCTTCTTCTTCAGTTAATGAGCCCTTCCCAGACATATTACCACCATTTTCTTCATCTCTACCGGCTCTTCCGCTCTTATAATACATATTATATGTCAGAACACACAAAGCAGTACAAGCAAACCATACGGTATTCTCAAATGAAACTCCACTCTTCAAGACAGCACACCTTTCTGGATGTTTTATCCATTTCCAGGCTTTCATTGATCAGTCGTGCCACTTCACTCTCCACCCCCTCCTTCTCTCGGCCAATCAAAAACCTGCAGCAGAACAGAGAAAATCTGTCAAAGCTGTGAGCAATCACCACCCTTAATCATGGTATAGTAAGTCATGGAAGTGAGGCAGCAAGAAGAGGACAGAAAAACGTGTCACGAAAAGAAAAAAGGGCAATAATGAGAATTAGATCATTTTTGGCATTAAAGAGCTCTTTACGACTGGCATCTAGATGTCAAACCTCAAATGAAGCAAAGGCCACCAGTGTAGAGTTCAGGTGAACTATGTGGATCAAAGACTATAAGACAGGATGACATGCTAGCAGTAATGTGAACTACACATTATATGTTGCCAATTGATTAAAATATGCAAATCAACTTGTATAGCCCTTTAAGAAAACACATCAGGGGAAGAAAAAAAATATTTGTCTCTCTACTACCGTTTCATCTTTAAATAGCTTGAATTCTGAAACAAACACTAAGCTGGCTCGGTCACCGATTAAAGTGACATACCTGATACCAGGCCCATAATAAACAACACCCATGATCCAAATTACAGATGAGCCAGTTCATACACTCAGCCTTTTCCCAAATAGAAACACTGCTAGTTGTATAAAGACACAGCACATACTGCACGGTAACATGGTAACTTACTTGACGAGGCCTGATGTATTCTTGAGGACTGTGGCTGCAAACAGCTGGGAGACTCCAACCAAACTCACTCCATCCACCTCCACTATCTGGTCATTTACCCGAATCCTGACACACACACACAGACCAACAGAATCTCATTTTATCAGAACCAAACTGAATTCCCAGACAATAGACTGATGTTGAAATGCACCTTCCATCCTTCTGTGTTGCTCCTGCTTCAGTTATTGTCTTGACAAAGATTCCCAGTTTTTCCAGTCCCTGATCAGCCCCTACACCCATTCCTATGATACTTATGCCCAGACCATCATCTCCTACAAGGAAAACACATAAACCAACATTAACCCATCAAACCCAGCTTGTTGTACCACAAACAAGCAAAAGATATGCACTGAAAGAGCTCTCAGAAGAAATTTGGTATTTGGCACATAGTGAGAAGATCATGTTAAAGATGTTTTTTAAATCTATTATTGTACATGTCAGACTGATTATTTTGTGTGAGTTTGAAGGCTCCATCTTAGAGAGACTGCATTCCCCCAGATGATGTCATCTGGAGGAGTTCCTCAGCCAGAAGCAGAGGGATATTTTTACACAGAGAAGGCAGAGGGGAAGTTTAATACCATTCACATGCATGTACTCTATACAGTAGAACAGACCATGCAGCTTTCCTTTCTGCATTTGCACTTCACACCCTGAAATGCATCGACAGAAAGTCATCATAAGCAGGAAAACAGAACAAAGCAAACCCTTTTCTATCTCCACTGGGAAGACATCCATCCTCTCCACTCTTTTCTCCAGCTCATACTCAGCTGAGGCGGACACTGGGTCAATATCCTCATTGTGTCGGTCGTACTCTGCGTTAGAATAGGTGCTGTACACCTGAAAGACAGTGGTCAATATACATTTAGAATCACTGCCTGATGCCAAATTTAGGCCTAGTGAAAATGCTGTTTTATGCATTGATAGCGAGTCCAGTATATACATATGTTCACCATAGAGCAGACTGTAAAGAGAACCATCTGCAGCTATTGACAAAACAAAGCAGTGTGTATGTTGGCAAATCTTTCACAGTGTAAGAGAGAGAGATAGAGAAAGTGCAAACTGTACAAGCGTAACTATGGGATTGCAAAAAACTTCCATATGTCTATTGACATTACACTGACCGCCAAACAAATGTTTGCTATGAATTGAGTAACACTGATGCCACACACACACACACACCCCCACAGGAATGTTTTCTGTGTGTTTTTATGAAGACAGCTCTGAGCTGAATAAAGTCTGCTGCCCTTTCTCCTCCCTCCATGGATCAAAAACATGGATTTGAGCTAGAACCTGTATGGATTCAAACAGCAGCTGGTACTGACTGTCACACAAATGAAAGGTTTTCTTACCTTGATTGGTGCTGAGGAGAACTTGACTTTTCTCTTTGGTACACCTGATGCATCCTCATCATCCTGCTCTGGAACACCAGGAATTTCCTCACATTCCAATAAAAGCTGACTTCCTGCATGTAGAGAGCTTTCCAAGCCCTGTCTTGGTGAATGCTCTTGATGAGCCTGGGATTCCTGATCATACACAAAAGCCTTGTTCTCAATCCCACAGATTGCTGCAGAGTCTCCTTTGTCCTCTTTACCTCCTGCTCCATCACCACCACCTCCTCCACACTCCACATGTTTGACCTCACTGGCAGGTTCAGGTGCTGTAACTTCTCGTCTCTCCCTTTCCTTTTCTTTTTCAGTTTGTTCCTTCTCTTGACTTTGTCTACATTGCTTTACTCCACCTTCATCATCTATCTTTCGTTCAACTTCCTTGTGAACATCCTCCAGTTGCATTAGACCTGCATTAGACCATCCAGCGCTTTTTTCCCCTCCTGCATCGGTCATTACTTCTGACTTCTCATCACATGCAACAAACTGTTTATTCTGCTCCTTCCTTTTACTCTCACATTCTTCATTCACCTGCTGATACTTTTCTCTTCTACTGTCACCGTCATCGTTAGTCTCTCTTTCACATGACATGCTGGTAGGTGACTCCTGGTGTTCTTCCGAGGCAACTACTGGTCTAACTTCTCCCGTTCTTACTTCCACTCTGTTTTCCAGTATATAAAATGCAGGTGTTGTTGCCATGGTTGGTTCTTCAAAAACATCATCCACTAGATCCTCCACACTGTTCATATCATTTTCCTCCTTGTCCTTAAGAAAGTAATGATCCTCTTTCTGCTCCTTTTCCTCGTCATTCTCATCACTTTCTGAGGACTCATTCTGTATGCTAACAAGTTCTGCTCTCACTGGCTCCTCAGGGGTCAGGCAGGGGTACAGATTAGCCCTTTCTGCCCTTTCTTCATCTGTCAGCATTCCTGTTGTTTGATCGTTTTTGCTGGGACAGTCAGCCTTATTGGATGCTTCACTTGGTCCAGGACATTGAAGCTGCCTTGTTAGTGAGGCCTGAGGCAGTATCTTCAGTGAGGATATATTTATGACAGGTGCATTTATGGATTTGTCTTTATAAAAGCCATCAACCGCTGCACACTTCCTTTTCCCACTTTCCTCCTCCTCTTGTTCCACCTGGCTTCCTCCTCCTTTCCCATTTTCTCCTTCAACATTCCCATATGTTATCCCCTTGTTTCCCCTGCCAGTCACAGTTTTTGAAACCTGACCTCCACCACCTTCAGCCTCCATCATCTTGGTCTCAAACAGCCTGCGGGTTACAGAGAACTTCTGAGCCAGAGCAGCTCTGTCAATATCCCTTATCTCCTCTGATCTGGAAGGCTTATCTAGCAGAGAGGACTCTGGAGTAGAAATGCTGGCCACAGTGCTCATCACAGATGACAAACTCAAAACTGAACATCTGGATCCTGAGAAAGATGACGTTTGGTGCTGAAGGCTAGGATTCTGGGGAGAGAGGGCAGGTGTGCAGCCAGAACTCAGACCTGGACCACCATCTTGTCTTAGCTGCTGGTTGTCCATTTGGAGAAATATGTTATCTTTGATCCTGGTCCCTCTGGTGCCATGAACCCTTCCTCTGCTGCCTGTGCTGCTGCTGGTGCTGGTGTGCGACATTATGGAATTTGACAGGCTGGATGGCAGGATGTCAAAGTTCCCAGGAGAGATATGGGCAGCTGTAGCTTTGGTCCCTGGCTGTAGACTGGCCCCAGTGTCAAATGAGCATTTAATGGCATGGAAGTCAGACTTGTAGGTTATCCTGTGAGGGGAGGCACTTCGGCCTTTGCTGTCTGTCCGCATCATCTGGGAATGCAGACTCTCTGAAGTGAGGAGCTGAGGAAGAAGCTTTTTACGGCTAGTAAAAGCACCGTGTCAAGAGCAGGTAGATATGTTTGGGGTTTGCTGGTATAATGGGATGGTAGCAATAAGGCAAGAAACGTGCTGGATAACAGAGCTGGTGTTTTAAGAAGTCACTTTACAGGCTGGCAGCAGGTGACAAAGGCAGGCTCATGGTCTGTAAACTTCATAATCTTGTCTTCAGACAATTATTCACAGTCTCCACATCAAAGTCTACTGAGAAAAGATGTTTTTTAAAATTACACTTAAAATAAACACTTACAAATGACACAAATCAGAGAGTGCTTGACACAAATTACAGCCCAGACAAAATATCAAGCAGCGTACTCATGTCTTTGTGAGCTTTTTTGAAAGACAGTGATTAAAATCAATCATATTCAGGCTGAGTACTCACACTGAGCAGTCGGACGATCGACTCCACCAAAAGTAGAAAACATTAGAGACATAGCGTTAACCCAGCTACTCGACACAGGTAGCCTATTTATAATTAACTTGGTCCATGTCCTCTGGACTAAGGCTGCATTCACGTGCTGTCGGAAAATAAACGTTTAATACGTTCACAGCATGATACCAACTGTGATTTTAACTTGTTTTGTTCTTAAAGTGGAAAAGCGGTGGAAAATATAGCTTACTGGAAATGCGTTTTCATTTTTCTAAGAAAATTACTGTAGATGTGCTACTTGATTTGTTAAGTTTAAAAAAGCAATGGCTTCTAACTGGCTAAAACTATAATAAAACAAAAAGAAAAAGGGGTCAGAGCACGAGTTTACAACAGCACGTGAAGGCAACAAACCTCACCAACCTGGCTGCAGGACGCGCGCGCAGTTTAAAGGTCGTGACAAACGCCCCGTGTTCAAACAGCGACCAAACTAACTTAACCCGTGTATTACAATTATATTTTATAGGCTTTTAACACTAGTCTTATCGTAAAAATGTTTGTTTGTTTGCACCCGGTGATGTCGGCTCCCTCGCTGTGATAAATACAGACAGATGGCGACTCATGTCTCTAAGTACTGTAAATGGATTATCCCCCCGGTAATCCTGTGTAAACTACTCCAGTAACTGTGAAACACGGACGGTGAGTGGGTATCAGCGCTGAGGCTAGTTAGCCTACATTTAGAGGGCTAATTGTTACATCTGTGCCCTATAATTTATTTACCAATAGTTGTCACAGGTTACTTCAGTCTGTACTCCCAGTTGTTTTAAGTGTAGAAGTTAAGACTGTGCCAGTGATGCCTTTCATCATAATATTGCTTTTATTTATTTTTTTACTCTGTCTCTGCAAAATCATTAACATCTAGTGATCAAACCAAACATAATCTAGCTGTATCTTACTCCACTATCAAACATGCAGGTTAGTGCTACATTCACTTACCTCTACCTGTCGTTCAGCATCAGTGCCAGCGCTGCCATATGCTGTGAAACCAACACTGTGACAGAGGCTTCCCTGCACACGAGGTAAGCTTTGTGTGAATATTCACCTGTGTGCACGATGAAGGTTAGTGCAGTCAGCCAGATCTCCTGCTGCGTACCTGCGAACAAGAGCAGTGATGCAGCACCTGCTGATGTACTGTGTGTGCGTGCGCGTGCGCGTGCCTACCTGTGTGTGATGCCAGTGGGTGAGTTGGTGCAGTACCTATGTCTGTCTGTGAAGCTGGCATGTGTGGCAGATGGACTGGACTGAACTGGACTGGACTGATCCATGCTGAGCTGAAGAATGGTCCTGCTTGCTGTGACCTGGATCTGACTGGAGACCATTGTCCCAGGTGGCACTGGGACCTAGTTGATATAAATAGTGGCCAATCACAAAAGCCTACTACTGAATGAGGCTAACCAAGACAGGGAGGGGAGGGAGGGAAAGTGAATTGAAGTAGAGATGGAAAATGAGGGAGTGATGTCAGGGTGGGTGGCAAAGTAAATTTAGAGAGGTAGAGGCTGCAAGAAAGTGAGTGAGGAAGACAAAGAACAAAGGGAAGAAGTACAGAGAGGTACAGGTGGGGAAAACAGTAAATTACAGGTATGATGCATTTTCTTGGATAGTGGCACTGTTTGTGTCATCAATGGTATTTAGAAGTTTGATGAATAAAATGAGAAACACGGGGATGTGTAGGGTGGTATAATCCCCAGCTCCCATTTCTGTCACCAGCAGCAGGTCACTCTGACTTTGACATACTGTAAGTTTGTGTTCTTTCCTCCTCAGGCTCACAGCGTTTTTTTTCTTTTCAGTGTGGACACTATGACAGTCATGTATGCACGCTCTCCTACACAAAGACAGTGTATTCACAGCACTGCCACTCCATCTGAGTTTGTGGATGGTCATAGTGTTGAGCTGCATGTCAGTTAGCTGCTCTGCAGGTGGAGGGATGTGGAGGTGCAGGAATGAGCCTACACTATCATCATGTGGTGCTAAGACACCTTTTAATGAGAGCTAATTAATCTGTCAGTGCAGACACACAAAAATATATCAAATATATGATACATCAGCACATTTTAAATGCTGTCCCAATTAATATTATTAGAACCTGATTAATGTATATCACTAATTTACTGTTTGTATACAATAAGTCAGATAAGTAACAACAGTGACCAAAATGTTTGAGACTAATGTCGACATTATGTAGTTTGTCCACCAGAGAGCACTGACAACTTACACTTCAGCAGTAAAATAACCATCTCTCTACATATGTTAATAATGATTTTCATAAACTATTTTAGGGAGCTTTTAAAAATGTTTGTTTTTAAGTAAAAAGAAAATTCAGATATTATTATAATATGTTTTTTATATTAAATATTAAAAATGTGTCTGTCTCAGAAATCCAGCATCTGTATGGCTCATGTACATACAACAATTCAGTTTAATATCACTGTATTAATCTCTGCGATGGCAACTGACTCAATAAATACGCAATTGCATCACAACCCGTTATGAAATATCACTTTACCAAAACCACTACATAAATAAATGAAAACAAAGTGAGTAGAACTGTCAGTAAGATTGGTACAAAAATATGATCAGTAAACAGTAAAACAATATAAAATAAATTTATAAGTTAAGAAGTCGGACAGCGGAGGGGATAAAGGACATGGAATAAGGATTTTTTGTACTTGGGGGGAGGAGCACATGCTCTGCTGAGTCCAGTATATTCTTAGTTTTCCTTTTGACACAACCTTCCTACAACTTTATTACTAAAACTCTTCAAATTGCCCAGAAATGGACCACAAATTTGGTGGGTTGGTTTCAGTCTCAGTTAATTAATAAACCCAGTGTTTCAGTGGAGCTCTTAGTAGTTCTGCTGACGAGACCATGGTATTTATTTTGAAAATCATTGCATTCATCTAACACTTTGTTCTCTCGCTCCCAAGCACATGAGAGGCTACAGGCTGTGCGCCTCTCCCTCTCTTTTTCTCTCCAGGTCTCTCTTGAGCGTTCTCTCCTTCTTTAGGAAAATGGAACTTTTATGGAACAAGAGTCAAATTAGTGAAAGATGGTGAAAGACAGATGCTTTATTTAGACTCACATACTGTTGAGACTGAGGGCTGACCATATCAGCTCTGTGTGTATCACGCAGGCTGCACTTGGCAGACAGTCACGCCCCATATGGTTATCTGTTCAGTCAGCCATATATAGAGTTTCCCAGTTCCACAGGGGAATTGCACTCAGTCCTCTGCTCATTTAAATGCAGACACACACTTGACCCGTGCTTGGGATGAACCCAACAAGTCAGCAGATTGTGTGAGCAAAGCACAATTTAACAGTTCTGCAGCCCTGCACAGTTAGTTTATACGGCTCTATGAGTTAGTCTGTGCTGGCACATCTGCATATACGTCTAAAAAGAATGATACTGCCACTTTGTGTCTAGACGTGTGCACTGCACACACATATCAGTCAGAATGATGTCATTGCTACTGTTTTCAAGTGTTGCTACTTAAATTGGACTCTTACCTTTAATATGCATTGCTGAACATGGCATACATCCAATAGTGCTTTTTCACACCAGACATTTTGACTTATAGCAGTATAGTAACAGTATTTATAACATAAACATTGGCACTGTTCTGTTGAAGTGTCCCAGTAAACCATCACAGTGTGACAGTGAGTCAGCATGAACAATACCAAGACCCTGAAAATGAAGCAGACAATTCAGCCATCGGTCGTCTTATTAATTCCACCTGTGCCAGTGTAAAGTGTTTATGTTAAAAAGATTCATAGCTTTCTACATTAGTAAGACCTGCCTCCGATCTTAGTTTGTGGGCAGCCTTTGACCTGTCTGTGCCTTGAGGCCCATTTACTCATCATCGATTCATGCCAGAGAGCGCTGGGGCCACTTGGGTCACCTTGTCATCACACCCCCTACACTCCACTGTCATAAATAGGCCTTTGGAGCCACTAGTTGTCTCCTCTCATAAATACATACAGTATGTTGATTATGCCAGTTGCCAACAGTAGGCCACAATTGTACTTTAAACAATTATTTATTATGCCAAAACAGTAACTATGATATTCAGTTATGTGACACGATGACGTATGTTAGTGTATGATGTATGATTTATTTTTCTAAAGCATGATGTTATGATGTCGTTTGTGAGCCCTCCAGGTGCCCCCAAGAAAGCCCATTAAGAGAGACTGACACAAGTCATCTGCATGCCAGGATGAAGGCAACAGCAGCCTGTAGTTGTGTGAGGCAGCTGGAAGCAGAGGGGCGGGGAGGGAGCGCGGCAGAGGCTCACACTCATTAACGACCACCGACAACCGGGAAGCCTCGTCCAGCAGCATCACGCACGGCCGGGGAAGATGGTCGCGGTGCAGATGTCCCCCAGTTCGTCTCCGTCGGCGGAGTGGATCTGCTGCCTTGATAAAAGGTTGGTGAACACGCTCCGCGACGCGCCCCGTGTTTTCTCATCCCCTCTTTCATTCATCCGCGTCAACGTGATTAATCGGAACCGGCGATCGCTGCGTGTGCGGTGAGTGTGCGTGTGCGCAATAAGAACACGAAAGCATCTGTTTGTAGCGTTTCATAGCTATATGTCATTTTATACGAATAAATACTCCGTCCATTTGTGGTAAAGGTTGCACTGCATGACAATGCGCACCCTCTTTTTTTTTTTAAAATCCCTGTTTTTGTGTTTTCTCGGTTAGAAAGGCGTTGGTGGCTTCGAGGTTCACTGGGACGTCTCTGCGCTGCATGAGCTGTGATAGATGGCTGATTATACGCACATGGTTTACGCCTGTCTGCTTAAATCACACAGCTTTGGATTTTAAAATACTAACTAAAGCGTGGCGTAGTGGTTTACTCAAAATAAAGCTTAGAGGCAGGTCAACGCATTGTTTTTTTTTCCCCATTTCTGTCACATTGCTGCATGTGAGGCTGCGTTTTTCTGCTCTGAATGAACAGGTTAGAATAACCGAGGAGCCAATTTAGAGTAGGGTCATCTCATCATCCTCATTTCAGAAGCTGATTTGGGGTTTAACTGGTGTTTGGAAACCGTCCAAATGACATATGTGTTATCAGGATAGTGTGCCGAAAAAGCATGTATCCAAGGGAGAGAGCTGAAATAAGTAAACGTGATGAAATGCCACCTATATGCTTATTACTGCATATAATACATTAGACATGCACCCTACAGCTCATACACCCACACATACTGTACACACCTCACTATGACACACGTTACCATTGGCAACCTGAAGCTACCATCTTGTCTTTTCATCCTCACCTATAATAAGTCTGGATGCATAAAGAGTATAGGGATGTTGATGTCAGAAAATAGTGTCACATTGAAACACAAGAATGACCTCTTTATTATTATTATTATGCTTTATTTGCTATGATAAAAATATCTATGTTTCATATTGGAGGAGACAGAACCACTACATTTTGGGTATTTTCCTTAACAAACTAAATTAAATGAACATTTGTGCCAAACTGTTTTCTGTTGATTGACTAATTATCCAGTCTTCTAATTATTTTTTTTTAGCTTTAGTGAAGTGTAATTTGTTGTAAATTTATTGTTGTGGTGGAAAATATGATAATTGTGAGAGGGGTGTGATCCTTATTGTGCTAATATATCCAGTCTGATGCTTAGTATGAAGGTGGATGTCAAAAAGGCAGGCTAAGTCATACGTTTAGACTGGACAGGCTCTTACTGTAGAGCACTGAGTGCAGCTCAGTTATGCACCTCTTATTCAATCAATATCAAGTAGTGTCTGTCTGTGTGTGTGTCTGTGTGTGTGTGTGTGTGTG
>JAUBNQ010000009.1:8067081-8082714 GCA_032353495.1 Ctenopoma kingsleyae
GGAAAAAACAACTGCAGATACAATATTCATATAAGCTGCAGGTTGCATGTGTATTTGGCTCGGTAATAGAAGACGCTGGGGGGGTGTTGTTAGTCACAAATAATGCAGTAGTCTGGAAAACTGAGAAGGTTTATATACCAGATATTGAGCTCTTTGCTAAATGATGCCATCGGCATTTTACAAGATTCATCTGCAGCCTCACCTCAAAGCGGACACATTTCCTGCGTATAACTGAGACTTCCTTTGACTGTAGAGGTGCCACTTCATGTTTGACTGTGAAGGCAATTTTCCTGAGACTCTTCCACTTCTCTGGCAACTCCTGTGTTTTGTGGTTATAAAGGGCAGAATGTAATGTACAGATAAATCAACATTATCTATGAAAATCCATATACTGTAAATGTGTGTATTTGTGCTCTGGTACAAACTTCTAGCTGTATGTAGACATCCTCAGGCAGCTGCTGTCCATAGGTCTTGAGGAGTTCAGTAGTGGATTTGAGAGGTTTGAAGTGGTGCTCATTGCTGATCTGTCTGTCCCGTATGGCCATGAGGTGTCCCATGACTTTCACAAGGCCTGCATAGTCACCATCTGAGACCTTGTTATAAAGACCGCAGGCTGTGTTCTCGACAAAAGAGGATAATTCCCTCACACTGCAGGATAGACAGTAAGGAAGATAATAGATTTCAGGAGAGTGGCACAGGAACATTATTCTTAAATATACACACACACACACACACACACACACACACATTTGTATACATATATACAGCTCTGGAGAGACCACTGCAAAATTATCAGTTTCTTAGATTTTGCTATTTAAAAGTATATGTTTGAGTAAAATTAACATTTTTCAAAATACCAGAAAATAATGCAAAAAAACAAAACAAAAAAAGTCTGTATTCATTTTTACACAACACATTACTGATGTTTTAACTTAGGAAGTCTTCAGAAATCAATATTTGGTGGAATAACCCTGATTTGTAATCACCGCTTTCATGCAGTGGTCTCTTTAATTTTTTTCCAGAGCTGTGTGTATCTGTGTATCATACATATATATACACACACACATTTGTGGACGCTCATAAATAATGTGACTTTGCTCATATCTTGAGAGTTTCATTTCAGTGTGGTGGTGTACAGACACCAAATGGTACGTATGGATCTATTGGCAAGAAAAAGTAAGTGGGCTCTTTGCAATTTTCAGTTTTTCTGTATAAATTGGTCACAAAATGTAAGCTGATCTTCACCAAAGCCACAAATATAAAACAAATACAATATTTCTAAGCTCATAAATCACAGTCATGGTCTTTAATATCTTTATTAACTACACCGATTTATGGGTGTGTTCAAGGTCATAGTCCTGCTGCATCACCTAACTTCTCCTGAACTTCTCTAGCCATGCTGACATTGTCCTGCAAGACACACTGATAAACCTCAATAACAGAAAGCTCTCCGGGTCCAGAGGCAGCAAAGCAGCTCCAAATCATAAAGATCCCTCCATAGTACTTCACTGCTGGGATGATGTTTCATGTTGGTATTCAGTTGTATTGTATCTAGTGCTGTACACCTGAGGTTTGCCAAAGAGCACAGAGCTAGCCTCTCTGTTGAGTTTAATTCTGTTCTTCTGTGCTGGACCATCATTCAGCTATCCTTCATTCTCCTGTGCAGGCCTGTAATGACCAGTACAGTTCACTGAACCCAATTATGCTGATCTGAAATCTGATCACACTGATGGTTGCCGTCTATTCTTTTTCGTTCTCAGATCAGGTTTGTGATGGGAGAAAGGACCACTCTTCCAGAACATCAGGAAGCAGCTGAAGCCAGTGAATGGCTGACATTTGTGATTGAAAATTCTGTTTTCTTGGTTGTTACAGTGATAAATGTATGACAGTGTTTGCGTTAGTTAGCTCTTCCATACTTGTGTCTCACCTCTGGTTTACATGGTTGAGCAGGTGTTCCTTAAACATCCAGCTCCACTTCTTGATGACATTCATCAGTGTGTGCTTGAAGGGTCTGATGTCTAGCTGCAGCCAACCACAAAACACCCTCCTATTCTCCATCTTGCTTACCCGTACATACAGAGACTCAAACAAGCTGATCTGGTAAGATGAGAATATGACAACTCAGAGTAAATTATTATGGCTGCATTAACCAGATCATAAAACACTCAGTTATGGTTAAATACGTGAAAATGAAGGGCTGGTGAAAGACACCTGTTCTTTGAATTGATCCAATGTGGGAGGGTTCTTTTTTAGTTCATAGTCAGCATACAGCTCGGCCTCTTCTGTACTTAGGGCATGGCCATAAAGCAGAAATTGCCTCATGAATTCAGACCTTATGAAAGTTATGAAAGAAACACAGAATTTTCTTTTCTCTCTTCATCCTATTTACCAAGTAATGAAAATAATCATTAAGAAAATGATAGAGAACAGCAGAAAGCTACATCTGACCTGTCATCTGTCCAGAGGTAACGGTAACTGGCAAACGATCCCTGGTATTCCTTGACCTGAAAATCAACACAATTATTGCACATGGAAGCCTTAAACATAATAAATGATCCTGTATGTGGACAGAAAACGAAGACTCACCTTAGCGATAACGGTACGTGTCCGTGTGCGGATTATGTGGCACATCTCTGACAAATCCTCAATTTCATTTATGTCACACTACGAGATGAACAAACAAGACAGATGGTGTTGGAGAGTTGAAGAAGTCTGTAACAGCAGGCAGATATATTTCTGTACATAGCATGTATGCACACATGTGTATAAGCCTACAATCTAATCTCTACAACACCTGATAGTTGTCCAGCTGTTTGTGATTTGCCACTCTGGGAATGAAGGACGCCATGTCTGCGATGTTGGACACCATCTTATCCACAATATCATAGAAGTTACCACTGTGACTGAAGTCCAGTAAAGGGTCAAAGGTCATTTCACTGTTGCTGAGTAGGAGTTGCACCTCAAAGAGTGGTGTAATGCGCTGGGCTGCATCTGTGTTGTCCATAAGGTATTGTAGGGAGCAGCGTACTGCACTGGTGAAGCCTGCCAGAATCATTTGATCCACATATTCTGTGTAGGCTTGCCACTCAGTGCTGCTCAGGTCTGTCACATTGAGCAGAGACTGGTTCTCCTACAGAAAAGTGCAAAAGTGATGTGTCAGGAAGAATAGCACTAGTTGTATTTGTGGTTGCATGTCATTCTCTCTAGCATCAAGGGTAAGGAATGTAAGTCCACCTTTAAAAGTGTATGTATCTGCTCTCCTGTACTGGTGATAAGTGCATGCTGTTTGGCAACACTCTCTTCAATGTCAGAGAAGACGAGGAGAGTTGAAGCACAGCTCTTTCTGGTGATGAAGGCCTGGTGGCTAAATGTACCCATAAGGGCCTGGATAGCCTCCACATTAGCTTTGCTCTTCTGGACACAACTAGAAATTCTCTGGTGAGACAAAGAGACAGCAATTATTACCAATAATTACATTCTCTTTGGTCAACAGTTGCACATTGATTACAGTTGTTATAATTCAGGAAAAAAGGCTTCGCTCAGATAGGGATGATGCCAGGTATCATTGGCATGCGGCAGTTTCACAGCAGCGTATTATAAAGCTAATCAGAAATCTCTACAATAAAATGCCTGTCTTTTAAAGCTTGAATACAGCTGAGGCAGGTTTAACTTAAGTAGTACAGTGTATTATAAAAGTGTAAAGCTGGTGCAGAATAATTTTAACATATACTGGATTATTTAAATTTTCTTGCATCCTTTGTTTGTAAATGCAGTAAAAGGATTTCCTTTAGATATGCAAGACGTGTTTAGTACCTTGACCATGTCTTGTGTGCTTTGAATGTAGCTCCAAAGGTCATCCTGATCCCAGGTAAGCTCCCGGAGAGCCGGCTCAAGCTGATATTTCATCTGATCAATCTCATCTTTCACCAGTCCCAGCTCCACAGCCAGGATGGTACTGTGGAGCTGGTTGTACCAATGAGTCACCAAGGTCAGTGTCTGTGTGTACTATAAAATATAATATAGCATTAACACTGAAACTTTAACTATACTGACACAACACTACAGTAGACATCTATTTACCCACCATGCAGAGTCTCTCCCGTTGAGAGTGGAGATGGAGAGCTGCTTTTGGAATGTTTTGATACTTCAACATGCCCAGATATTTCACCTCCTTTAGAACTGATGTCAACTAGGATGAGAGTGAGAAGGAGAAAATGTAAACAACTTGATGAATCCAAAATTGTAGTTTATTTGTGTCCTTTTATAACTCACAGTAAAGTAGATAGGATTAGCATCTTAAACTGGAGGGCATGTTAAGATGTAAAAATAGTTGACTTGTAGGTAAAAGAAGACAAAACTATCATATACATACACTGGAATAAAAGTCACATAGACATATTTTTTCTGCTGTGATAATTGGAGAAGTTTTATTTGATTAATTTAGTTGATTAGTTGATGTTTTGTTATTTTGTTTGTCTGAAAATACAAAAACATTACTTTGCTTATTCAGAGACACAGTTGCAAGAACTGGTAATTTGCGGCACACCAGCAACAAGAAAGTTCAGAGTTGAGAAAACAAATTGAAGGAAATGTGAAAGCTATCATAGGTTAAATTAGTATTGTAATGTAGAAATCAGAGGTATGTTTCATCACAAATGCATGTGTAATATATTTTAAATTCTTTACCATTTTGTACCCTGACAAGTTTGACTACAAAATGAATCACATAATCACGTTTACCACATATTATCCTGTTTTTCACTGTATGTAAAATGCTTCATCTGATTTGTTAGAAAGTATAATTGTAGGCACACATCTACACTAACTCAACACCAGTCAAATGAGTGCACTTTTAAAATTACACAGTTAGATAAAACATATTTTAACCCTGATAATTATATAGAAGTGTTGGAAATGGCATCTTCTTTGTGCTTACAGCAGGACTGAAATTGACCAGGAACAGGCCTGTGTCAGTATCCAGTGTGAGCAGTGGTTGTTTCAGGTGAATTTCACAGATCTCCTCAAGGCCCTCAGTCCACTCTGAGAACAGTTCCTCATCATGCTGGTCCAGAACCTCCAGAACATGCTCACACTTTTGCAGGATATCATCTGCTTCAGCACAGCCCAAAGGCCTGGAAGGAAGAAGCAAGGAAGGCTTATGTACATATATGATAAGTAAACTGATTCTTAGCTTGATTGCAAAACCATGACTGATATAATAACCATTTTCAAAAACATGACAAATCATGTACTGCAGCTGATAGAGTTAAGTGTTAATTCCTTGTAAATGTTAACTACCACTTTATTTTAACTAAGACAGATATATAAAATAGACATCCCACTTCAGACAAAATATTTTTTATACAGTGGACTGTCCTGTGGTGCAAAGTGTGTAATTAGTGGGGATGGTCCATACATATGAGCCAGCTGGAAAATGTTGCTCCTGTTGGTGAGGATACGATTCCGAAGTTCCTGTGACCATTTGAGGTTGCCGGCCACTGGTGGCATATTCTTCCCCAGGACTGCACAGCCTGATTGTAGCTGAAACACAAAGGGTTAATTCATTCAGCTGTTGATAAGTCATATTCTATTCATTAACTCAAGTGAATATCTTTTTCCCAAAGATATTAAGAGCACACATTTATCCAAGTGTGTATAATATAATAACATAATTTAGTCGTATTACACATTTACAAGACTTTTGGTTACAGTCATTCGTAATAGCACCGTTTAGCATGGTAACTGGATGCAGTCTGCTCATATGACTGTACTTTTGTATATTCTGATGAAAGTATGTCAATATTTTAATCTCTAAGTCGCTAATAACAATATCTATTTACATTAAACATCTCTCACCTCATCTTTGTGTTGCTCAAGTATAAACTGACAGTGGCTGATTTCCTGGTTGAACATGGCCAACAACACAGTGTAGTTAGGAGAGAACAGCTGGTGGATGCTCGGTCTCTCAAGCAGGGTGCCGAAAATCTTCAGCAACTAGTGGAAGACACCAACAACACAGTTGTGAGACAGTATACGTTACATGCTTAATGTACTATACCAATATACCTCTGATTTACATAGGTAATTCCTGCCTTTTAAGTTCCAATAAGTACAAATGCATCTCAGTTATGATTAACGTCATTATGATATGCCAACATGATCTACACCCAACTCATTTGATATATAAAAGAATAAAAACTGTACTGGGATTTTGGGGGGCTTTATTGTTTACCTTAAAGGCAGACTTCAGATTTTTAGAGTGCTGAAAAGCCAGATTGAGGACAGTCCCAAGCCTTTGGTCAAAATCTCTTGTCTGTTCCATGAAATGCCTGTAGTGACTTACAAAATCCTGGACAAAAAGATGGAATTTTACAGTGAATGATGGATACTGCCTGTCCCTTTCCTGCTTATAAATGTTTGCATTCACTTTTATTATTGAGCCTTTTTTCCTCATTACAGTTTCACTTGAGTACTTCTTCAGTATTTCTCCTTAGCTGAGTTGGTTAAAACATAAATTAGCAAAAACATACATTATAACACATATCATGTTTGACTGAGGTAAGATTGTCTGAGTTACACCAGAAAATATTGTAAAACTGTTATGTAATAATATCTATAATTGCTTCTTTTGTGCTGCTTAGCAACTTATTTGGATTGCTACTGTTAAATATGAAATAAAATCCAATTGTTATTTTTTATTATTTGGATCTTCCTGTCAATGGAATTTATAAATAGCTGTGAATCACAGTTCTTCTAGTCTTATTAATTAAAGAGCAGTATGACATCAAAGACAACTGCAACAATCTCACATGGTTAGTATAATCCAAGGGGTCGCATTTGCTCTCTCTGAGGGCCCGCCAGCGGTCATGAAACTCCTCATTCATGCTGAAGACCATCTCACTAAGGACCTTCCCTCTGGAACCACCTAATTCAACCTTCTCCAGCTTAAGAAAGTCCAATGCTGTGGCAAAAAAGTCCTATAGATGAGAGGATAAAAAGGGTCAGAGTAAATGCCCAGAAAGTTAAAACTGTTTCTGGGGCAGTTTTGATTCTAACAATAACAAAATGAAATACATTTAAAACAAATGCACAGACATTAACTGTGTGTGTTGAATATTACACTATGTCTTTCTGAGGCATCTTCTTTATAATATCTTGGTGAGACCAACAAGCACACAGTTATACTTGTCAACTCATGCACCTCAATCATGAGCAGCCTTTCCATAATGCGGTCTAAACGCTGGAACACAAGTGAAGCTGGAAAATCCCACAGCTTGATGGTCTGGCTATGTCTGAAGTACTTGGGGATCCGCTGGCGGTGAATGTGAAACAATTGCTTTAAGGTGCGCAGAACTGAGATGGTTATCTGGACTCTCTCCACCCCCTCCTCAAGCTCCATCTTAAATAGTTCTTCTGGGATAAGGTAAGCAAAGGCCTGGAGAAACAATAAATTGGTTGAACAATTATTTAAGTTGCCTAATCTAAATTATTTTTTTCTTCACATAAACAAAGAGATGGATCCTTGCACCTTCTCAATGATCAGGTTACAAAACTCCTGCAGGAGAACCACCATGCGTTGTGGAGTGCAGTAGTACTGAGAATGGCTCCAGATCAGACAGAGTGTGTGGAAGAGAGGAGGCAGCAGATTGTCTATTTGTGAGAAACTCCTCTCTTCTAGGCTGCTGATCAGTCTCCTCAAAGGGCGTAGATGAAGATCTATGTCCTCTGCTTCCAGGACCGCTATAACAATCAGTAGAGAAATATTAATGTAAAACAAGGTCCAGGCAGACGGTGAATTTAAATCATGAGCATGATGACGACGACAAGAAAAAGTTGAGATTAGAATATAAATATAAAATCATAGGCTATAAATAATTGTTGCACTTTGTAACAGAGAAAATTAAAAAATGTTTAAAAGATTTTGTGTATTTGAAGAATGTTGAGAAGTCTCTCATTTAATTAATTAGCACTAATAATTGAGTAATGATGATCTACCCTCATCAACTTTGAGGCAGACATCCTTAAAGGCGGAGTAATAACTGCTCTTGACCTTTCTCAGGATCTCCATGATCTGCTTCACTTTGGGGCTGTGGATCTGAAAACAAGAGCATTATATACTGTATCATGATGTTTATCACCTGGGCTTAAGTGAGGAGATATAGTAAACCTCACATTAGTAAAGTATGCTATGTCATGCAACATATTTGGGTTCTTCTGACATTAAACGCTTCAGTACTCTCAAACTGTTTTTTGGGAATATCAATATGTTACATTCAGTCTATAAATTTGTTTCAATTTGAACAAAATCCTCTAGGTATCAGAGAACGACAGTCAGCTTACACATCGATTTTACACAGAACCAATCTCATACTTGTGACTGGATACCAAGCAGGTTTTCCCTCTGAGTGGTCCAGAATTGTAGCTCCACAAGGGGGCCTGGGTGTTCACCACAGAGGAGCATCATGCCAGAGTCTTTCTTCAGGACACTCCAAATGAGTCCAGACCACTGAACTATCAGAGTTTCTATAGAGTATAACAAGCTACGGTCTAGCGGCCAACCAGTGGAACTGAGGAAGACAGAAAGAGGCAATCAATGCATATGTAAAACTGGCAATATGGACTCTGGGAGATGATTGTACAGTAGGCAAACACACAGGAGCACTGATTTTTTTAGTGAGCTGCAATGTCATCACATATTTGTATTAAATTTTCCCAGGGGCGGATCTACAGGGGGCGAGGGGGGGGCAACTGTCCCCCTGCTTTAGAGCCTTGCCAGCGGAGGGAAGTGAACTCGCGGAGAAAGGCGTGAAAGCCCAAGCAAACCTCTAGAGCAGAGGTCCCCAACCACCGTTAGCGGTCCATGGGTCATTTGGCAGAGAAAGAAAATAATTATTTTATTTCCGTTTACACACAAGACCGTATTTTATCTATTTTATCACAGGTATGTTTACAAACGAAGCGCAGACTGGAATCTTCTGGTTTTTCAAAATAAAAGAATCTTCCGGGTTTTCAAAATAAAAGACTGGCAGAGTCTGCCGTCTGTGCTCTATTTGTAAACATGTCTGATGCATTGAGCACATCTGTGAGGCAAGAGGGTCAATTGCTGAAGACTGAAAAATGATGGTGACCTTTAAAGTAAGTTTGAGATGATCTCTGTATAACACACCAGCATTTGAATCGCCACAATAGAGATCGGCTTTTCAATAGAGTCACCATCACCATCACCAGCAAGGAGGCATCAAAATATTAGATCAAGTAATACAAGCTTTGTTATTTGTAGACTACAAAGTTGTTTTGATGTCCTGTTTGCAGTCAATTTCCAATAAAATAGCACCTGATTGGAAAACGTAATTTATGAATATGAAATCTGGCACATAATCAAATTTATAACAAAGTATTAATTTGCTTTCAGAGGAGGAATGAAAGGACATAATTTGGGTCAACATACACAATAATAAATTCACTGACATCCTTCCAAAATTGATGTGCATATGTAAATTTTTAGAACAGATGATACAAGTCACAAAGTCACAAAATGGACAATAATCTCAAAATCCATATGGAGATTTTGTAAAATTACCTTGGAGGGTTAATACCAATGAATAATCCTAGTAATCAGATATTTTGATACCAAGTTGCAAATACTCTTCCAGCTCTTTCCAATTAAGATCTTTGTTATCATTGCTCTTAAGTCTTTCTGGAATAATGACGAAAAACCAATATTGCAATGTTTTTTAGAGGTAATAGCTAACTCACTTGGTCAACAAGAGTTAGGTAGAGCAGTGGTTCTCAAGCTTGAGCCTCACCCCTGGCCTGCTTGTTTTCCACCTATCCCTGCCCTACCCACTGCGAATTACCTGGATCAAGTGCATTTTCCAGCTCCTGACTGACTGCACACACCTGATCCAGGTAATCCGCAGTGGGTCAGGGGTACAGTGTTAAGTTACAGTACTTTTCGTTAGCATGAAAGCTAGCGTGTCTGTTTAGCCAGACTCTGTCAAGTCCAACTCCGCAAGTTATTTGACGCCTTACGGCTGTTTTGAAATTTTTTCCAAATTCCTAAAAGACGGTCTAGACTACAGCCACATACAAGTAAAAATATAAAATATGCTGCACAACACAGAAGCTTAGCTAGCCAAGTAGCAGGTAGCTAATTACACTAGCTCAACAAACATGGGGCCTGGAAATGGAGTTGAATTTGCTTTTCTTTTGTACAACCTTTGGAGTCTTATTAAATAAGATTAAATAAACTTAATGTGTAAAGTCTAACTTGTAGTTAAATCTTTAATTAATGTAATGTATTTATTTATTTGTTGTACTAGAGACAAGCAGTTATGTCACTTCCGGATATTTGCTACGTAAAAGAGGTGAGAGTCTTTAAATTGCATCAAGATAATTTTGTCATTTAAGCTGGTTAAAATGTTTTATTATATCGCCTAGGGAACTTTTTTCCCAGCTGAAAATGAGTGCAGAAGTGCGGTGAGCTTTGTCACAGTGTAGTGATGCCTGTGAGGGGGTTTTCTGGCTAGGCGTGTTAATGTTGACGCACATTGAAATATTTTATCTCTAGCTTACTGACAAAATGCACATTAGCGTCAGAAATGTGTGTGCATATGCAAGGGCACTCTTGTATAGAACACCCCTTATTCTCTTAACTACTATAATCACACATACACAGGTGACACATGAGTACACACCTACCTCAGCACAATGTCCAGAGGCCGTGCGCTCTCTACACACAGCGGCAGCGGTAGCAGTGTTCGTCCCTCGGCGCGGCCTCTCAGAGTCACCACTCTGTTCCTCAGCTTCTCTAGATGTCTGTGGATGTCATCAGACAGCACCCTCGGCCAGTCCTCATGGTTCAGACCGTTGGACAGTACACAGACTAGCACCTGCGCGTGTAGTGGACACAAGCTGTTTTCAAGGTGACTGTGCATACATACTGTAAACTGTATTACAAATACGCCCTCTGGCTTTTCTCTTATCAACAGTGGTCTAATTTGCCATCATGTCACAGTATGAGTGTTAAACACACATAGATAACATAATCCCACCTCTGAGATGACGACAGGTAGATGCTCCATAGGGTATCCAGGCACTTCTCCCAGCCGGAGCTGGTGTCTGAATCCTTGGCGTGCAATTCTTTTTACACCCTTCTTTAGCACACACAGCAGCTTTGTCTTCCATGGTGGGGATGTCTTCACAGATGCAAAAACAGTAGGAATGCTTTCAACGGCATTGAAAGCACCAGAAATAAGTAGTGACTTATTTCAAAAAATGTGCATGTTAGATGGAGTGGTTGTCAGCTTATTGTCTGGTTTGAGAGATAAATCAACTTTTCAATATGCAATTTTCCATACATGATGGTGTTTAAAATCTCAGAATGTAAGAGACAGTGTTGTTGTATTTTTAAATAAATTTGTTCATGCCACCGAGGCAACAGGTAGTGAAATGTTTCTCTTCATCATCCACTCTGCAGGTGTACACATCATTGTTTCAAAGCATCTGCTCCTCTGGGATGTTAGTATACAGACTTTCTAATATTCTGTGCAATGCATACAGAAAACAATCGATGAACTACACTATTAAATATTTACTCACAGCTAAATAACCATACAGTAATTGAATGTGCCTACATAATTGGCTTTAGCATAGATGAGGAAATTAAAAACAAAATCACACACATTTATGAGAGCAGATGCCTGAACTTTTTATACTGTACACTCACATTTTGTCTGTGTATGTTTATCATTGGGTGTGCATGTTCTTCTTACCTGAGCATCCCCTGCATGCAGTGTACCACCAGGCCCAGTGAAGAGCAGCAGCCTGTTGGTCCAGATGTGGTCTAGGAAATCCAGCATAATCTTCTGGTTCTCCTCTGCTCCAATGAAACGGTTCCATTTATCCGTCTTCACCCGCAGCACGCAGAAGGCCTGCTCCCGAAGGAAGTCCACCCTCTCATCTGACAACACCATCCCAGCTTTGAGAGAAGGCTCCTGAGGCACACGCACCCCTGCAGCCCCTCCGCTCCCTAAACCACCTCTGTTGCTGCTTGTGCCGGGGGCCTCTGCCATGAAGAGTCAGCTAACGAGAAGAAGAAACCAGAGGAGAGAATCACATAGATTGCAATTAAAGGTACAAACTCACCTCACTGCTTCTTGTCAAGGTCAGAAGTTACAAATGTAAATAATGCCTTCTTTATATTGTCCAAACTATGTTTCTTCTCTTTTCTCTGTCTCTTACAGTTATTAGCTTCAGAAGTGATACACACTTTGATAGGCACATACCCTTGTCACTGCGACAGTGCAGTAAGGGCTGGTTTTATTACCCTGCGTGGTGGAAACTGCAACCCTATCTTGTAACTCGAGCATTCAGAGGAGACCTAACTACAATGTCACATCCAGGGTAGGTAATAATATTACACCCGTATCATAGTGTACATATAAGCTTTTTGGTGATGTGACATGAGCATGAGATTTGTCATTTGGTAAAATAACAGTAAAAATAATTTGAAATTTTATTCATTCCATGTTTGTGTTTGGCGGCAGTATGTTTGGTTCATGGGTTTTATGCTTGGGGGGGTATCTTATTTTAATATGTCAATAAAATGATATCGTTGTTATTGAAAAGAAAGAAACATTTTCTATTCAAAAATGATCCCACTAAAAGAGGCATGTGGTGTGTTCCCTCCTACAGTCTGTATCATTGCCACATGGGGGCAGTGTGGTACAGTGTTGTATGCCACCACCCTTCATCTATAATCCAAAGTGACCCTAGCCATGACATCCAATTACAGATATTATGCCATTTATGTAAAAACATGGAAAAATGGGACATTTCTTTAACTGTGTTACTTAAAATACCACATCAGTGATTACCCTTTTAAAGATACTTTACTTTCTTAGTTTAACCTTAATAGATGAAGGTAATCATATCCCACTTTAAAATGGGCAGGAGAGGACAGAGCTTTTCTGGGATGTCTGACATTTGAGCGTATTGCGAACCTTATGGTCATGCATTTGGTTTGAGAGATATATACTCTAGGATTATGCTATGCCTATAAATAGATAATATAAACATTCTTTCATTAAATGCACTTCAAGCCCCAATTTAATAAACCAATTTAACACATGTAAAACTTCGTAATCTTTCTTATTCCTACACAGTCTTCAAATGCAGTTTCCCCATTATGCACAATTCCCCTTTTAATACACCTCCTGTTTTTCCTGTAATCATCTTTCAACAGGTGCTTTTAAATAATAGATGCAGCCATTTGTTTTTACCTCACCTGCTGTTCTGTATATACGTAATGAATGTAAATAACCTTTGGAGGTTAATGTATTTATTTCTAATATAAGCGCTCACCATTCATCTGCAGTGACTATTTTCATTGTTCACGCTGGCTAAACCAGCCAATAATCCATGGCTGTTCTCCAGCAGAATTTGTCCTTTCTGAAATCTGTCATTCTATGCCTCACTCTGTCTGTGTAAGAGAGTTAATGTGTATGTCTGTGTGTGTCTTTCCATGTATACGCTTTACACGTTAATTTTGTTAGTATGTGTCATGCAGCTGTGTGTACTTGTGTGTGCCTGTGTTCCTATTATTATATGCCTGTAAAAGTGTGTGATTGAATGTGTGGGGTTTATGTGTGTATGGCTGTCCAGAGCCAAAGGCTAGTGGAGGGTATCCCTTGGGTGTCTCCACACATACTGTATCTAGCCCATTTGAGCCTGCTGACAGCAGGAGCATGGCTGCCCATCTTTCTGACCTCCTGCCCAATGTCAACTCTGCTCTGCAGGGATGGAGGGCAGAAAAAAAAAGATCTTAGGACAATGGGAGACAAGAGGAGCTGGAGAGGGAGCTGATAGAGAGACAAAGGGGAAAAAGAAAGGGTGTATGGTAGGGTGGAGAATAAAGAGGGACAGTGAGCTTACAGAATACAAATGAGAAAGAGAATATAGTGATAAAGGATAATAGGAGCAACAGCAGAATGGAGATATGTGTTTTACTGGCTGCTGTTGATAAATGTTCAAGTGAAGTTCTCAACAGAGTCATTGTTGTATATACAGCATAAACAGAAGGAATAAGAGGGCAATCCAATGTAGCATAGCAAAGCACCAGCTTAACTCTTTTTTAATTTCTCTCAAATGTAGTTTTAACCTGAAGCATCTCCCTAATTTCTTTTTTCTTCCTCTGTTTCACCACCTCTCCTCTTTGCTCTCTCCATTTGCCGTTGCCATGACTACGTGTTGCTTGACAATCAGGCTGCCGCTCTTGAGTCTCAAGCTTCATCCTGGCTCGCTGTTTCTCTCTCCTCAACCACTCCTTTTCTGCTCTCCACATCAGCCTTTTCCCTGTCCTTAGTCATGGGTGGAAATTACATGTAGATTAGCTTGAGGTCTTTGTATCTGTCAACCACACTCACATAGCATCATGACCATCATCTCCATAGGCTCTGTGTGTCCGCACTTTGGTACTACTTACCACGGCCATTTTTCATTTTCTGTCGTAGTCTCTGGGGAAAACGACAGATTTATGTATTTCTGAAACAGCTGGACTCAGAGGAGGCCGAGAAACTGATGAAAAAGGATGATAGACACGGGAAGAAAAAGCACAAAGAGAAATCAGAGAGAAAAATGTCACCAGGAAAGAGGGAGACTGAGACAGTGGCAAGGATGGCAAATGCATACACCCTATCACAAAACACAGACACACAACACACACGTAATCATTTCAAAGCTTCCCCTGTTGCTGGTTGACTATCCATGAAACCCCACCATGGCTCGTGATTGCCATGTATGTGCTGTGTGTGTCCAGATGGTGCTGACCAGCCGTCCCTCCCAGGGTAGATGAAGTAAATGGAGCGATTACAGTAATGACAGACACACACATCTCATACCTTTACATGGCTGCCAGCTCTTATGCACATACACACATGCAAAGCACCGTTGGCTGAGATCCATGGCGCTGGTTAGAGTGAGCAAACCTCATTATAATGTGCATTTTATCTGGTACTAATGTATTGTCCAATTTTGTAGTGTGGAATTTTATTGTTGGGAGTAAAAAATGAAAATGCAAGCAGCTGGCTGACACCTCAAGCACCTTACATAGTCAGTCAGTTTGAATGAAATGTGACCCCCTCTTGTCAAGGTTACTTTGCCTAATGCCTCTCAGCGCCTCAACCCAACCCTCTGTTTCCACCTCTTCATCTCCACTCTGCAACTTTCTTCTTCTTCCTTTTATCATTTCAATCTGACCCACTACAAAATCAGGTCCTCTCATGTCATTGCATTTTTTCTGCCTGTGTCTTTATCCAACCAGAAATGAGTCAAGAGAGGAGGACAATTCGGACTAGCTTCCAGGGGCAGACAGTCTCTTTGTAGTTTGGAGAAAAGGCAGAGTGTCACAGGCAGGCTGTTTCTTATCAGACCTATCCTTTGTTCTGCAAAGGTCTTTCTCTTCTTTTTGGATTCAGTGATATTTGAGAGGCAGCTCTGTGTACACAGGAAGTTGTTAAAGAGCATAGCCAATTGCTGAGAATGTGTTAGTGTGTTTGTGTGCAAGTCCTGAGCTTGCTCTCTCTGGAGTGTATTGTGTGTGTGTGTGTGTGTGTGTGTGTGTGTGTGTGTGTG
>JAUBNQ010000009.1:8082814-8094242 GCA_032353495.1 Ctenopoma kingsleyae
GTGTGCAAGTCCTGAGCTTGCTCTCTCTGGAGTGTATTGTGTGTGTGTGTGTGTGTGTGTGTGTGTGTGTGTGTGTGCGCGCGCTTGTTTGCATGTTTGTGCTTTCTAGTTGAGGGGATCCCAGTAACTTGTGTTGAGAAATGCTGAGCCCATGCTGACTACTTCTAAGATATTGTTCACTTAAGTCAACACTCTGCATAGGTGAACAATCTTGCAAAGTGCAAAATCTGCAGATACAGTGTTTTCTGTAAGGGGAAAAAAAAATTAACAACAGTATTGTTCTGTGCTGGGGTAGACACAGGTAGTTTCCTCTTACAGCAGGTTCACCTGGGCGTGCTCTCTGGAGGCTCATAAGGCTTTGCTGAGACAAAGATATGCACTAGAATTTAAAGATCCTTCTAAGTAGGAGGGTTGTGTTTGTTTCTAGTCATGCTTAAATCCTGTAGATGGGGCTGTTTCTCTATCATGCTCCAGAGAAACTCCCCTGGATGGTCTAATTAAAATTTTCTCCTATGTCTTATCCTCTTGTTGCTTATGAATACCCATATAAGCTCTGGGGAGATGTGTATTATTGTCAGTAGCAGAATTGAATTTCCACTGCAAGGATGGTAAACATATTGCTTTTGGTATTCACAGTGATTCTAGCACACACAAACAACAGTTAAAGCATGTTTGCACAGATTCAAACTCACACACTGGGTGTTCCCTTGTTCTTTGACATAGAAAGAAAGTACTATTTCTATTGATTTATCATCATCTGCTCACCTCAGAGATATTAACACCATAAAACAATAAAGGGAGTGGAATACACCTGGGTAACCTCTCAACAAATACAAATTACTGTACACGTACCTGGTCGTCTCCAGTGGTGGATGGCATATGAGTGTTCAGAGAGGGAATGGAAAAAAAGAATTAGGAGTTGTGCTACCTCAAAAACATTTACTTTCTTATGGTATCACTCCCCCATCGTGTGATTAAATAGGGAGTAATACCACACTCTACCACATCTTGTCATCTTTTTCATGGTCAAGCCAAATGAGGTGAAAGCAGCCAGATCTTTCTGTGATTCTGTTAAAATATGTCTGAGGACAAAACAGGGAATTAGACACACTAACTCTACCCTCCCAACTTTTCAAATGCCTACACTACTTGTCTGATTGGCTGCCATTGTGCTTGGCCATTACATGTTGAAGACGTGTTAATGAAGGTAGACCGAGGGGAAAGATAGACTTAGGGTTCGCTCTGATGAGTAAAATCGTAGGGCACACTGTCTCATTTTGGTGCCATTAATTTGCAATTATTGCAGTGGTCAGCACTTAGTTTAATGTTGCATATAGGTTAACTGTGCAGCTGTCCGATGTCCTTATTAGAAAAAAAGGTAAATGTTCTTCCATTGTTATTGTATGGAAAGTAGGCAGCTTTGCACCGAAATGCTTTGGGAAACTCTGAGTAATTGTTAGCTGAGTGCATAGTTAAGGCCACAGGCAGGGTCGGCTGGTCATGAGAACATGGCTTCAAGCTGTCCTCCACACAGTTATCGTATGGTGTAGTGTGTAGTCTGCTGCAGGGTCCACTCAGATGTTGTTAAATTATTTTGTGATGCTTGACTACCAAAGAGGGATTTCTTTCGGCTGCAGAACACAATCTTGCTCAAGGACACTTCAGCAAGATAGATGATTATTGTAACAGTGGCCAGAATCTGCTCTGGTTGAAAGATGCTCTCTCTGCTAATCACAATTTAGGCAGAGCTCTAGGGATGGCATTCCTATTGGTTGGCCGATCTACCAGTTTGGTACAAACTGAAAAATCTTAATATCTAGGAGATGAACTGATAAAATTCAGTGATTGCCTTTTGTCCAGTACCAAGATTTGTTTTGTTTCAAGGGAAAATCGCAACATATATTGGATGGATTGCCATGCAATTTGGTACAGACATTCATCCCTATCTCATTATGAATTGTAATTATTTTGGCAGTTCCCTTACTTTTCATCTAGTGCCATTATCTAATCAAATTTTCAGTTTATCCAATAGTTTTGTGACCAAACACCAGCAAAATTAATGACATTTCACCTCACCTGTAGTGGTGAACATGGTGAACATTATATCTGCTAAACATCAGCATGTCAGCTTTGTTGGTGTGTGTGCATGTTATATTGTATTATATTATGCTTATGTTAGCAATGAGCCTAAATCACTGCTGTTTCTACATGCTGCCCGATCCCCTAGTAGGGCTGTAAAGACTCTAACAGTACATCACAACATAATGATAAGTATACAGTCTGGTTATAAAATATGTGAAGTCTAAAAAAAAAGAATGCAGCTGTCTAGAAAGATGGAAATTTAAATGATGCATAAAAACACATGGACACAAATAAACAAATAGATTAGTCATTGATCAGGGTTAAGCTTTGATCTCTGTGTGAGAGCATGCCATGGTCGATCAATAAATTTAATTCAGCCTCAAGTGTGTGCTTTCACGATTCTCCCACATCTCTCACTCCTCTACACTTGCCAAATACACACACGCGGTCATATTCTCCCTTTTCTCTAACAGAATTAAACACACACACACACACAGCATCCTGATTAGATGAGCCACAGGGGTTAGGCCCAGTGACAAACAAACTCAGCGTGTGCACAAACACCTCAGCTTCTCAGATGAAATATAGATTTTCCTCTGTCCCAAAAACTGACGGGTGTTAGGTGAAGGCGTGTGTGTGTGTATATATGCTTTTGTGTGAATGTGTTTGTATGTATTGTATGTGTGGTCTTGTTCTGAAGATTGTTTTTGTATAGAATAAATGTAAGTGATTGGGCACTGCTTTGTTACTGTTAAAGGTCCTGTCTCCAGGGAAATGGGTTAAATAAGTGTGTTGTCCGCTTGTGTGTGATGTAAGTTTTATTTGTGTGATACATTAATAGGACTGCCGTCTTATCCCAAGGGAAATGCATCGGTATTGTTTTTTTTTATTGATGGCTAGTCCTTCAAACTACTGTGCCTAATGTGTGTGTCAGTATATAACGTGTGTTTGTATGTGTGTGTATACTTGTGACTCGTACTTTGTTATGTTATGAATTAATAAAAACTGCTTTGTGCCCAGTAGAACTGACTTTGCATAGTGGGCCCTCAAACGACTGCATACAAACACAACAACAGACTTATTGGTATATTTAGAATTATAAAAGTTTAAGTATCTATTTTAGTACACATTTTAATAATAATAATACTAACAAGTTGAACCACTAGCCACGAGGCTCCTAGACGACTACTCTACCAACTGAGGTACATACTGCCCCAAACATATGGCTCTTGTGACAGATTTGCATAAACAAATGCAATACAAAGTCAAAGGCAGGAAAGCTACTTCATATAACATTAATTTTATAAGCTCTGTGCCTTTCTAAACTCCTTATGGCCAGTCATTTAGAGAGATTTCAAGACAAGATACTTGAAACAAACAGGATGTAGCTGACTGCACATTGGAGTAACACAGCAAAGTACTTGTAAACGAAGATTTTTTAATTTGTTTTTTGAAGTTAAAATTGTTCTAAGAACATGTTCACTCTGGCTCATTATGGCTTATTAATGGTACTTTGAGGGTCTACAATATAGTAAGTGCAAAAATTGAAGTCTGAATGCTTTCTCAAGCTGCTGTATTGCTTTAAAGCCAAATCAACATTCAGTAAAAACAATAGAAAATTAAAATTGGACTGAGCTGTAATTAAACCAAAAGCAGGCACTTCTAGTGCAGAGAAAAGGCACAATACCTGAAAATATTTAAGGCCCAACTTCAATAAATTCATTTCAATATTGTACTTTTACTATTGTGTATTTTAAGTACATTGGGATACTTTTTTTTGGCAAAGACTTGAACTTTTACTTGAGTATAGAATTTGAGTAGTCGTGTGTCTCTATGGAGCATTTGTTTGTTTTTTAGAGTCCAGAGCTCAACCACAGTGCCAGTTGGCAGCAAGCTGCCATTAATAGCAGGAAAGCTTTTATAAACCCACTTCACTTTCTGTTCAGCACCAAATGGTAGATGACACAGCTGGTGACTAGCTAAAGAATGTAGTGTGGCATTTTGTGCTTAAAGAGCCTGATATTTTTCTCAGTGGTTGGTAGAGACCAAAAACAGAGCTGAAAAGAGAGTGGCATATCTGCAAACACATTCAACACTTTTAAGAATTTATTTATTTACAGAATAGGGCATAGCTAGTCTTTGATGTTTACTGATATCAGTGAACCTGAGAGTCAGTAATAAACCTTAAACTTATGACTTCTGTTCATGTTATATCGCTGAGTATTAGCAGTCGTACTTTCTCGTAGCATATGTAAGTAAGTAAGTATTTTTCTTTCTCAGTAAATGATTTTATGATATCTTTCTGTTTCATCCCAATTTCATGCTATCTGAAATTCATCACTTAATATTTCAACCACCCAAATGATTATATCATCAAAACCATAACTATTTTGCAAGCAAAGGGATTAGGGTGACTCATAACTTTAATTATAATCCATAATCGGCTTTGCTTTCATGCCAGCAATCATTTTGTAGTAGTCAGTTTTCTGTAATGGTGGATTTCTTATCATTAAAAAAAAAAATTTAAAAAAATCCAAACCCTTCGATATCAGTGTTTTGAGGCATGTAATGTCTTGTTACCATGTGTGTAAGTATGTGCTTGTGTTTGAACTTAGCTCACTGTAGGTTAAACTAAGTGGCTGTCTGGCACAGGCATCTTTGATTATCTTTATTTATCCCTCCCACCCACTGTTTCTCTGTGCTTTCTCTCTCTCTCACCGACATACACACACACTCTACTGCTAAAAAGCTAATCTTTTTGTGCTAATGAAAGGTATTGGGTTTCCTAACAGGCTTTTAAAGTAAGGTGATGGATTGAAGGATAGATGGATGGAGGGAGGGAGGGAGCAGAGAGGAAGAAGTGGGAGGGATGTGAGGTGTCAGTAAGCACATCAACCTGATCCCTTTCAGACTGTGAGGTGTGTATATGCTGCTAATGTATGCATTAATGCACGTACACACACAGCCACACGCGCCTTCACTTACTCATAAATCTCTGGGTAAAGCATAAAAGCAAGTCTTTTGGTGCCAATAAGCTGAGAGATGGATTGCTGGAGATGTCTCCACCTTGACCAGTGCTGTGATAAATGCCCGAGGGTGTGTATGCATACACTCCAATGTATTACATCAGTAGGTCTGGGTAAATTGGTGCAGAATTACTTTTAGTGAATGTGTGTATTTTCAGCACATTTGCAGGAAGAAAAATACTGTGGGACATACATACAAAGCAGTTAAATGTGTTAAATAGCAATGGTCAGTTCAGTTCACTTTATGGCTTGAGATAAATTAAAATATGTGTGAGAATAATGTTAATACAAATAAATAGATTAATAATTGTAAGACTTAATATCCACAATCTCTAAATCATTCCTATTTCCTCATGCATCTCAATTTTCTTTTTTCTTCCACCTTATCCCTTTCTCCAGGTGAACCAGTCGGGGGTTTCTTGGGGATCATGGGCCCCTGCTTTGTCCTGCTCTTTTACCCTTTCTAATAAAGCTGATAATCATTTGTTTCCCAATCACATTAGCATGCTAGTAATGAGAGGGGTAAGTCAGCCATTAGAATATGATCCATAATTCATTGTTGACTCTTGTTCATTACCCAAAACTCACTCCGATGAATGTTTAATAGGTCTCTCTGTGTGTGTGTGTGTGTGTGTGTGTGTGTGTAAGAGAGAGAGACTTTGCATCTCTGTTTGTCACCTGCGGTACAGAGCAGCGTCAGCCTCTGATGGATTGTTTGTGCTGATAGAAATTTACATAAGGGACTCTGTATGTGTTTTGTAACTTATGAATGACGCAAGCAACATTGTTAATTAGAAATATATGCAAAGGTGCATTACCATTTAGGTATGCATGTGTCTCTCACTTTCTATCTCTGTCTCTCTGGTGAGTGAAGCAGACAGCTGTTATCAGTCGCTGACAGAATCCTCCCATCAGCCCCCGCCTTCTGCTGTCAATCACAGCACATTGTCACCAAGTTACCATTTAAATAGCCCTTTCTCCTCTGTTTACTCAAGAAATATGTGTGTGCGTGTGTGTGTGTGCATGTGGCTATACATGAGTGAATAATGGAAAAGCCCTACCCTTGTACCTCTCCTCTCCTCTCCACAGAAAAAGATAAACATTGCAAGTTGAATAATATATAGAGTTCTCTAAACACCTTCATCAGGTACCTTGCACTGCAAAATTGCTCTTGCAATAAATAAACAGTTGTTAAAACCAGCTGGAACATCATTAATGTCTGGATCTGAGCCATAGGAACCTTGCTTTAAATGGTGAGTGTGTCTTTTGGCAGGCTCCTAATGAGATGCCTGTGTTTCCCTCCATTAGTAGTTTATTAGATAGCATGGGTCGCTGAGGTTTGTAAAATACAGTAAGCTTAATTTAGCACATTTGGCACTACAGGGGCATAGGCGACCTAGGGGAGTATCAAGGGCAGGGAAAATGGCATAGCTTGGGATGTAAATTAGTGTTGCTAGCAATAAAGTTGTTGAGCACAACCACCATGCTCTTCAATTCTGCATTATATATTTAACAGCCTTAGAGGTGTTAATTTCCGTAAATATAATTTTGTGTAAACAGGACTTGAACAGAACTGACAAATGCTTCTTAATTTTTTTCCAAAGCTTTAAAGGTGCTTGTCCTCTCTTTTAATTTTGCCTGTGAGGTGCGGGTGCTGCACCTCTAAGAGATCACTCAAACAAGGTCACCAAAGCTGAAATATATTTTTCTTTCTAAATTCTCTGCTTGTCTTCCAACAATGTGCAGCTAGATCACATGCTTATGCATGTGATCTAGCTGTTAACTTTGTGTTGTGATGCTCTAATACCAAGATCTGGATGCTTAAAAAAGTAAGTGCTACAAATTTTACTACTATATCATTTTATTGTTTACACACAGAAGCAAAGTGGATATTTATTTTTTTGAAAGTGTTGCATCGTGTCATTTCAATTAGCATCACCTACATACAGTATATAAACAAAATGTTTTTACTTTTGGTTACTAATGCATTATTGTCAGTATAATAGATCTATGCTAATGTGCAGCACCACAGAAAACATTTTAGTACGAAGTAGAAAGTATGTGAAATGAGTTTTACAGAGAATGATTTATTGTTAATGTTCTGTGGGTAAAAGAAGGATACGCCAATTTTTCACTTCACTTGACCTCAAAGACACACACACACACACACACACACACACACACACACACACACACACACACACACACACACACACACACACACACACATCATTTACAGCTAGCTGGTAAGTGACAGATAAACCAATTTTCTCCACCGTTCATGTAACCTTTTTCTGTCCGGGGCTATCAAAGGTCACTCCGTCAGGCCTGATTTACTGTAGGAGCATGGTGCTCTTTCTCTCTTTCTCTCTGTGACTCCCCCTTCCCCTTTACATAAGTCTGTTCCTCTATCCTAAGCCTTTTTCAGACAGGCACTGTATGTAATTCATAAATGCACTGTCAATTTAATATGCTGGTGCGAAGTTTAAAATGAACCCCCTGAGTCATTTTTCTGTTAGAGTCATGCTGGCAGTCTGGCTACTTAGGGCATGGTAACATTTCTACACATCTCAAGTGCAGCTAAAGAATTCACATTGCTTGCGAAGATATGCACAGGAATTGCCTTTGATCATCCAACATCTAGTTACTATAGTTAATTTGGTAATAATAAAGGGAAGTTATTTAACAATGTGGAGACATTAAAGTGTATCTTAATGTAGTGTAGGACTGATCTGTATGATGTATTTAACCACAACATTATTCTAAAGCAGTTTTGTAAATTGTGCAGTTCCCAGGCGACAGTACTAACATGGCAAACTACAAATGACAGGATTGACATTAGCATTGTATTGCATTAGCATATGCTGGCATGATAACAAGCTAAATTAGGATACTGAACAAGATAAACATTTACCACAGACATAGCTTTATAGCTACTTCTAATCGAAAATATGTCTCATAATATATTATAAATGACACTGCATATGTTACTTATCTTGTGCAGCCATTTACTAATCTGATTAGCCAATCAGATTGATCTCTCTCATTGATGGGTCTGCCACCAATGCAACATGCTGAATCTGGTGAAAAGCCACCGATGGGGGTCCAACTACTGTATTGCCAGCAGTGTGGACACCTCACAAAAAGTAGGCCGACAGACACTCTTCTTGCTAAACATCAGCATGTAGCATTCTCATACATATGTTAACATGCTGTCTTTACCGTTTTACTCAAAGCATCCACATAACGGTTGAAATAGCCACATTCGGCCTTCTATATACACAGCCAGATTGTGAGTCTGAGGGTACTGGTTTTGTAAAAAGGACTGGAATGTTGTTTAGTACTGAAATTAAACAGTTCTCTGTCTACATTATGTTCAATTGTTACTAGTTTTGTTTGGCAGATGTTAAACTGTACAAGAGTTGTACATGTATGACATCCAAAATACCATTACTTTGGATTTCAGATTCTAAAGGAGCTTCAGGCTTTTTTTTCTTTTGCTTTTTATTTCTGAACCCATCCTACCTTCCTCTCATTTGTCCTCCTCTATTAATTCTTTGTAATTGTCACAAAGAAAGTACTTTTCTCCTTTTTGCCTTGTCTCCTTTTTTTTTCTTGGCTTTTTTTTTTGACACTATTGGACTGGGAGAATGATGGATATGGTGGTGCTCAAAATAAAGAACAGGGAAAGAAACAACAGATACAGAAAGAGGCAGGATTTCAAACAAAACCTTTTATCATTGTAATAGTTGAGTTTGTGAGCTGGTTTGCCACTGCGACAAAAACACAACTGACACGTCATTGTGTCTTTAATGAGAAAACTTGAGCGCAGAGAGGTGCAAAGCTATACAATGCTTTCTGTCACGCATGATGTTTGAATGTGAAGAAAAAAGGGTGTGCAGCAGACTGGATAGAAGAAAAGTGTTTTATAAAAATATATTTTTCAGGGTGAGAAAGAAAGAATGGGAGTTATGCCTTCTTGTCTTCTCCATAAGTGAAGCTGTATTGTATTATTTGGGTTAAATGACTGGGGAGAGGGCACCATTGTTAGTTAGACTGAGGCAAGGACATGGGTTCTGTAAGGTAAAGAATTCATATTGGCATCAACAAGTCAAAAATTGAACAGAGATCGATAATCTGATATTATTGTGACCTTGTAAAATAAATAGACTGTGTGTTACATAGAAAAAGATGATTTGAGCTGTGGTTTATTTTATCTACATACCTTTTGCTTTATCTGTAAATCTGTTTTAAGTGACCAGAGAAAATGCAACAACCTCATCTCATGTTGATGGAGAGCTGTTTGCCTTCTGGGAGAATGGAGAGACGTTAGATGGAGTAGATGGAGGGCAGGAATAAATTTATCATTACTCATCCTAATATGGCTTTGGCTCTCCATCACTTGGTTGTGCTGCATTCTCCGATGTCATGCTTCTTTGCATCTCATCTGCATCCATTCATGTCCAATTTGTCTCTTTTGACTCCTCTCTCATTTGCACGCTTCTTGTGTCCTTGGATTTCCTTTATTACCTCATTTCATCATATTTCCCTTTCTTGCTCTTTTTCCCCCCTTCTTCTTCCTCTCCTTTTGACAGATTGTCACTGCAAATCTGTCAATATTCACAAGGTGTGGTTGAGGCCCCAACGGCTTTAATTTCTCTAATTAACTCAGTGCCTCATTCTGTTCCATAATGTGTGTTTATAAGAGTAACATATTGTTTTCTTTATTTTGGATATGTGTCAGCGGTGTCCCATTAAAACACTTTCCTGGGCTTTTATTGCAAAACCAGTGTTCACTTAGCATATTGATTCATTAGTTGGATCTTTACACATTAAGTCTGCCACTTTTGTTCACGGTGTATTGTAGTGTGTAGGCGGTTTTCTTTTGTGGCTGTGTCGGGCACCGTCAGTGCTTGTGTGTGGGCGTTCATGCTGTAGTGTGACTGTGTGCATAACTGTCAGGAGCTAAGTGCTTTGAAGTTCATCATGCTGTGTGGCGTTTGGAGAGAACAATGAGAGAGTATTAGACAGTCTTGTTAAGCCTTGCTGGGAACAAAGGCAACAATGGAGGACTTGTTGAGTTTCCTCCCTCAAAGAGCCAACAGAGTTACATAAACTTACATGCTGCTATTTTCATTTCCTGCACTGTGGTCTCTTATGATAATTGATTGTATGTGTTATTTTGAGAGCCTTTCTGTATGAACATGTTTGTTATCATGTTCATGTATAGATACTGTGGATTTAACATCTGTTATTCATTAAAAGAAGATATATGTGACATTTATAAAGAGCTCAGCTATTTAACAAGCAGCTATACTCAGACTCTCCCTCTCCCTCCTGATGAAATATTATCCCTAATGGGTTGAAGTAAGTCTGTGAAAAGGCAATATTGCAGAAAAGCTATATTACACCATTTAGACTTGATACATTTACGCCTAATCTATGAGACTGTTTAAGACACCTGTCCCATAAATAACTATCAATACTACTGTTCATTGTAATTATTATTACGGAGAGTGTTTCTTGTCAGCAGGCCAAAGCAATCCACAAAGCAGAAAAGGACATCTGTCACTCTACTCCTGGCTGCCTGAGATTTTGTAAAATGGTCACAGTGTCCTAAAATGGAAATATGCTTCATGCACAAAAAGTGGACTTTTTAACCTTTCTTTAAAGTGTACTGTTAAGGATAAACAAGAAGTATAACATGAAGGACAAACATCTACTGTACGGGTGAGTTTTATTTTATAAGTTTATAAGTCAAGAAATTTCTTGTAGTCTATACCATACACGGTATTGTAGCTGACTGTCATTATCTCTCTTATATCAAATTGTAATGATCATCAGATTCAGTTATCTTGTCTTTGAATAACAATGACACAGTATGAGTTAATACAGAAGACAGTTTAACAGTAATATAGGTACATTTTAGTAACTTCCACCTTAGTGTTGCTCTTATATAACTATAATCTATATCCTACACAAAACCTAGAAGCATAGTTTTAGATGCCTTACCATTTTGACAGCTTTAGTAGTTGCTGTCATTTGCATTTTTTCTCTTTTCACACATTTGTACTGTGTACTAACCTGTTGAACTTAGACCAGGCTGTAGCCAAAGTGATTATTGAACTATCAACATCTGACAAACACTTCAAACACTTTCTGACATTGGAATTGAATCTGCATCAGATACCGCATTCTTAAAAACCTAACCTAAGCCTGTTATGACACTTACAGCATACAGTGACCAAAGCAACTATCAGATGTTGAAAGAAGTAGTAGTCCTGAAAAGGGGACACAAGCACATACTCACAGCAGATTTT
>JAUBNQ010000009.1:8097348-8131173 GCA_032353495.1 Ctenopoma kingsleyae
TTCTCTTTCTATATGAATATAAATGAATATTAATGTATAACTACATAATAATGCAATTTAAACATGATGATGTTGCGTACCCGGACATGAGGGAATTTTCTCTATCCGGACCTCCATAAATAATACTTGTAAACCCCTGGTCTAAATCATTTAAATCTTGATGTAGTTAATCTTCTACTGCTTATTGTCCTATCAGCAAGATACAAGCACTGCATAACTCTAAATATTAACATTAAAAGTTATATTAAATGAATTTGTGACATATTTTTGTAGATAAATCTGACTCTTTAGTCCTTGCGATCACTGTCAAACAGAACAACCTACAGTTGTTGCAAGTAGAGTTTGTATCTGAAACCTTGAAAGTATAAATGCGAGAGGAGTGTTTAATAGTGCATTATACTAGCAACATAACAGAAACACTAACCCTCTTGAAACAGTTTCAAGAATGAAAATTTCATCTGGTGAAGACCATGTGATATGGTAAAAAGGTCCAGAACTAGTGAGTAAGTGAGACGTAGACATCAAAACCTTAGAATTTGATGTCTCTCGCTAGTCAAATAATTTGTGCCATTAATTGTAATTAAAAACTTTGTCTGAAGTCATTACTAGATTTTTTTATTTTGACAGCTGATTCCAAAAAGGGGTGGGGTGTACCTAGGCTTCAAGCAGCAATATTACAAGCATCAGTTTTAACAAGGCACTAATCCAACTAACATATTTTATTACATGTTATTCATTGCCTTAGTTTAGCCTTGTGGACATCTTCTGACTTTGAGTTTTTAAGTTCATGAATTGAAAGTCACAGAATGTAAGAGTTGGATATGGGGTGAGAAACACAGTCAAGTTTGAGCATACACTGATAAATTCTACAGCTAACATTTGATTTCAGTGTTTCTTCCTGTGAGTGTGTGCCTATATGCATTGAGGCAGCTGCAGCATCTTGCCTCTGATTTTATGATTACACATTTCATGTTTCCTGCCCATAATTGTAGACTATGTCTTTGCATATCTATATTGGTCTGTGAGTGTGCTCAGCGTGGGTCCTCACTCCAATCATTCTATGATTTCGGTTTAGAGAGATCACTGAAAAAGAGCCTGATGAACTGTAAATCTGCCTCATCCTCAGGAAGAGAGATATAGAGAGGGAGAGACCCCACTGTGCTTAGATGCCATGGGCCAGGTGGTGTGAGTGAGAGCTGAGTGAGATGAGTCAAAAGGATGTACGTGTGTGTTTGTGTGTGTGTGGAAGGCGGGGTGGAGGCAGCATTCAGCAGGCACCTGGTGCTGACAGGCTCTCATTGAAACTCTGCAATTCAATTCAGCCCCCCTATGCTGCTTTGAAGGGCCTCGTGACAGCCTCCTCTCCTCTCCTCTCCTCTCCTCTCCTCTCCTCTCCTCTCCTCTCCTCTCCTCTCCTCTCCTCTCCTCTCCTCTCTATGGGGGTCCCATCATTACCTGCTGATTACAGAGCTGTCATTCCTTGCTTCTGACAAGCTCACTGATTGGTATGAGTGTGGGTGTGTGCTCGTGTGGATCCTCACATGTGATGTCCTAATGCATGTGTGTTTAGCCATCTGTGTGGTCACCTGTGTGTGTGTGTGTGTGTGTGTGTGTGTGTGTGAAAGTGCACCTATCCCATTCTCTGATTATGATTGCAGTGTGAAGGAGTGCTGGTGCTTAGCAAGAAGAAGTGAAAGAAGAGCAAAGTGTAGCTTTTATTATTGGTTTTGGGGTGGCTTATAGCTCAGTCGGTAGTGCAGTTGTGTATGGACCCTGTGGTTAGTGGTTCGACTCCCAGTTCCTCCTGGCCACATGGCGAAGTGTCCTGGACAAGACACCAAAACCTGACAGTACTGCCGTCATCTACTGTAGCTACCTGAATAACAATTTCCCCACATGGAAGTATGTCTGGTATGCCCAAAAAAATATGGATGCAACCTTTGGGAATAGCAGTGCAACACTTGCACTGAAATTGTTTATAGATGTCTTTCACATCAGTATCATGAATTATACATTTTACTGCATTGTTGTTAAATTAGTGTACATTTGTTGTTCATGTAGCATGTAGCATATTGATTTAGACACATTACCATCCACTCATTGTTTTAATTGTTTCACTTGACAATTGAGTTGAAATGCACTGCGACGTTCTGGGGAGTAGACAAAGAAATGTACAGGGTGTACAGCAAGCTGAAGTACAAAGGTTGAATGTAAATGCAGCATTGAGTATCTCTCACTGGGATTCCACACATACTAAGGTCAGTGCCACAGCAAGGGCATTAAAAAGTGCCAGTGAAGGGAAGTCTGCTGATTGGCTGTTTGACCTTTAAAGGGTAATTGCCACTTTTAAAAACTAATAAAGACTCTGAGAGTCTGAATGGAAGCCAAACCCATTTTAGTGGAAACAATAACCCCAAACAATAAAAGTATGTTTCTCCATAAAAACATGGAGCAAGTTATTGGGAAATGGCTCTTAAAAGGAATCAAAGTGAAAACTGCAGAATTTTTATTTCTCTGTCTGTCCCCTTACCTATAGCTCTTAAATATTTCAATCATATAAAGTCAACCTCGTTGTGGTGTAATGTGCAGTGTTCATATTAATAGCAGAGATTGCTGCATTTTGTAAAAGTTAACCCTGGCAATACCTTCTGCTATGTTAAAAAGACTCCTTCTTCAAAGCCTAATATCCAATTTTTCTGTCTGCTAAAAAGGGAATGGAAGATTTAAGTAAAAAACTTTATGACAGCTTTACTGGCTCTGAGTTAAAAGGTGCCCTCTATTCAGCTAACATGAAAGTCCAGCTTTGAACAGCAGCATTTTGGAATATAGATTGCTTTCAGCACCCAGACCATTGTCGCTTCAAAGCCGTCCGAGTTCTTCTTTGGCTGTCCAGCCTTAGAAATGGTTCCTCATAAAAAAAGGAATAAAAATAGAACGATATAAGACTGGAACCAGGGGTGATAATGGCCTAAAACCAGAAGAAAAGAGGAGAAAGACGAAAAGGGATAGAAAGGGAGGGGATAGACAGAGAAATTAATGATGTAAGTCACAGGACTTGAGGGCACCTGCACTGTGGAAGACCAGAGAATGCTGGACAAACCAAAAGGACATTTAGGAAAAAAAACAATGAAGATAGAGACAGATGAAAAGGCACACAGAAGGAAGCAGACAGGATAATAACTGACTTGTTAAGCTTCAGTGAGCGTGGACAGATAAGGATAAAACAAAGCACCAAAACAACCACAGCAGATTCTAAACATTCAGAAACTAGATACATTCATAAAGGAGACACTCAAGACAGTTGAATCAGAGAGAAATGTGTTATTTTGAGTGCTGGGTGACAGTATGGTCTCCATGGCTGGTGTAACCCTTCAGTGGCATCACTGTGCCAGAGCAATAATTACCATCTTAGTGTCTCTCCTTAAATGTGTCCATGACAAACATCATCACCACTGACACCACCATCACCTGAGTGAGTAGCGGGCACCCTGTGGTGGTGATTCAACATCATTAGTGTACATGACTGGCTGTGGGCATTAGAGACGCAACATTACACCACACCATGCCGGGGTGCTAATGATCTGGAAAACTAGATACCATCTCCTCTCTTGCCATCCTTCACTCACTGAATCTTGTGGAAAAATTGGAAACCTGGCAGAAAAAGAGAAGACGGATATGTGAGAAGTATTTTTCTCTACAGATATTCTGGAGTTTGTTCATTTGTCTTATTACGTTATTATTTATGAGAATGAGGAGCAGAAAAGCAACATATGCTTTGGCATTAGCGTGATTCACGGGTACAGTGCATTCAGTGATCAGCGTTTTCATATTTCTGCATCTTTGTTCTAAGCCCATATTTTGTCCCCTGCCGTCCTCGATCGTAGTACATCGCACACAGGTAGCCTCCCTTAGAGGCTTTGTGAGCTCCCCAGTAAGAGGATGAGTTAGCTTGCTATCGCATAGATCTGTTCTTAATACTGCTCCTCTCTGCCACTAGATGCAACATCCTTGAAGTAGAGCAAATGGTGTAAAAAAAATATCAAAGCAAGGACTCACTTATGTGTGCAAACTGGTACAGAAAAAGCTGGGTTTGTGAGTACTTCATAATATTTGTATGTATGATCCATGCCAAAGACAACTCTTTTATTTTTGCAGTGTTACAAGTGTGTGTGTCCGTGTGTGTGCATGCCTTAAGCAGCCCACAGTAAGCACTCCCACATCAAGGCTATCATCATCTCACCTCCTGCTATTATCACCACTTCTGACAGCCCACTCCCAGCTAAATTAATTTCCCTCTCCTTCCAAGTGTTCAGCCCCCCTCCCTGTATCTCACTCTCCTGCCATCACAAGCCTGACCAATGCATTTCTTTGGCATTCGTTCTCATCTTCCGTCCTCTTTTTTTCCCTACTTTCTCTGTGTCAGACTCTCTCAGTGCAAGGAAAAGCCAGTTTTCTACTCCATCTTATGTTGTTTAGAAGAGTTTGGTATGCCTTTTTGAGATCTGTCTGTATCCAGAGCGTGACAGTAGCTGATGGACAAATGTCTCATCTACAGAGATGACCAGAGTAAGAAAATTAAATAGACAGAATGATTGGAAGAGAGACTGTGATTGTTTGGGAGCCATTTGGTTGTACTGGCTTTGCAGAAACCCATTTGCACATCATTTCCATTATAAGGCAGTAGACAAAGACATGGATTGTGGCTGTGCAGTAGCTCGAGCTTCTATAATTTACATGTTTTCAGGGCCTCTTTGCAGTAACTTTTCATATCTGTCACATGTCTATTCTAGTGGAAAACTCACTTACGACAGTTTCACGTGCAATTCTTAAATAAAAATGATGTCAGAGACAGCTAAGAAATGGAATCCAGCTCAGACAATTAGATGCACCATCTGCCTCATCTTCCACTAGTCCCCTATGTGACTGGAGTGAATATCAGCCAAGTTAGTTAAGTAAATGCCACAGACTGATTGGCTGAATGTTAATATGGGTGTCTTTGCTTGTATATTTATGTGAAAAATGATTCCATTTGGTATTGTTTAGTGAGAAGGGTAGAGAGAATCGTTAGCTTGATTAAGCTGGTCTATATGCTCCAGTCACAGCAGAGGACCCAAAAAACCACCAGAACACAACAACAGCCCTGAATCTCAATGAAGGCACTCATTTGCCTTCTGCTCACAGTGGATGCACTGGACCACACAAGCTCTGTCTGCTTCTCTCTCTGCCTCTATATGTCGGCTCTATTTTTGTACCAGCACCAAGCAAGTTGTAGCTTTGTGTAGACAAAGTAAAAATTTCCTGATGTGGCACAATGCTTGACTTTATCTGCGTTTCTTTTCAGAATTTGGTGCCTCAGCGTTTGTGCACCAAATGGGAGAGGAAATGCTGTAGGGGGTGTGCTGGGCTCACTATAATTTTTTTTTTTTTTTTTTGTCAAGGTTGATCAAGATTTGTGCAAACCAACTGCCTATTTGCTTGGAACAGGTCAACAGAGAATATACTCAGAAAATGCAGTCATGTTTTGTACTTAAGAATGGTGATAAGCAGTGTTTTGATGGAATTGTGTCTGTGGTTATGAAACCAAACAATCCCTATTGTCTCTGAATACTGACCTACACATGCTACTTTATCTCCATTTTCCCTACTCGAGAAGATGCTTATGGACATGGGGTCAGGTAGACCGGCTCCTCTGTGCGAGAAAATGGCAGTAGATAAACCATAGAGTATATGTATGTGAATATATGTTTCTAAGAGGATCTTTTTAGAGGATTTAGTCTTAGTTATTGGGAGTTCTTGGGATAATGAGCTGCTGAGATCTTAAAGTATGATGAATCAGTGGAATGTAAAATTACTTTAAATGTAGAAAATTATTCCAATAAGATTTGACTCTCTGTTAATGATAACATACCCCTGGTTTTGATATGCAGTGCTGTGAAAATGTTCTTGTGCGCTATACTTTGTGGCATGTACCTTGATTTATGAAATGAAGGTGTGCTATGACACTGTCTCTGTGTGTCTCCTGTCTTTCTGTATTTATTGCAGTCCCTCTATTAATTCCTCTGTTAATTTGTTACCTGCTTCTTTATTTCACAATTTCTTTTTGCCTTCATATAGTTTGTTTACAGTACGTCTCCCACCTTGTGTATTACTGTATTTCCTTCACCTTCTAGCATTTTTCCTTTGCTCCCTGGCTCACCTTTCTCTCTCCCTACTTCCATCATAGCATGCTGAACTGGGATGAATTAACCTTTCTGAGGAACAATGTCATTACAAGCATGGATGCGTCCCACTATGCATGTCTGTGTGTGTGTGTTTCTGTGTGTATGTGGCAGACAGTGACTCGCACAGATGCTTCCTGGGGGAAAACATGGATGCAGCCTTTTGTTTTTGCTCTTGTTTCAGATTACAGTTTGTTTTATTAATGCTATGGCAATTTGGTTTTCCCTCCCTCTCTCGACCCTGTGCCTCTTAACTGGAGGAAAACTCAAAGGACAACCATTGATCTAAGCAGCTCTAGAGACCTTGTGCCACTCAGCCAGTCTCTACTGTGTCAATCTTTCATGAATGCTGCTGGAGGAAAGTGGCCAACAGGGAACTGCAGCAGACAATATGCTTAAAACAAAGGGCTGGAGAAACAGCACAGTCACCACTAACATGGCCAGACTCTTGTGTGGTTGCTTGGAGAACTTGTTTTTCATTATACGCCTGTTTACACTCCTGTTTTTCACTTACTTAACTGATTGACACCAAATACCCATGGCTAAACAGGTTGCAAAATAAGAATTTATGATGTTGTTGATGTCCTCGTCGTGTAGTAATTTGCTGCAAATATCAATCAGTTTTTGAACATTTTACACGTTCCACTGTGGAGAAGGTATAATCTTTTGACTCATTTTAACCTTGTTGGCACAATTTATTGGACATTTCAGGATCATTTACCAGTTTAACGTTCTGATTATTCAGGTGCACACATATTATATACCTGTGCTTGCACTCACACATACTTACAGTTTATATCTACACAAAACCAAATACAATACATGCAGTAGATGGGAACCAGTGCATAAAAAGTATTTGCTTATTGTCTCTCTTTCTCTGCTTCTATCTGTCCTTTATGCATCTCTCCATCTAGTCCTCATTTCCCTTCACCTGCAGGAAACAGCTTATGAAATATTAATTACGATGCACTATCAAGACTATGTGCTTAGCCTACTGAGAAGCTTTGTGGGTGCATGTGTGTCTTTCTTGGGTCTTGTGTTCTGCCTGCTAATGACCACTGTTTTCGAGACCCCTTGCCCTCTTTCTCTCTACCCTTGTCCATCTCTCCATTTTTTTTTGCTCCTCACATCTCTAATCTTGTGCCTCAGTCCCTCTCCCTCCACTCCTTTCCTCTTCTTCTCTTGATGCAGGTTTAAACAACTACCGCTGCACCTACACCAGCACCACTGACACCTTGTCAATGCAAAGTGAATTTCCTCCAACTCTACATCTCTCTCACTGCTTAGCCTTCATTCTCTTTTCACTTCTTTTCACAGATTATGTGGTAATTAGGTTGCCTTGCTTGTAGAGCAAGACCTTCCTAACCTTGCTTTCTCTCTCTTGTGTTGTCACTCTCATGCTGTCCCCTCCTTCTGTCTTCCTCCTGTTTCCTTAATCAGGAGTGTCTGTGGTTGTGTGTGTGGGCCAGAGATAACCTGTGTGTTAATGTGAATAGAGGGACCACGATCTGTGTGTTTCAACTGGTGCCTGGCCTGGCTTGTCTCTGCAAGTCATTGTTCACGTTTACATGGTTCAGTGTTATTAGAAAAAATCTGAAAATGCACATTTACAGCTAAAATTTGCTGTGAATAGAAAATAATTTGGTTTATACTGAATAAATGGATAGGTAGACAGAAAGCTTTACAGAATACAATAGGAAATAAAATGATTTGGTTAGAACGGGAATGCCCCTTTATTCACTTTGGAATTGTTTTTTTGTGCTAATAGCAAAATGACACATGACTGTATGTGAAGTGCTCACTGAGTAAGTTCATGGCTGTCTTTAGTTTTTAAAATAGAAGAATATGATTACCGACATGACTTTGGTTTTCTCTACAATTGAAGGACCTCATTCAAACACGTGAGAGCATTTAGCATCATAAGTCTTTTTTTTTTACATACAAACCTACATTTGCCAAAGCGCTGAAAGAAATCTATAGGTAATGAGTTTTTGAGTGCAGACACGAGTAAATGGTCGTTTTTCAGTTCAGTGTATTATTATGCATTTGAATTTTCAACAAGAGGCTGGCCCAGCATGGTGGAAAATGTCACCTGTCACATTAGATGATAATTGTACCCAGATGAAGGCATTGGAGGCAAAGGCCCTGCTTAGCTATTCAGTTCTTATCTTCAACGTGGCTGCATTAGAAATGCACATGGAGAATGAAGGATTTTGCAAATGGCCCTCTACATACAAATTGAAACCATAACTGGATGTGTGCTCATGGTTGGGAGGTCTTTAGCATGGTGTGTTTTGAAAGAGAGAGGAAAGAATAATGTGTACAGAGTAGTGTGTGTTTGTGCCTGTCTGTGTGTTTAACAGACAGATCCGTGATTCCATTTTGGTGTGGAGCCAAAGATTCCCATGGTGCTCCGGGTCAACTCATGGTCACTGACTTCCAGTGACAGACGACTCTCAAGTGTGTGTATGTGTGCAGGTGAGTGTGAATGTTCGGTTAATTCAGGTCAAAACCATCTATAGAGAAGCTGTCACAACACAAATTGCGAAGTGAAAAATGTCTCTATACCTATGTATGCAAGTCTGTGTAAGTGTGTGTTAGCATATTCACTCACTTCCAGACCTGTTCCATATTTTTAATACACATAATAAATCAACACATAATGCAAAGTTTAGATCAGAGGTACAAATCAAGAATCTGTCTCACTGTGCTTGGCCTCATTATTTATTTATTCATAGCTGGTTTCAGCTAAATCAACAATCTAACCTCAGACTGATTGCCTCTGGCTGTGTGTGTGTGTTGACTGGCTGTGTGTATATCTTTAAGTGATGTAGAGTAGGAGCAGAATTTGTGCATGTACATTATGTACATCTTCATATCCGCATGCAAATTAATTTGGGGCAGCGACTTCCAAACAAACCAGATCTCTATTAAGCATTCCCATCACTGAGGGCTCATCAACGTCAACAACTTGGTATCTTAAGGTAGGGCAGACTGGAATTGTTGCTACTGAGCTCCTACATTGTGATGGGATAGAAAGGTAGGGCTGGGCGATGCGTCAAACCTTCATTCATTTTCTGGATTGGAACGTCTTGGCCACCGTACTTTCACTACTTCTCTCGGTTATGATTCTGCTTTGCAGCGGAGGACAGGATGCGGAAAACTTCACAAATAATTTACTGTCACACTTTGATCGATCCTGGATCTGTGTCGGGGACAATTAATAAAGTTAGCACTGTGGTCACCTACGGAAATGTGCATTGATGTTCTCACTGTGGAGATGTTCATATCAAAATAATTAAATAAAATTAACTTGACAGTCTTGGGGGGCAGTCTTGTTTAATGGTAGCCGAAACACTGATATTATTCATATTTTTATTCATCTCTTTATTTTTAAGTGATTTTTGAATAAAGATTTATCTTAAATCACAGAAGAAAAATATTGCCACCCATATGCAGATACAAATACACAGACTTAACACTTACAGTAGATCTGCAGTAAAATATATTCAATTCCATTGCAAATTTGGTGTATGGGCAAAATGTACTGTCTCCTAAAAATTACGTCCGTATAGCACAAAACTGCATTCCCAATTATGTTTTGATACAGGATGCATTTGCGACCCTATTACGTTTTCTGTTAACTTAATGATAATATGTTCACAGTTAACGTATAAGTCGCAAATACGTTGATACTGAAATGTTCACAGGTAACATATTTTTGTCTGCTAAAATATTAGTAAATAACTTTACATTTCAACATCCAGACATTTGAGTTTTGCGATATTATGGTCGGGATCAGGCATCACAGCAGTGGGTTCAGGGGAAGACTGTGGGCTGGTTAATAAATAAAAATTGTAATTAATAAATGAAGCATGTCATTCATTCATTCACAGAAATATGTTTCAGTACAACGTGACAATTACATTCTACAAAAACATAATCAGGTCGCAAATACACATACGTTCTGTATCAAAATGTAATCGGGATTGCAGTTTCGTCCTATACGGATGTAATTTTCAGGGGAAAGGGTTGGAAATTACAGCTGTTTACAATCAACAAATAGAACAAGAACAATTTAAATGACTCAACTAATGTTACAATTGGTTCCTTCAAACACAATATGAAGCTTTAAATGATTAGTGTCACAATTATTGAACCGCCTGAATAGAATCACTCACAGGAGCACACATTTACAAATCAGGTATTGTCTCAAGCACACATGGTGCAGCTCATTAGTTGCACCAGATATACAGTGACGTTTGGTGGTGGCTTGGTGATGCCCTGGGGTGTCTTTGCTTTCTCTGGCATTGGAAACCTGCCAGCGTCACAAGATTGAGTCATTCAAAAATCAGGACATCTTAGGAGACAACACCATGCAGTTTGTGACAAAGATGAAGCTTTGGCTTTACTGGACATTTCAAAAGTGCAGTGATTCCAAGCATACCATAAAGTCCATTGAGGCTTAGTTGCCGAGGAAGTCCTGGAAGATTCAAGAGTGGCCATGACAGTCACCTCACCTGAACCCCATAGAAAATGTCTCTTGGGATTTGAAGAAGGTGGTTGCATCATGCAAAACAAAAAGAATATTAGTGAACTGGACGCCGTTGTCCATGAGATTCCTCAGGAATGCTTCCAGGTTATGCATAATATTTGTTGCAGGTCATAACAGAAAAAGGGCGTCCTCTGAAATTTGGTTGAGGTGCGAGTCAGAACAAAAAAGGTTACTAGAATTGAGAGGTAAAAATGACTTTAGGTGAAGTAAACATATTGAAAACACCGGAATCCATGGATATGCAAAAATGTAGAAGCTAGGCATTAACTTTAGCTTTAACTTTAGCTTTAACTAGTAATGGGTTAAAGTCCTCCCTCAGCAATCTGGTGACAATTCAAGTAGTGAATTACTTAATGTAAAAATGTTCCACTAATGTTACGATCAACATCCTCACAATCCGCAGAAAATACAGTACAGTCTGGTGCTTCCGAGTATGTAGCTTTGTGCTGTTGATGAGTTATGAATTATTATGGTGATGATTACCAACCAGGTTATATACAGATGAGAGAATGAGCTGACGAGGGTCTGTATTGATGAATTACAGTCATGGCTATAATTATTGGCACCCCTGGAATTTTTCCAGAAAATGGTTGCAATTACAAATGTTTTGGTATACACATGTTTATTCCCTTTATGTGCATTGGATCAACAAAAAAAAGCAGAGAAAAAAGCCAAATTTGACATCATTTCACACAGAAATGCTTTTTTTGTGTTGCTCCAATGCACATAAAGGGAATAAACATGTATATATCAAAACTTTTGTAATTGCAACAATTTTCTGGGAGAAATGGTGCATTTTCTGGAAAAATTCCAGCGTTGCTGATAATTTCGGCCATGACTGTATATGTGTAATTCACTGAAGCGCCTGACGAAAGAAAGACTGGGATGCATCTGGCGAAAAGTGTGGTTAGTAAGAAAAAAAACAAACTATCAATCAGGTAGAGGTGCACAGGTGGTTGTTAGATTGTTAACGGAGCATGAAGGTAAGTATGTGTTTGGTGTCTGTGTTTATATTTGGACCCAGCCATTGAGAAGTCTACTACTGACCCAGTTAGAGATGGAGGGAGCAAGAGAGAGCTCTATTAGTGATATACTGTTTGTTGTAATGGGTTTAGCATGGGTCCTGTCTCAGTTTGAAATGAAAAGGGCTGAAAGACACACACACACACACACACACACACACACACACACACACACACACACACACACACACACACACACACACACACACACTTATTACACTCTTACCTCATGTTTAAGTCATGAGGTTCCACTGCTCTTTTGCCAACTCTGTAAACACACCACTGCCAAGCCCACTTCAGCCCCAACCACCCCAGCACTCACAACCCCAATACACTGCACCTAACAATGTCCCCTGTCATTTGTATTGGAATGGACACAAGCCACAAATTATACAAGTGTAGCATCTCTGTGTTTGTTGTGTTCAGTGCATGTGACTAAATACATGCTGTTGGATTATATAAAAATATACGGTGCATATGCTTTCCTGAGCTGATAGTCTGCAGTCATTTGGTGTTGATACTAAAAGTTTTCTTGCTTAAATTGAAGACTTAAAACTATAAAATTGGCTATTTAGCTTATGCAAGTACAATTGGGTTTGACGCAGGTACACTTATAGGCTTTTTTCTAAGCACACATGCTCAGACATCTGCACATGCTCTGCAATGATCCTTGCACACAAATATATATTGTGTGTATATATATGTATATATACACACAGTACCTGTGGATGCTTATAATCCCAAACTTGTTTCTTGCTGGCTGTTAATGTGAATGAGAAGAAGTTGGTTTTGTTTGCTTGAAAGGAACCTTCACAGAGTCTCCACAGCTCTGATAAGGCATGAAGAGAGTGAACAACAAACACTAAGGATAATATCATTATGGATAAATAATAAATACACCGATTGGTATTGGTATTGGCTAAATTGATATTTAGCCAGAATTTGTATGGAAAATCTGGGTTTGATTCTTTTAAGGCTTATAAATCTATGGTAATCATAGATAAAAAGAATAAATCTGGTGGTTTATTGCAACAACGATCTTATGATTACTTGTGCTTTTTGTCCTGTGTGTAGGAGACATTTGTTGTTGTAATAAACTGGAATTATCCTTTCAGTTTAATACCATTCCAAATGAAGTGTAGAATTGATTGAATGAAATTTGAAATAAAACTGAAGTATCTTCTTACTTTTCTGACCTTTTGTCTCAGCATTGAATGACAAACAGATTAATCATGCAAATAGACAAAAATCCCATGGGAAGTAAAACACACTCACACGCACAAATGCTACACTTTGTAGCTGAGTTTATGGAGGGCTAGGTAGCACAATCAATGTCGGCCTGATTAGCTGTGGATCTGAATGCCCCTCTCTACGTTTGTTTATGTGATGTGCTTTTCTGATAGCTTTGTGCTGAACTGTGTCTGCGTAAAGTGACCACCAGTGTTCCTCATGCTCCAGTGGGAGTTGATGAACGAGTGTGTGTTTTTTTTTTTTCTGCTTGCTTGATGAAGTGTCTAAAGTTGTGATGTTAACGCCTGTATGCTGACAATCAATAAGAGTAATGAGTCTCAGTTCTCATGTGGACATATTGGGCTGTGCTACAGGAGCTTCATACCTTTCATTATTGCCTTTGTGAATCTGCTTTTACAAGGGTGTGAATCCATGTGCACTTCTGTTATGTAACTGGCAGTAAAGTCATGTGGTTTAGCACCTAACACAGAAACATAGCCAAATGGTCTCCCTTGTTTTTCCCTTTGTGCTGATGTGTGACAAGATGATAAAATTTGTTATTATGCTGAATAAGGTTTTAAAGTTTACATGTGCTTGTGTAAGAGGAAGAAAGCTGTAAGAATTGTTTCTGAAGAAACAGAGTAGGAGGGAACAAATTAATCACGATCATTCTTCTTTTGCTGCTATTGCTCAGGATGATTCATGTTGAACATCTAAAATCTGAGCTCCATATTTAGTGCCCTTGAACACCTCTCCCTCCCTATTTGCCCACATCCAATCCCTCTAATGTTCAATGAATAACTGCTTTTGCAGCTAGTTCAGGTGCGATATGGTGTAGAGGGTGGAGAAAGACGGACCAGGAGGCCAGGCGATGAGGCAGATGAGATTCTCATGAATAATGGATAGAAACAGAGTGGCTGTGTTAGACTTGAATATGAATAGCCTCCCATGCAGTCACCTGGCTTGATCAGGGCTCTCGGGGCTCATACTTAAGACCTCAGAGACATGCTCTGCATGTTAACCCTCTCTTATAGGAGGCCATTACACTGAATTGGAAAAGTTATTAAAGGTCAGTTGCTGTGGAAGACTGCTGTGACTTGTTGTTAGGTGATTTGCAGAAAAAGTGGCAGAATTTTGCTGTGGCCAATTCAGTAGCTTGGGCCACATGCTAAAGGTCACTGCATGTTTTTTGCGGAAGGTGGTACAAACCTCACACTCACCTATTTCACCTAATACCAAATGGCACCAATACGATAACCTATAGATCCATAGAAAGAACAGAAATGCAAGTAGAAGCCAGCATACGTAAAGTTTCTATGTAACTAAAACTGAAACTTTTTCTGTGCTCTGATGATCATACAGTGTATCAACTTTTTTGTTAATGAACAAGATTATGCCCAGTCATATTGCATACGGAGATGAAGTAGCCAGCTGATCCCTCTTTCCCAGTAGGTATATTACAAGTACACAAATGCAACCACACATTTAGACACAGGGATTAGGCTTTTTGGTCAGAAGCCACTGATTACAATATGTTTATGACTTTGCAAGCCAACTGCACAGCTCTTATCAAGCTCACACACAGTTTTTGTGCTTCTTGTGAAATGCAGACTTCTTATTAAAAATTGATCTGCAAGCTGTTGTGTGTGTCGTTGCTTTGCTCAGGAATTCATTACCTTTTTGCCATGCACCGCTGTGTCTCACATGCACGCACACACGCACGCGTACACAGTTTACACACAGCATGCCCGCAAGCAATCCCGACCTGTCGAATAAAACGACACCCCTTCGTTTTGGAATATCTGAGATGCAAACAAACAAATGCTCCGGTGGGAGAGAGAGAAAGACGGGCAGGAAGCAAAAGACAGCAAGACAAAAACAGAAACAGTTTGAGGAGATGGAGAAACAAACAGACATCAAGACTGTATGATGGTGATGATGAGGATGGTAGGGTGACGGGGACATGACGAGTGAAGAGTGGAAAGAATTAAAAGCTCCCCTCAGTATCAGAGCATTGTTTGATGGTAACAGTTTTAAAGGCAAGGATTGCCAGTGTATCATGGCTTATACCTCTCTCCTGCATTTCACACCCATGTCCTTATTCCATACCTCCCTCGTTCTGCTCTTTTATCTTCTCTCTTTTCTATCTCCATCCACTTCAACAAAGCTTCATTATAGCTTTAATGTTGTGATTATGAAAAAACAAGGCAAAAAAGTTGAATTCTGGTTGAACAATTTACTGCAGAGAGAGAGAGAGAAACAGATAAAACTAAAAAAGAAACTGGAGTTTTTTTTCCTACCTGCCTGTTCTCCAGTCTGTCTGTCTGTCCTTACACCTTCTGCTGTGTCATTCTCTGTCTGCTACTTCTAAGCCACTCCCTTTTTTCTATATACAGTATTACATACAGTTGCTTCCCCCTTCTTCTCTGTTTCTCTCATTTTCTCTTTCGTCTTTGGGCAACACGCTGTTTCTTTAATTTCGACTGCTAAAGTACCCTCTTCCATCCTCTCAAATATGTAATTTATGACATTTGAAGTGTTTCTCAGAAACTTTTTCCTAAACTTTTAAGGAATAATTTAACAGTATTGAAATGTTTATTTACATTTTTTCAAGAGTTAGATGAGAAGATCAATACCACTCTAATATGTGTCCATTAGTTATGAAACTTCGCCTAGCACGTTATTAGCTTATCTTAGCATAAAAACTAGAAGCAGGGGGAGATGGTAAGCTTTGCTCTGTCAAAAGGTAACAGAATCCACTGCATGGTATTAACAACATGCACCCTGCCATGAAATAGTTATATGAAAATGAGTGTATATACCCATCAATGCATATTTCCCAAAATATCAGACTACTTCTTTAATGTGTCTTTTTCTTAATCTCTGTGTCTGCACTTTACAGTCAGAAAAGTGTTCAGAGAAGGTAGTAACCATTATTACCTCTTGGATTTATCAAAGAGTTTTCTCTTTTTCCCACAGCATACCCACACAGATATGTAATATCCAGAAAACACTGTGTTTATTCAGCCTCATTTCTAATGATTTTAGGACAAAGCAACACTGTTCAACAACTTTTCAGCCAGGAACCAACCGCTCAGCCCTCATTGTTTAAACGATTACAATTCTGGGTCACACTACTGTGACTGAAGTTTTTGAAGGTCTCAGATCTCCTTTTGCAATATAATGGCTTTGTGAATTTATTTTCTATAAGATAAGCAAAATAATCTTGATCACAAGCATTTTCCAGATAGATTTCACAGCATGCTTTTGATTTTGAGCTGATTAGGAGATTATGAAATGGATGTTGAAGCTCTTTGGTATGTATTATTGTTACACATTGATCTGTAGTGCTGGCTGCATGCTGCATTAGAGCCGCTGCTTATCTACAAAGCCAAGGGCGTGGGAAAATCTACTGTGAACCTCCAATTGACTTACAGTTGGAGTGGAGAGGTCTCAGAGCACCAGCTCTGCTCATAGGTAGTGTACATTTCAGTAACACTGTCATATTAATCTAAAATGTACTTACTGGAAGTTTCTTCTTGCAACATCTTCAATTACCTTACCATACAGTATGTTTTAAATGGGCAACTGCATGTACACATGAATCATTTATGTAGCACAGTACATTTACATATTTTAATTACCACTGCTGCTAAGTAAAACCCCACAAGTAGCTGTTCTCAAACTTTTAAAACTGATACACAGATTCCTGTCAACCAAACAAACTTAAAACTCCTGTTTTCTATTTCTATTTCTGAGTCTTGCTTAGTTACCTTTCCAAAAAATTGTTGATATGCAAACTTTATGGCAATAAATGTACTGACATTCTGAAGCAGCAGCTCATAAATATTCCACTGTGATTGGTTTTAATTTCACAGAATGCGAAATGCTATTTAATGTTTTTGTAAACAGAAGAAAGAACACACTTTCATATTTTTGAGACTTGCTTTCGTCAGTAAACAAAGCAGATCCGAGTTCTCTTCTATCTCTTAAAGAGAGATGGAAATCACCTAGAGGAGAGGCCCTGACATGCTAAGATAATGGGATCTCCGCTCATCTCTTTGCTGTTTTTTGGTCTTCAAAACACACAAACCTGCTGCACTAAACACTTCTGCCTTTTTCCCTCATGAAATATGGATTTGTGTACAGGCGGGCACAAATGCTAATCATCGTGCAAGTGTGTCTGTATGTGTGTGCACGTGTAAGTTTTTGTGACTTTGTGTTAAATATGTCTATGTGTACGTGGATGCATGTGTATGTGTGCCGTGTATGTGTTGCCGGGCTGAATTAGATTTGGGTTCCGAGGCGAGAAAGGAAAGAGACGCATGGAGGAATTTAGCTATGAGGCTCATAAATAGTTTAGCCACCCAGAGCAGATTCATCAAGTAGCGTGAGGGATAAATCATATTCCTCCCCTCCCCTTTTATCCCGTCTTACCCATCCCTGGCTTCTCTCTCACCCTGAAGAGAGGGGACGAATAAAAAATGCTGGTTAGTAATGATGAGGCACCAGAGGACCTACCAATATTCATGCTATTGTGGTCTAAAATATACATCTAATTGCGCACTTTGACCTGCTTAATACATACATGCAAACAAGTTACAGTTTAGACTACACACAGAGCTACTTGTGCACATCACACACACACAGACACACACACACACACTTCGAACAGATTCCATGCACCTTGTGGGACTGGCCTTGTGTATCTGTGTCAGGGAATAGGATCAGACATTATTGACAGTAATGAAAAAGCATCATCAGCATGTAGGTTAACATACTCCAGTTTCTTCTCTCTCACACACACACTTGAGCTTCACATGGCAACAGTCCAGTCGAGAGATTGTCTAGTGACGTGACAAATATCTTCACTGGCTGCCACAAGCAGCAATTTCCCCCATATTGAAAGGCCCTGTGGCCCTTTAGGCACTGGCTTTATTTGGCTGCTGTTTTCCCCTCATGGCTTTCCATGAAGGGTGAACCTCTCTATATATCATCTCTGTCTCTTTGGATAGAGCCTGAGCTCCATCACCATAGCAATGGGTGTTTAGCCTACACCCCAAGAGACATAGTCATTCCACAGATTGCCTGAACGAATGAGATTGTGTGTGTGTCTGGCAGTGGACGTTGAGGCCTTTAAAATAAGTGTGTGTGATTGTGTCTGTGTGTGTCTGTGTTTGTGGATCAGAGCTTGTGTTCCTGCTGGTGTCGCCTCCATTTGTCCGACATGAATTATAGATCGCGGTTGCCATGGGATTTATGATAAAGCTTAAGAGTCTCCCAGTCACACACCTGAGCCCTATCCTCTATTTTGAAGCAAGTGGAAACAACTTTGAAACAACCTGTTCCACAACAAATTGTTCAGATGACCACATGCCTTAGCTTCCAAATAAGACATTACTTTCATCTGACTCTTCAGGTACTCTGCTTCATCCTAAATGTGTAATGCATGCAAATGTCTTGCCATCCGTCATGTCTCCTGTCTTTCCACTCTCTAATCAACATCCTAACCCTTTTCTCTACTTCTTCTCTGTTTCTTTAGCTTCCTGTCTCAGCCCCTCTTCTCTCTGTTCCCCAGAGACGTCACCTTCTCCTGCGTGCAAACCTCTGAGCTGTTTGCTCCTTCATTACTTCATTACTTCACTCCCTCGTTCCTCTCCACTCACTCTGTCTCTCAGAGGAGTGCTGCAGTGGGTTTTCATTATTCAACAAGTCAATCTTCATCACGGTGTCCTCTGTGCATTCTCATTGGCTCAACAATACACATGATCAGACATTCACGATCATGCATACAGATGTATGCTGTCTGCATCCTTAATATACAGTATATTCGTGGAGGCAAATATTTATACATTGTTAATGAGATCATTTCAGTTTTTTTGAGGTGCATAGAGAACAGCAGAATGTTTATGAAAAAATGGTAAGTATTGCAATTTGAACGCTGTGAGAGAGGCCTCAGGAAAGGCAACACTACCACACAGGACATCAAGTAAAATCACCACGTACATGGATACACTTGATCCCTGTTCTATGCTTGCAAAGAAGCATCATCATAGATTTTTTTTTTTGGGCTGATTTCAAAGGCTGTTTTATCACGCACATCGCTTTGTGTCTTTATGTCTGAGTGTGTGTTTTATGTTTTGTGTGTTTGTGTCAGCGTGCCCCCAGTGGCATTATTTTTCTCTTCTCTACCTAGCAATTACTAATGGAGAAGAAAACATTCTTTTGCAAGAGCCTAAGAATCTTTTATGAGTGACCGAGTACCTGGGGTATTGAAAATGAGAGGAGACTCAACTTGGCTCCACGCACACACACACACACGCGTGCACATACACAATTTTATGTTTTCTTGTTGAGTGCCTCTAGGGAAAAGACTGTCTGCAGCCATCCAGTAGTTTACGTCTGAGACTGATTCTTGTTTAGCATTTAGATTGGCTTGATCAACCACCAGTTAGCCAATAAGTGTGTGTGTGCATGTCTGTACATGTGTGTAGGCTCCTGTGAAGGTGCGCCTCTGTACACATCATGCATCCCTGCGTGCATGCAGTTGTCTGCATTGCTTTGAGTATGTGCACCTTTTGTGTGTCCACTTGTGTGTGGCTTCATAGATGTGTGGTTCTTTGTGTGTGAATGTGTGTGTGAGATGAGCCATGGCTAACAGCCCTTGGCAAAAAATACGGACCAAGGTTGCCAATGCTACTTAGTGAGGCACTGAGCCAGGGTCACACAAAGTTACACATTAATCATTTAGTGGGAACCCCAGCACCATCACCAGAATATACCAGAATTTCAAAATGGGAACATTTTTCACAACATCATTTATCCACTCCAAAAGCTCATCTACATACAGTACAATAATAAAATTGAACTTATTCAATTTATTAGAACTGTGTGTTCTGAAAATTGTTTAGTATGACTATTCCTCATGTGTCTGGTGTGTAAAGCAGAAACAATGGAGACTTGTTCTGTTCAATAATTAAAGAAAGATTTCAGAAACACACATCAGTCAAGCTGTATTTAAAGAGGGGAGGCTGGTCTGAAAAAGGTTAATGAGATTCTGACTGTGAGCAGTGACATGACCCTGTATTTCATGGGCTTACTGGCTATACAGTCTATTTAGTTACAATTACATTTGTCAAACACAATCTGGATGCACAAAATACACAACATATACTTTTGTAGTAGGTCACACAGTATTTTTTGGTGTGTATGCATGTGTCCACCTGTGCATGTGAGTGGCACTGCCTCTCACCTCTCTTTTACCCCGAGTTCAAACAGAGTTCACCGTCTCCTCTATGTCACTTAATGTGTGTTGGGTAAGAGATAGAGAGACAGAGTTTGTGTGTCTGTGTGTGCATGCGTGTGTATTTGTCGTCAGTTCTCTGCCTTGAGTCTCCCCAAAAGCCACTTATGTGCTCACAAAGTTATGACCACGGAGAGAGACAATTAGTGTGTGCGTATGTGTGTTCACATGTATTTATTCCTTTACTTGACAGATGTGCGTTCCCTGATGGCTTGGGGTTCTATGATGTTGTTGTCCCTGAGTGTCTGTTCTGTAGCTCACTGCAACATTATAGTTTCAGCTGTGTTTTCAGCTATTACATAGGTGAAAGATGTGTGGTGTTTGACGAGCTACTTTTCTGTACTACTACAGCAGATCGGATGCTGCTAACTACATAGGAATCACCCACCCTCTCTCCTTCTGGTCATGTAATATTTTGCCATTGGTTACAAGTAGGGATGATAACAGTTTCCGACGGTGCAACATAGAAAAATGAGGATAATGCATTTACTCTGTGTGCACATGTGTGTGTGTATTGGCCTTAAATAATTCAGCCCAGAGGTGATGTGCTGGTAATGGTGCCCTAAAACTGAGCTGCCTTTCTCTTTCCTTCAGAAAACCACACATAACCACAGTTACACAGCTGCACACCTGTTGTGGTCGATGGGGAGACAGACAGTATGTGTTGATGTGTGCATGATGGCAGCAGTGTGGAGACAGGATTGAGAGCTAAAGCAGATTTGACAGCCTGTCCTAGGCACTAAAGCTACAAATGGCTGCCTAGATGGAAATATCTTCATCATCCCAAACAAATAAGCTGTCACTCAGCCCTCCGAAACTCCTGTTGACTGAGTGCCACATCTTGTGTCTCTCTCTCTGTCTCTCACGCACACACTTTTTGTTGTTGTCATCACTTCTTTTGTTTCTGTTGCAATGTCGTTCTCCGTCTCCTTCATGCGAAGTGCGAGCAAACCGTTTTCTGAATGTCTGTGTATGTGTGGGTGTGAGAATAAGTGTATGTGTGAGGGAGATCATAAATGAGGCTGACGCTTGGCCTTTGTTTGAAATATGAAACCGCTCTCAGCTGTATAATATTACAGCAATAGAACAGCAATCAGACATTAATTGAATCTGGGTTATGACTTTTCTCTGTTCTCCCTCCGCTGAGTGTCTCTGGTGCTTTCCCTGGTGTTCTTCTCTTGCCCTACCTATTTTAACTTTCATTTTCTTGTTCTTCCCATATCCCTAACTAACCTACTATCTATTTCCTTTCGTCTATCCATACATTCTCCCATGTTCTGTTCTGTCCTTGTAAGCACCTTGCCAGCTCCTCCCATCCTCATTCTCTGTTGTTAATGATGCCACAAAATGCAGCAGGATCCCCCTCTCTGCTGTAGATTCACTATTCACATCTCATTAAAAGGCCTCGTGGTGAAATGTCACCATCTTAACTACCCTTTGTCATGGGACAAAGGCTTTGAAATGTAGAAAAGTGATGTGCATTTTTGTACATTTAAATGCGCAAGTGGGTGCCCTCATGTGTCACTGACTCTACACATTGTTGCTGTAGAGAATGTGTATGTCATTTTTTACGATGACCAAGCTAAAACGAATATAAAAATGAGGACTACTAGGCAAAGTGACAACATTTGACAGCTCTTAACAGTTAATATTAGGTTTAAACACAAAGTTAGAATTAGGTTAAGGTTTGGGTTAGTTGAAAGGATTTAATGCATACACGTAGTGTTCTCAAAAGAATAAGACTACTTACTATGTGACTATGTGTGAGCGTGTTTCCCCTCCTTCATGTAATGCGAGACTATCTATCCAGCCTGACCTTTTCGCTAATTGCTTGGTTTGGGTTCTGTCTCTGCTCATTTCGGGAACAACGGCTGCCCTAAAATGACTGCTGACTCCCAGTTGTCTCTGGCAAAACCTCGCTTTACCTGTCGCAGCTAACAACCCAGAGACCCACATTTTGAAAATGTACATGTTTAACCAGAGTGTGCATCAGCTGTTACCAGGGAAACCACAAAGTGAGGCGATTTGTTCTTCAAGGTCACTCAAGGTTGTATAAAAGTACGGGTTTATGTTGCATTTCTATCCTTCTGGTCACAGAAAGTTTTCAGTGCTTTTTATTAAAACTCCCTTCCTATCACACACTTCTTGTTTGTGTTATCTGCTTATTTAACCTTCAACTATGACAACTGGAAGAAACTGAAACTAAAATAATTCATTTTTACCGATCCCATACACATAAACTGTACAGTGGTGGCCTTTCTTCTGAAGGCATCTCATGGCCATTAGAGTTATTTCGCCCAGGTCTTCACTATTCGCCTTTCAGCCTCTTGAAGTTACTGTACACAGCCACACAATAGTTATTTAAACTTCCATAAAAGCTCAATGTGTCATCTGACATTTCAGATTTTCTGCTGGTTAAATGAGGTGTAACATGTTAATAATGAGTTTTAGAGATGCTTCTAGGATGTGGATGTTTTACCTTTATTCAAAGGTTAAACATCCACCTACAAGCAGTAGGCTGCCTGTTTCTGCCTGTTTACACTCTTTGTGAAAGGATAGGATAACTGGCTTTGAGGCTTTCTATTCACTATGCAGACATGAGTATAGTAGCCACCTTCTCATCTAACTCTTAGGACAGCTCTTATGGACATACCGTAGTGGTTCATGTGTAGCATAGCATATGTTAGCATCTTTAATTTAGCTGATAAACCCTGTAGTTGAGAGAACATCTATCTTCCAGTCAGGCAAAAAGGGTTGGCTAAAAACTTAGACAAAACAACAGTAAATAAGGAGGGCAGGGCTTTGGATTGCCAGTTTGTCAGTCATTTCCATCTGTTATAGCTAATTCACAGACAGCATAGCTGACACTCACATTTAGTTATAAAATGAACCATTTAACAAAACAACAATATCATAAAAACAAGGTGCAATGAATGGCCAATGTAGTCTAAATAGACAGAGAGTTTATCTGGAGGTGATTAACAATGTGCAGTTTTTCCATTATTCAGTTTCTTGAAATATTTAGGTTGGCGTTCTGCTGAATCCAGCCTTTTGTGGAAGAGAATTAGGAGAAACATTTTCCAAATATTGCCCGGAGGAGCAACTAGTAATCTCCTCGTCAGCTACTCTGATGCTGCTAGAAAGAATGTGTGTTCTAAAAACAAATTAGCAGGCTAGTGGAAGAGATCACGATGAAGCACAAAAATACTCTAAGGATGACAAGCACATAGCTGATGGGGAGAAAGTGAAATGGTCAGTTCAATCAGCAGTACGAGGGGAAAAAAAAAAGTCTGATTACTTAATTTTTAATTCCTTCTCCTCTGCTCCTTCATTTATTATACCATGCCTTTTGGCTGCTATTTGCCCTTATCTCCGCTTTCTTCCCTCTTTTATCCCTTCGGTTTCAGTTACAAGAGGCAACTGCTTTTTCTTTGCCACCATCTAATAAAGTGATCCTTAAGCTACCACTTCTCAGCTGTAGCCCACACAGGAGCCAGTCACTAATCAACTTGCTCTTCATTAACCCTATTAGCTGCCATCCTCAACTCTTGGAACTGATGCCAGCATTGAAGCAGCAGCACCTCTACCAAGCCTGGGTGTAACGTTACTGACTAATTATGGGGTTCGTCTGAGATAATCACACACAGAGTCTCTGCCAAAAAAATGTAATTTAGGTTTTTATCAACAGTGTTTTATTATCATAAATTACCTTCACCTCTCTAAAGTAAATGTAGTTAATGTTATTCTATTTAAACATTGTAAGTTTAATTAAGTAGTTGTCAGTTTTTCATTATAGACTAAAATTCTAATTATTGAAAATTATCTTTAACAGTTCAATAGTAATCTAAGCAGAATGTGGTCTCAAAGAACTAAGGTTGTGTATGGCATATTGTCCTGGCTTTGGTTCACTGCCCTAAATGAGCATTTCAGTACTGCCAGCCTACCTGGGTTGTGTCACTATCTCTTCTCTCCCTCTTTTTCTATCTGGCTGACAGTCTAATTGTCATGTGGGCAGCCTCTGCTGCATGGATTTAGTGTCGCGCTTGCCTTAATTTAATTGAAAAGCTGCAGAAAGGAAGGAGGAGGGAAAGGAGGGAGGGGATGAAAAACAGATAAATAAAAAGTGGAACCAATCTTTGCCAGTTGCGCTGGGCGGTAAAATGGCTGTGTGCGGTGAATAATGCATGGGGAGATGGATAGGTCTGCGTGCTTAGAGCCCAGGACTGCTGGCGCTTCATTACAGAGGTGTTTGTATGCTGATGCTGCCGACTCCTTTGCTCTGTGACAGACAAGTGGCTGCAGAGGTGCCACCTCCCTAAGCTATCTCATATTTTGTCTTTCATTTTGTCTTTCATTTTCTTTTCTCTTTTTTTCCGTCTCTCTTATTTTTTAAATTTTAATGCGTCAACTGTAAGCACACGCTTTACTCTGTGTATGTGTGTGTGTGTGTCTGAGTCATCTCTTCTACGTTAAGCTGGCAAAGCAGGGGCAGATGGTATTTAAGCATCTCTTTTCTTGTTAGCAGCACATCTATAGCCAATGTCTCACAGAGCTAGTTTAAAAGACCGACATCCTCTGAGAAGAGAGACAACTTCTGTGCTTGACCTTTGACTTGCTTCACCTGTCCTGCATGTAGTACAGCTGCACCACCCATTATGATTCCTCTCGTTTCGCTTGTAGAAGCTGAGACAACAAATTGGTAATATTCATTCTGGATTTACACCCTCTGATTGCGTGACTTGCAAGCTACTATTAAGATTCTTAAAGCTGCAGGAAACTATTGATTGCTTTTCCTAATTGCCCTAAACTATAAAAGTTTGCTATAATTAGTTTATCTAAAATATTTCCCACATTGTGTATATAAGTGGCTTTTGGTACATATATATCTAAAATTGTTATAAAAACCTGTTCTATGTTGAAAATTTATGTTACGGTTTCATCTTACCACAGGTATACAACATGGCTTCACAGTCAGAGTTATATCACTGCATGTTGGTTTTGCACGTTCTTGACAGCATGTTTTTGAATGTGCCTGTAGGTTGTTTTTTTCTTAAACAGTGCTTATGTGGACAGGATTTTTATTTAAGAATGAACGGGAAAACATGTGGACTAGGGCCCAGTATCAAGAAGGCTCAAGAATGTTGTTGCTTTAGTAAACTATTAAGATTGCAGAGATTGCACAAGTTCTATGTGTACTGATTCTGTTTTTTGAAGAAAAAAAAAAGAGCAGGAGCTTCTATATGTTAGTCAGACAAACAAACAACACACAAAGCACTCACTCTGGAGATTTCTGCAGTTGAAAACACAGGAGTGTGGAGAGGTTGTGTTAGTGCTTTCATTTGAAGGATCTCCCATCTTACCTGTGTTGCTTACATGAAAGAAGATTCCACGGAACTAAATGCAAATTTAGGGGAGATGTCACTTTATTTCCAACTCTGGTCACAGGATACAGTGCTTTTAAATGTCATGGGTACTGGATCAGATTGTGTAGCTGTCAATAGAATAAACAAACATGCAAAGTACAAAGAGTATTTTCTCCCCCAGTGAGTATCCTGGAAGAACAACAATGCAGTATAATTACCCCAAGCTTGACATCATGGACTGACTTGAGTCCTAAAAGACACACTTGAAGAAAGTATCCTGTGATGACAGCCGAAATCCATGTGAAGCTCTCAGTGCGTTATGTTGAAGCAGCAGGTCTCATGAAAGCCAGGCCTATGACGTGTCAGCATCCTGTAATGTATTCCATTTCATTATATTCAACCTCCCAGCCTGCTCTCATCAGTGGATCAGGAGTGTGCCGTCTCGCAGGCACACCGAGATATAATTACTTTCTAACACACGAAGAGCAGAGAGAGAGCAGAAAAGAGGCAGAGAAAGCATGAAGGAATGAACAATGAAGTTTAATTATGCTTTATGGCAACAATTATAGAATGAAAACAGAAAGCCAATAGGCAGAAACATTGTCTCATTTTCTCTGCTGAGGTATGTATGGTTTTGCAAAAGTCCTGAGGCAAATCAAAATAAACAGTGAAGAGGAAACAAAGAAAAGAGGGGTTTATTATTTCTGTTATATTTATTAGAGAGAGATTAGAGCTGGTGCAACTTTTTACCCTCTCATATTTCCTCATGGAAGCCCAATGTACTACATTTATTTGCAGCCTTTGCAAGTTATTAGGCAACTGTAATGTAGTTCACTTGCACTCTCTTCACCTTGATAATTGTAGATGTATAATTGTGTCTTGTTTTGTGTTCTGAGCTCAGTGGTGACAAGACGTGGAGTTCAGGGAGCTCCACATACAGTGTCAAACTCAGTCAGACATTTCATTTTCTATCACTGACTCACAGAGCATCAGGATCAGTGGGATAAGAAGTCTGATTATCATGCCTCATTGGCAACAATGCACAACACGCGCATAAACCACAGCGCTCACACACAGACAATCACGCGCTCAATCAAGGACAGATTAATTAAAGGGAACAGTCTAATTAATGTCATTAAGGAAGGAATAATAGAGAGGCTTGTACACAGGGACAAGGACTGAGGCAAGCTGTCAGTGTGTTTACACACACACACACACACACACACACACACACACACACACACACACACACACACACACACACACACACACACACATTTACATGCAATCTGTTGGAGAACTAGAACACAGCTAGTTGGTTAGTGATGTTCTGAAAAACAGAATAGTGTATCAGTTTGTTTGGGAGTTTTTGTGGTGGTGTTGAATCAATATTTCACGGTCAACACATCATATGAAACACACCAAGCCTCGTCTTCACTCTTTGTCTATGATCATGTTATTTCAAGTTGGAAAGGAGCAGACAAAAGTGGACACAGCTGAGTTGCCATGAGCAACAAGCCCCTCATGGTAACCTGGAGTTCCTCAATTGCCAAAACATGCCTTGGGTGGACTGAACATGGGGGCCAAGGAGCCAATCAGTAACTGGTTTAAATACACAGACACAGGCATGCGTTCATGGTTGCAAAAAATACACATAAATGCACACACACACACACACACACACACACACCCTGGTCGGGATTACAAGAGCCAAAATTTATAAGAAAGTAAGTGCTGGGATGCCTTGTAGCAGAAAACCTCTGAACAGCCTTCTCTCTTTTTTTTTTCCACTTGTACTCCCTCTCACACGCTGAGGGCACAGAAAAACAGAACATCACACACACACTTGCACACACACCTAATTTTATGCTAGAGGCTGCATAAATATGAATCAGGGGTGACAATGGCGTGCAGAGTAGAGCCCCGTGCATCCTATTTTCATCATTTACCTTAGGCTAAATGGATTTGGAACACTGTTGGATGGCTCACCTCTCACACTGGTTTGCCTACTTGATTGTGAAAAATTGTACAGTTCCAAACTCGACCCTGCGTTTTTTCATTCTCTCACTCACCTCCCCTCCATACTCACTACCAGGGACTCAAGGACTCTTTGAAAAAAGTGTGCCAAAAAGTGCAGAGGTATAACTATAACAATGTATATTCACACTAATGGAAATGTTTGGCGTGTCTGCATTGTACTCGGAAGAGAAGTACTGTAGGTCCAACTGCTGCTTCTGAGAATAAAACAAAATGTAGTTTCATTTAGCTTCTTATTGATAGGAAATGTGATTTTACAGTTACAAGTGACAATAAATTGTTAATAGTTTGGAAGATAATACTGTTGGCAGTCTTACTATATTAAAGCTTTGGTTCACTTCAGTTACCAACCACATATTTTCTCACTTATGCCTTGTGTTTAAGAGCACAGACCTTCACCCCAAGACAATGGAGGCAGTTTTAATTTAATTTGCTGTGCCCACACCAGTGAAAATGGCATTTAAAAAACTAAACAGTGTAATCTCTTTATAGAGTCAATGTCAAGGTTCTTCTGTTGGAGTCTGATTTTTAAAACATTTTTTTACTGACCTCCAAATGAAAAACATTAACAGTGTGTTCTTTAGATTGTCCAAACGAATTACAAATGGCTGTTGAATTCTTAATGTAATTTTTCAGTATTGCAAAGCAACTCAATATCATTCCTTCCATTGTCTCTTAGTAAATTTCCAGACGAGAAACAGCTCTGTGAGAAACACAGTGTAAAAGCAGATGAGGCATGAATTAATGAACCCGGACGTCCATATTGAGCAATAGATCTAAGACCGAACTGCTAATACTAATTCTAATAATAATATACTTCTACAAACATAATTTCTTTTTTTTTTTTTTTAATCTACCAGAAATTTGCGGTTGCACACCAGATGTTCAGTAAAGTTGAGCAAAGCTTTTTTTTTTACTGCTTCTTCTAAAGCAGGGGTAGCCATCCCTGGTCCTCGAGAAGCAGAAAGATACCAGTTCTTCCACTGCATCCTCCTCACCTGAGATGGCATCTTCCAGTTTTTCAATGACTGAACATGCCTGATCCAGGTAACCAGCAGTGGGTAGGGCAGGGATACAGTAGTTGGAAAACAAGCAGGGCAGCAGGACTCAAGTCTTGCAAATCCCTGCTTTAAAGGGTCTTGGTGCTATTGTTTTGGTCCACATGTAAAAGTGATTGCTATATTCAAATTTGCCCAAATAAATCTGCCACTGGAGAGCACCAGAGAAGGAGAGTACATCAGACTCTCTGCATGGCTGTCTATTTGTGATAAGTAGGAAAGGGTTTTTTCCTAACTTGGGTAAACTTACCTTTTAAAAGCTAAGGACTTTATGGCTCATTATGTGTCTCCCCTCACTCCTTTGTCTTTCTGACTGCTTTCTTTCCCTTTCCCATTTTCACCAGCTTCTCTCTTACCTCTTGTCCTTTGTCCTCACTCTTTACCCTTTCTCCCAGGTTCTCTCTCCCTCTCTCTCCACATCTCCCTCTTCTTCAGTCCCTCCTGATGGCAACATGTTTATCCATTATTGATATTCTGACTGGGCTCACTTCCCGCCCCCCTGTCGCCCCACTTTCCTCCAGCCTGCCCTACTTCACCACCGTCCTCACGAGACACTCACACACATACATAGATACACAAGTTTGTGTGAGACAAAAGTTGCGTGTGTGTGTGTTCAAGTCAGTGAGACAGAAAGAGAGACTAAGTGAGTCTACACACAGAAAGAAGAGGGTAACTATATTTAGATCCATATAAGAGACTGTTCCCAGCACCCTACTGTGCATACACAGGGTTCAGCAATGCATTAGTCTCCCAGGCGTTCAGTCATCGTGGCACTGTTTGTGCGTGTCTGTGTGTGCATACATGCACCTACACATGCATTATGGAACAAGAGCTTTTACAAAAACCTTCGCTATACTGTAATTCCCTCATATTACTGATTATTTCACTTTCTTTTAAATCTGATGAGGTTCACCAAATGTCCTTCATTTGACTTCCTTCTAAAGCTTTAATCATGTATTTACTTTTACTTATTTAACTCTGTTCAAGCCAGTGAGCATCTATCATTCACTCTTTCTATTACAGTTGATCATCCTTGAGTCTCATATTCAAGCGTGTGTATATATGTGTAGTTAAAGTATGCATTTGAAAATCAGTGGGCAAAAGCACACAATTACTATACACTTATTAACTCGTGTATATAAACACAGTTTGAGAGCTTTGATATAGCAGACTGTGAGTGTATTAGCGTGTTATCGTTTGAAAAGAAAACATAATAAAACATTTGTTGTGCTTGGAGCAAAGGTTTGTTTGGTTGTCACTCAGCTTGGCTCCATGGGGCCCACTCAGTAGTAGGCTGTTTTGAAGCCATTATTAAATATGATTTCATTTGCCACTTTCCTTTAGCGCCAGATTGGCTTAAACCTCTGCTGAATTCTCTTCCGCTTCATTATGTAGGTAGGTTTTGTAGTCACGTATGGGAATATGTTTCATTTTGCTTTCTCCTTGAATGTCCTCTTGTATGTGTGCATTTGTGCACAAGTTTGTGGAATATGTTAATTTGTGTAATGCACATCTGTGCACTCATGTCTGTCCAAGTGCATGCGCGTCCTCGTGTCTTGCGCGTGTGTGTGTTTTATAGGTGTGAGTGTACATGTGTGTCCGTGAGTGTGTGAAATTCTCCCCAGTGCTGACTTTTAATTGTTCTGTGCTTGTGAGATGTGTGTGTTCAGTTTAGTCCACAGCAATTGATCTGGAGAATAATGGTTGGTGGAGAATCCCAGGTCTCCAGAACCACTGTCTGAAACTTCTTGTAATTACCTCTGGGATCACTGGCAAAGATGAAGGGAGCGAGAGAGAGAGAGAGAAAATTGATAGACAGGGGAAAAAGAAATAACTGAAAGAGAGATAGCAATGATGTGAGTAATCACAAGTACACACATGCAAGCCTCATTGTTTGACATGGTCAACAGCTAAAAAAACATGTTTCTAAACAACATTTTACACGGCTTTTATGAAATTTTGCTTAATATTAGTTGCTGATTGCCAGTTCACAAAGAAAAGCTAATCAACTGAACCCGAAAAATGAAGGGAAATGGCCAGATAGCTGATAGCTGCTAAAGTAAAACTAAACACTGGTTTTAATGCAAGAGGGATCCATGTATCAGCTACACCTGTTCCAGCTGACACTGAGTGAGTACACCCTGTGCCGGTCGCCAGCCTAGGCTGTCATATATACGTACAGTCAGACATGTTTCCAGATGCAGCCCATCATTGTGTTTGTACCATAGAATTTCAAGTAAGTGTGAGTGAATTTAAAGCTCTGCAGTCTCTCCCATATGTTGTTAAGCTGTTAGCAGCAGATCAGCCCAGCCAGGTTGTGTGTATGTGTGTGTGTGTGTGGTGATCCATTCAACAGGAGACGTGCTTGTGGAGAGCAGAGGCCAGACACAAACACACATGCTTCAGAGTTATCAGCGCTAACAACTACAAGGCTGCAGTGAACTCCCAGCAGGGCCAAAGCCTTTGGAAAAAAACCCATTAATGTCATTGTTTTTTCTTTGTCTGGCTGAACATGTTCTTTTCATCCTGCAGCACAACCTTCAAAACTAATTCAAAGTCGCTATGTTGTACACACAACTAATGAGCAAATTGACTGAATTTTTCATGCAAGCTGATGATGCTCACTTTAGGAATATACACATGAATATTGTCATCTGCACACTCATACACATGGATGTACATACATAAGCACACTAAAATATTCTGTTGCAAACATTGTGAGATGAACATTATCAGTAACTCCAGCAGTATAGTAAATAGCTTTGTGTCATTGTTAAGGTATTATCATTTCTCTTTCTCTCTCGTTCCATATCCACAAAAAGATTACATCGGAAAAAGCGTACAGATGGAACTGGGGAGCATTAGAACGGGGGACAAGGGGATGGAGGAAGAGATGGTGCCGAAATGAAAACAGGAGATTACTGATGGGTAACACAGGATGAATATTTGATTCAGTCTTTTGTGATGTTTTCTTATCTGAACACATAGTGCTGTTATATTGGTGTTTTAAGAACATGCAGGGCTGGGGTTCAGTGCAGGAGCAAAAGATTATTGTTAGATGGAACATAATAGCCGATAATGCTCAATGTTACTGTGCCGCAGGAGACGTTCTATTAGTGGTATCATGGTGAAATTGTATTTCATCTAACAGGGATTTCAGTTAGTGCTTTTTGTTCCCTTCTGAATGAAAGAAGCCTTTGGGGTGTTTGAGTCACTTAATGCTGAATCTTCTAAACTAGCTAGATTGTTGCTGCAACTTTATACTGTAAATTACTTGTGCCAGAGTCAGAATTATTCAGAATTATTCACAACATAAATGAACAAATGACACTCACTAGTGTGTATGCTGTTTTAGGAGGAATGTATATCTGTTTGTTGCAGTGTTTGGATTTCACTGGATGGATAAGGATTATGTCCTTGTGCTGGATATCATCAGTAAGCAGTGGTGCATGTCCAAGGGCTGATAACATTTTAAACATTGATGTGACTTTGAAAATAACACATTAGGAGTTTATTGGCTTTGAGAGGTAAATGCTGGCAGGTGCATTTGTGTGTGTGTAACACACACATACACTAGACATTTCTTTCCTTGTAATTGGTCCTCTCATTGCCTGGAGGCGGCGTGAGCCGGCATATAAGCTACATAATAAAGCATATTATCCTGGCTGGTAATGCATTTCTTCCTCCTTCAGCCTGATGACAGCTGGTATATAGTTCTGTGTGTTGCAGAAGGTTATCCATGCTAAATTCCTCCAGGCAGATTGGAACTCTGTGTCATAGTGCTGACCTTCTCCTGACGACTGGCATAATAAGTTTTGAACATAGCAATGTCTTCCTTAAATGAGCAAGGTGCTGTTTAAATGTTTCTTTGATCTATATACATCCAGTGTGACGCAGCAGGAGTTTCAAACAGAGACAGTCGAGGAAATAATTACATAGGTCTTCTAGAGAGAAATTTTTAAAATCACTATCAGAATCTTCACGTCTCTGTACCATCTTTTTAAAACGTAAATGCTCTAATCACAGTTTTTACAGTTGGGTACTTTTTATTTAGTCACCAGTTGCTGACTTATAATCAAAAGCAGCAGGAGCTGCTACATGAAGAATGTAAAATGTCCTATTTCTCTGATCTAACCATTGATCGACACCAATCTACCTGTCAAGTTGTAAAGGGAGCAGTAAATACGTTTTCCTGACACTCATTTTGAATCCATCTGTGCTTCCACCCAGCAGCTATGCTTTGACACAATACGTTTGCAGAGAAAAAAAATGCCTGTAGTTTGGTGATTCTTTGATCAGGGTGAAGCAAACTGTCAGCTGTGCCACGTTGAGGTGTTTGGTAGTGTTACAAGTGTGAGACAGGTGTAAGCTACCAGAGCCTGTTGCAATAATGCCACAAACAAAGTAATAATACCTTCATTTACAGTACTGTGCAAAAGTCTTAGGCCACTACTGGATTAGTTTTCAGCAATGCTATAATGTCTATTTAAATGTATTTCTCGGTTTTTACAACTAGAAACACAAAAAGTGGTTTCTTGTCTAATCAGGTTTTTTTGGGCTATGGAAGGATCAACTTGACAGCCAGATGAAGTTGCAAATTTTATTGACTTTAATTTACTGTGAAACTATCTGTTCCAATAGTTTTGCTCACTTAAAATTTCAGCCATATGGTAAAGAAAGTTTTTTGTCTAATTCAACATATTGAGGTGTACCTAGCATCAAATAAAAGCTGAAATTCTGAACTTTTAAGCATTTTAAGTCAAAATATACTATAGTACTAAATACTTATAGTTCTTTAATTTAATAGTATTTTTTAGTGCATTTTTCAAAAATAGAACCTGTGCTGTCCTCACAACACGTGACCATGTGAAGCTAGACAGCCAGCGAACGAATAAAAGAGGTCTCCACACAAGGCTTGCTTTTCTTGATTTTACTGAAGATCTTTTATAAACTCTTTTCTTGTATTTCGTAACTGAAATGTACAGAGAAGGAAGATAAATTACTAGCTAATACGCGTCTTAATGCCACACTTAACGATT
>JAUBNQ010000009.1:8139756-8166572 GCA_032353495.1 Ctenopoma kingsleyae
GACCTAATTTTCCTGATGATAAGTCTGAGAAAAACGCAAATGCACAAATGCTCTCTCTCTCTGCCTCTCTCTCTCTCGCTCTCTCTCTCTCTCTCTCTCTCTCTCTCTATCTATTTATCCATCTTCACCCCTCTTTTTTTCCCGTTTTGCTGTCCATTTTTCATCCTGTCTCTATCTGTCTGTTATGGGTCTACAGACAGCATTAATTGAATCATCTGACTGCGTATCAGATGAAAAAAAGAACAGCATAATGTCATTACTGACGTACTGCTTGTTTCCCTGATTCTCACGGCTCTCTATCAATGGACTGTTCGTTTTCTGAGTGTGTGATTGTATTGGTATGCTTCACAGAGCGTGCACACAGAGTATGCGATTTTTTTCTGTCTTCTGGGTTGGAGCAGACAGATTTGAAAATGCCTTGCATTTCAGTTTTGGTGAGGAAAATAGAGCTTTTGGAAAATGATGATGTGAGCTTATGAAAGAGCACAACTAATTTGTGAGCGTGGCTGTATTAATGTGTATGTATTGTTGGTAAAAGGACTGTTTCCGTCCCACCAGATGCTGTTTACCACCCAGAAAAGGAAGGGGTTTAGCCTTGCTAGCCTGCAAAAAACCTTAAATATATGTGTTACTTTCACCCATAAGCTGTTGAGAAAAAAATCTAAAACAAAACAAAAGAATTTAGTCTTATATGAAAAGGTCTCATGTCATCTCATTTGTCCCTCCTCATCTCTCATGGCATCTCGTCGGTCCATGCTCTGATCTGGAGCCATGACAGAAGCCTGATCCTTAGAGCTGGATCTCCACTTCAGCCACAGAGGCAAATGATCCAGTACACCACAGGAGGGTAGCAGACAGGATTATAGGCATCCAGGCACACACACAGAGCTATACGAGTGCTTGGGATATTTTAACTCGTCCTTTGGGTCTGACTGAGATTTCATCTCCTCCAGCAGCTGCTAACAGTCCATTTCAGCCTCTAACCCTGCCTGGGGCCAGCACCTTTCAGTGGAGTATTAATGATCTCTGTTCTTCAGTCTGTTTCTCCTTGTCCATCCATCTCTCACATGTTCTTCTCTGCCTCTACCACTATATCACCGTCATTTACATCACTGCCTCTCCTTCCAGTTGCATCTCAATTCACAATTGTACCTGCCAGTAAGTACACCTGTTTAGTATTGTAGTTTGTGACCACGTCCATAATTGTGCATTTGCAGCTGAGCACATCTTTGCACATCCAGTGTCCATTAACATTGTGTTTACTGTCTCTGTTTTTTAGTAGGACGTGTGTCCTAGTAAAAGACTAGGATATAAACTGAAGTGATGTAGTGACGGTCAGACTCACATTATTCTCTGTTCTATTTCCATGGCTGCCTGGGAGCCTAAAAGCCTTCATAAATTATACTATGATTTGGACCAAACCTGTGTTAGTAAGCACAGCACTGATTTATAGCCTCAACTCCCTACCCCCAGCTCTCTACGTGTGCTCTGTATGTGTGCACATAACCACACACGCATGCACAAGCAAATGCAAACATTTAGTCCAGCCACATTGAGAGGTGACAGAGAATGACATAATGAGAGAAGGACTTGAATGTTTTTAATTTTTATTTTTTTTTACCAACCACAAGTAGAGTTTGAGTCAGCACTTACACACAGTTTTTTAGTAACCCATCTTGTGTGGTCAACCATCAACTATCACCATGTGTGTGTGCTAACTTCATGTGGTTATGGATTGTGTGTGTGTGTTGGTATGCCTCCAAAGTTTCTGTTAGTTTTCCATGACATTTTACAAACCATGCGACTGTGGTTTTACACTACAAAAACCCACCAGCTCTTTTTTATCTCTTAAACTTACTGTCCTGCTGGTTTTCCCTGTGCACTTTCAGTGTTGATTTTCTTCAGTTCTCTTAACACAAATTCACCTACTGTGTCTCTGCATATATTTACTATTGAAAAGCTTTATTGCCTGCAAAATTAGGAGTCAATATTTCTAGAAAACATCTTAATATTCCATCCATCCATTTTCTTAACCGCTTGTCCTCGTAAGGGTCGCGGGGGGGGTGCCGGAGCCAATCCCAGCTGTCTTCAGGTGAGACACCTGGAGAGGTCGCCAATCGCCATTACAGGGCACACAGAGACACACAACCATACACACCTACGGACAATTTAGTGCCACCAATTAACTTGACATGCATGTCTTTGGACAGTGGGAGGAAGCCAGAGAGAACCCATGCAGGCACGGGGAGAACATGCAAACTCCACACAGAACTGGTTGACCTGGGTATCGAACCCGGGTTCTTCTAGCTGTGAGACAACAGTGCTAACCACTACACCACCATGCCGCCCTCATCTTAATATTACTTTATAAAATCATTTTGAAACTTGATTTAGTAATAAAACATTTTAAATTTCATGTATTGCAGTTGATCAAAAATCTAAATTTTAGGCACATGCAGTCATCCAGATGAGGTTAGCTAGAAGTTGAGTCATGGCAACTGAACGTCTTTCTTGCCATTTCAAAAATGTTTTTGTACTCATCCAAGAGGCTTCCTCGGTCACTCTGCTCTCCTGTGTCCAGAGGTCTTCACAGACCATACCACTGGATTTCAAGAGTACCAGGGAAGACATGCAGTTCTCATACAGACCTGAACCTGAACCTGAACCTAGAAATAAACATCTACAGGAAACCCATACACACAGGACAGTACCTGCTGTTTAACTTCCACCATACTTAAACACAAATTAGGACTTAACAGGACTCTGCACCACAGGGCAGATAACATCCCCTCAAAGCAGAGACCCTGAGACAATTGAAAAACTTTGCTTGTGTGTCTGAGGACGCCAAAGTCTTAGGAAGGTAGTACTTGTTCTTTTTAAAGCCATCACACTTACATCTGACAGAGACTTGTCTACTCAAATCCAAGTAGACACCAAAACACAACTGAATATTTACATGTTCCTCAGATGGTCCAATAGAAATTCATATGACTAACCTAATGTCTTGATATGTTATTGACCCTTGACCAGTAAAAAATGTTCTCATCAACTTGTCACAGACATTGGCCAATCCCTGATTTTTATATCTTCTAGTTCTTTTGTTTGTCACAGGAAAGTCAGTTTTTTTTTAACCACTCAAGGTCACTGTTACATCATTTTGATGCACTCTGAAGTCTTGCCATTTCTCTTTACAAAGTGAACTTTCCATATTCGTACCCTGTCATTTTATAAGCACACCCACGTACCAATAAACAACCGACATCAGCACTTACACATGCGCTGTTTCACTTCTGTCACTAGGCATATCCCCTGAGGCCACCACCAATCAATGCCAACCAGACATGCCCTCTTGTCAGTGGCAACCATTATGCAGATGACAAACAGGCTGGAAGAATGGGAGGAGTAGATCAGGAGGAGGAAAGGCACTGTAATAAAGTAAAGGTTTTAATAGTAGAAACCATTATGTGTCCTATTATGTTTTTTAGTAGAATTGCATAGTTTCAGCTATCAAAACTCCATAACCATAGATGGAATAATAGCAAAATATGGAGAAATTTCAATCCTACCGTCTTAGTCTATGATATTCTACTTTTCTAGTGAGAGCTTCAGTTTCAACTCAGTCCAACTCACCACTAAAATGTTCTGTACTTTCCATTCGGCATTCTGGAAAAGATTAAGAGACCACCCCGTATCATATGATAATGGTTGTAGAGCCCGTTCACTGAAGAAAGACGGCATTTTCATTCATTTCATTTCTTTTTACAAGATATTTAGTATATTTTTAAATTAGTTCTCCAGTAGTTAGATATAATAATTTCATTATCTTGTGTTACAGTTCACATGCATTTTACATGGGCAGTCTCTTTCCGTCATTTTGCAACACCTTAGTTTTTGAATTTGGCTCAGAATTTAGGGGTATCTGTTAATCACAGGGTTGGTGGCGATGGCACAATCATTCTGCAATCTGTACTTATTGTATATATTATGTTGATATGTGTATGTATCATTTACAGTTTTCCTACTGATAGGTACTGCAAGTGCAGCTTCATTGCTTCATGTCTTCTTTAGATGAGAAACAGAGAGAGAAAAGTACTGTAGCGGATGTTGCGAAAGAATAGGATCTGCAGACAGATGTGCATAAAGCATCCATATTAATTTGATGCTTTGATGTTATAGAAAATAGTGTCAGTGTAAACCACAGAGACAGGTATTTTCACCAGTTTGACATTACTAAATACCCTGAAAAAAACACATTTCACATTTCAATGCCTGTGTAAGTGCAGGTCCAAAAAAATAGAAGAAAAAGTAAAGAAAATATTTCCTTAAACAGCTTTCCCTGTCCTTCCTTCAGCACGCAAGGAGTTGTTGCAATTTCTGGATTCTTTCCCATAACATCAAAACGTGATTGATGACACTTGAAGAGCTGTGTTTGATTATACACAATAGGAAACACACATAAACATGTGGTGTGAACAAAAAAGCTCATGTCTGTCAACATACATGTACACACAGACAACAAAAAATCATGCAACATACTGCTATCAGCTGTCACATACAGGCTTCTTAATGGGGTTTCGCAGAAGTACAGAACAAAGTCTAGTAAGTACTTTTACACTAAGGCTTCTATAGACACTGACACGTCATACTCGATGACTCACTCTGTCCTGGAAAGATATAAAGCTTGTGTGTATCTGTTCGTGTAGTTTCTAGACCAACAGATGTGATCTTGCTACGTTTGGCTCTAAATTTAGATTTTCATTATTTTATCTGTCAATATGGAGCACCATTTGAGAGAGATTGGTTTGTCTTTGGTCAGAATCTCTCTTAAGCTATCCAATAGCAGTTCAGCATGTCACGTCTGCCAGGCATTAAGCAGTGATTTCCACATCTGTAAGGGATTATGTGGTCGATATTCTTTCAGTTCCTCCAAATCCCTCCAAGTTTTCTTCACCTTTCTTATACCCAAACATTATTTATTCTTCTCTCCTCTTATTCTGTCCATGCTACATTTCAAAATCTGTTACAGATTTTAGTTGTTGACAGCTGTCCAGTACAGGGAGTGTTCTTGCTGATTCTCTTTTTCTGTTTGTTTTTTGGCATACACCATTTGGAAATACCACAGTTTTTGTTGACTTAGTGTCATAAATCTTTGATGTAGTATGAAAAGTATCTTTGTAGTTCTTTTGTTTCTTGTCACTTTTCTGTATCTCTCAAGCAGGATTTATATTCCTTCCAAACTGCATGCTCTCCTCTCCCCACACCTTTCAGAAAGACACTATCTATCTGTGTCCAATCATTCCTGTAACTTTCTGACATTCCCAACATTCACCCACCCATGCCATGACTAGCTAGCTGTGCTAAAGCTCTCTTTTTAAATTTCTTAATCAGTTATTTGTATCACTCCTCGGGCGAGCAACCAAATGCAACACGATGTATCTCTTCCTACAGAAAGTCCTGAAAACATGTACAAATAACCCCTCTGCCACAAGTGTCTCTTTGTAGTCATTTTTTGTCTTTTAGTAGTTATTTGTTGTTTTTTTCATTAACATTTTGCAGATGAAATATAACTTTTAGGTTATAGGGACAACACACAGCAGAACCACATTGACCTTCCTCTGCGCAGAAATAATACCATCAAAGAAAATCTGGGATGCAGGTTCTGTTTTCTTCTGAATCCCAGGGCCTGTGTGCACTAGACTTGGCAATATTCAGTCCATACAAGCATATGAGAGTTGTTTTCAAATGGCTTTGCTGAGGTTTATCACTGGTTTGAATTGTACTGATGCAATAAACTCAGAACAGAACAAAACAGAAGAACAGTTTTCATACAATTAGACCCAGGTGTGTTATCTTTACTGTCGTGTTTTTCCTTTTCTCTATTATCTTGCCAACAAAAAATAGCATGGATCAAATTACTGTTCTGTCAACATCCATTTTCCAATTCCATTGCATACACATAAAAAACATATACACAGACACACACACACACACACTCAATCCCTGACACAGACATACACCCAGGGTGGTGTCTCATTCCTGTGGCTGATGAGAGCAGGCATGATGGGAGTGAGGCATGTAATGTGATTTATAGAGCCGGGCTCACTTTTCAAATTTAATCAGGAACTTTGATTACGGATGAAAATTTGAGACAGGAAATCACTTTGATAGCAAACTAAAACCTCATGAGACAGAAGAGGACTGATGTGTGCATGTATGGGCAGACAGGGAAACACTGAGCTTGTCTGAATTTGGCCATATTTGATTAGACAGGATACATGCAATGCAATCAAGAGCGACAAAGCAGGAACTCCAGCAAATTTGACCAATGACTGATGAAGTCTTTCCTTTCTCAGATTTTATCTATGTCTCTATTTTGTCTCCCTTTTTGATGCTCACACTGCTCGCTCAACCACACACAAGCATTAGTTTAGTGTTGGATTTAGGGTTATCTCATAAGCATTATGGACTCACAGATGTAACATCCACACATATTATGGAAATGTGTACACAGATGCACACACGCACACATATTGGTGACCCTACAGAGGTCATGGTGGATCTATGACCGTTTGGTCTCTTGTGTTATTTTAATGTCTGCTGTTGCACATGAGGGGACACTCAAAGCCACACCTGACAACAAGACAGAGGGGCCCAATTACTTTTCCCTTGGGTGTGTGTGTGTGTGTCATAGTGAGAGAGGGCAGTATGGAGGAGCATAAAAAAGGCAGTCATAGAGACTAAGAGACTGAGTGCTTGTGCATGTATGTGATACAAACATGACAGGCTCATCAGTCACCAATGGCCTTTTAAAGTGTTCTCCATAGGGACACCTGACCTTTTCACATGATGCCAATAGTTGCTACATGATGAATCAATCACCCAAGCCTTTAACTCTTTGTTGCCTCCATGTTATCCAGAGTAAATATATAAGACATCATTCTCCCTATTGAGACACCTGGAGACAAAAGCCCAAAGTTATGGATTGCCATTTTATGGTGATAGGAAACCTACTGGTGATAAATGCTGGACAGAAAGAGGAAATGGAAGTCAAAGAGAAGGCTGCATGTGGAGAAAACTTTTGGATGGATGGATAGATGATTGGAGGTGGGGGAATCAGAAAGTTCTGAGAAGATGGAGATAATGGGGTATTTGAGGTCAGAGAGCTAGCCACAACCTTTCTCTCTCTCTGCACAGGATGGATAGGAAAAGGGAGGAAAAAATGTGGATGCACAAGGCCAGCAGAAAGATTAAGGGGAGGGCAGTGGGAGGAGACAGATACTGAGCAAATGGAGAACAGCTCTGAATTTGTTTGTGTGTATGTGTGTGTGTGTGTGTGTGTGTATGTGTGTGAAAGAGAGACCAGGGGAGCAAATGATATGGGAATATGGAGCCTAATATGATGGGCTAAATGAGGTGTAATGGCAGTAACATAGAGTGACAGCAAGTGGGCCAGTGCATTAAGGGGTTACTCAAGGCCAGGAGTCACTGACCTCCCTCCTCCCCTGAGACAGAATAATCTCTCAGTAAGGGACATACACACCACACACACTGATAATGAAGATGCGGTTGCAGGAAGAACATATTTTTCCATTCAAGAATGCTGAATTATGATGGGATTTTCATCACCACTATCACAGTTAGAGCAGAGCTTGGGACCATGGAGCTTCCCAGTCATGCAGCCATGCACTGATTTTCTGCTAAACGGGTTGGACTCTTACCAAAAGAAAATTTGATACCTTCAGGCTTTTTCACAAACCAAAAATTAATTAAATCAGGGCTTCATAATGGTTTGATGTGAAGGCACTTTTTAAAGGACATTTAGACCATCTTATTTGTGTTGCACTATTATTACACATTGGAACTGTGCTAGTGAATTTCTGGTGTGTGTCTGAGAATGTGTGTATAAACACAGCCCAAGTGTATGCTGAAAGAAAAATACACCGCAAGCTTCAGGTGAGAAATTAGAAATATTAGCATATTTATTACAGCAACATGAAAGACATTAGAATGTCTACACCCTTTACAACAAGCAACGCAGAGGAAACTGGCATGGGACAAATGAGCATTGTATGGTGGCCAAAGAAAGAAAGAGAGAGAGGGTGGGAGGGGGGGGAGAGAAAATGACAGAAAGGAAGTTTGAAATGAGAATCACTCCTGGACATTTACAGTACAGACCTGGTGGGGAATGGAGGACAAACACTCTATTTGTGATCAAGCAAACCAACCCACAAAGCTGATATTGGTCAAAAGTGACATAAGTCTGGGATTTGAGGCTTGAAACCAAAATGTGGGTCTGACTCTGTAAAGTGGGAGTGCTGAACAAGCTTGTTAAAAGGGAGGATACTGTGACCTTTACCTATCTTTTCTGGGTGATATGTAACCTAGTTCTAACTTTGAAATTGCATGAGGAGTCATCTGAAAATAAATTGTAAGCCAATCATATCCATAATTTACATTTAGTTTTCATCAGCGACTTAAAATAAATAAGAAAAATACTGTAAGTTTCTCCTTCAGCTTTTACAGGTCATCAGGTTTAAGATTTATTATAATATCTTTAAGACTTTCTTCTGCTTAGAAAAATCATAGTGAAGGTGCTGTTGCATGGGATTTCTGGGATGTTATAAAACCATGGTGTTGATGTGAGGTCATCTTAAGAACAAAGATAAATACTACCTGTACATACACTTTACTCCTAATATTGCCTCTATAGGGCAACAGAAACGAACAATAGCTCAGTAAATAAGGCATCTAAAAGGCCAGCGGTCAAGGGTCGTCCGCTAGAGTAAAATCATAGAGTTAGCATGAGTAGAATGAACAGTTTCAGACCCCGTCTGGTCCCACCCCAACTAACAGGTCACTAAGCCCCTCTCCCCGCTTAGTTACTGCTGCTAGGCCTGACAAATTTTCCATTCTAGCACAGCACATATGCAGTTTACATTGATAACGGTGGTGGACTTACCACAGAAATTATTTCAAATCTTTGAAACAGTGGTTGTGTAATTTCATGTGCAGACATGTGGCTTCTTTTGTCAGTTGAAATGATAGCAGATGTTACCAGCTGTAGCTCACTAGCGCTGCCATGCTCTGCCCAGGCCTGCCCAGAGATTAGTCTTATGACATTACAATAAATAAAAATGTACCTTGTCAATCATGCAGAAATAATTGACTCTGAGTGTGGGCCATAGAAGCTTTTGACAGCAGCTCTCCACAATAGACGTTTTGGACCATATTTCTATAAAAAAAAAAAGATGCATACTGTAGCTTTGACTGAACATGCTAACAGTTGTAGCATGTCTGTGCATATAAACACATTGTTTAATCTATTCCTTACGCTTTAGCTTCTGTGTTTTGGTTTTTGTAATGATCTTATTACATTTCCATGCACACCACTCCAGCGTGTGAAGAAATGCAAAACCTGACAGGTTTGTTGTGCCTTAAACTGCTAAGCTATGATTGGACAATTCATGATTGTGTTTAACAATCACAATTTGTGATGTCAGTGGATCGAAATTGGATCTGAGTATTTCCCTTTTGTCAACCTCCCTCCACCCTACCTCATCCAAACAAGCATTTTTAAAGTGTTGTTGTGTTGCTTACAAAGTGCATGTAATTACTGTTTAAGGTGGGCTTGCAAATTAAGCTAGTGTAGTGTCCATTCTACTCATTCTAACACTATGGTAGAAACTGCAGTCACCGTCTCCTGTCAAAGCTGAAGCTTTGCACCATGCTACATTCCTTTGTTCAGACCATTGAATCACCTCCCTTCACTTTTCTCCCGTATGGCCCGCCCCTGAACGAGTACTTCAGAAATCTCTTTTTCACAACAAAAGTACATAATCGTCATCATCATTATCATTACAAACATTCTAACATTGGAAATCAACACTGTACATATTTTACACTATAATACAATCATATATATCGTACTTTATGACACTGTTGATCCTATAGAGTACCACATATATTAGAATTGGGTTTGGGAATACACTAAAAGCAGGTTCAATGCCATTAATGCAGTGCACACAAAGAGGGTCCCATCGTATCTAATCTTGTCATTAATCTGATAAGCAGTTTCCTTCTGACAAGAACAAACCAACAAACCAATTTATTTGCTTTTTTGCTGTAAACAGTGTTTTGTAAATTTACCTTATGAGTGTTGGCATGACTGATAACAGGAAAGTGACACAGTATAAGACACATAAATAATCTTTAAGTAAAATTTAACCTCTCTTGGTAGCACAGCTGAAAATCAACCCTGCATATATTTCATCTTTCTGAAAAAAGGGTCAGTGCTTTCAGTGCTCCTTTTCATCAGGCAGACTATTTCGACAAAACACTGCAGTTATTGTGGCCTTGTGTAACCATCCAGCCATGGGAACGGATGAAAGGAAAGGGTATAGTAGGAATGATGGTGTGTTTCCCAGATGAACATTTCAAGGGTACTGTACATGGCACAACACTGTATAACAAGTTATTTTACTGTGTCAACTCTATCATGACCTCTGAGTCACCTTTTTCCTCTACGCAAAACACTATAACACACCTGAAACATGGGAAGGCAAACGCTTAGGCTGAGATATTCCCAACAACATCATGATCGTATGTGATCGTATAATAACACTGTAGCTGAATAGACACTGTTGTTTGGAACAGACAGGTATGGAAGAGTAAAAATGTATCTGTGCTAACTGCACCTTAAGCAGTTTCTACTGTTACTTGGCACTCAGTTACATCATAAGTGCGAGCAGACAAGCAAAGGTGCACTGGGTGTAGTTGCTATGGAAGTGTGTCTGAAAGCAGTCACTAGGGAAGCCCTTGTCCTGGTCAAATGCACAATTTAAAGGAATCATATTTCCATCCTACATTAACTAGCAAAATCTACATCCATCTCTATCTCTAAAGGTCCAGTTTTTCTGTTCCCCTCACCCCACACATTCATGTCATTCACAGGCTTTCTGTATACAGAGAGCGATGGAAGGGGCCATACACATACTATGTAATAACTCCTATTAAAGTTGAATGATATAAACCTCACCACCAATACAAATGTTAGGTCCATCTCTACCGTTGTGGGACACACAGCCCATATAAACATATATCTACACATATACATTTCATCTGACCCTTTTTAAACTCTTCAAGGTGAAAACTCAAAGCAAACATATTGACAGTAAAAACCAACTGTACAGCTCACAGACAGTGGTAATAATTATAAACTAATACGTTTGTTTTTTGTCATCTCATTTGTGTTTTTTTTTTCTTCTTTTGTTGCGCTGATATGATGTGAAATGATCTGGGATGCTCTGAACGCGTGTCTCTCTGTTGCTCCATACCGGTGGTTGTGTTGTTGGGACTCTGTGTGCCTGGCGAGGGTAGGAAGAATGGTGAAACTGCAAGAAGGTGAAGGAGTCAAGCGTCCATGTTGGCTCCATCTTAGCGTGTCTCAAAATCAATGGAGGCCCAAGCACAGAGTATCCATTACAACTCCATTTCAGTGGGGAAACTCTTCACAGGAGCATCCATTTTGGCTCTGTCTCACTGTGTATTTATGAGGAAACTGTTATACTTGGACGTGCGTCCCCTGGGTTTGCAGGCTCTGCACGCTGGATAAAATCTTCTTTTGGTGACCAGCCAGATTCACACCCATCTTAGCCAATTCACTAGAAGAAGAAGACAGGAAAAATGCTATTAAATAAACAAAAAGTTGTGAAACTTTAGATACATATTCTTTATTTGGTTTCAAATGTCAAGCCAGCGGTTTCATGCCTAAGCTACTTGTGTGAGTCCCCTCCTTTGATTTCAAATGACACTCAAGTAGAATGTTATATCTCTTACTGATAATCTTGACTTTTTAAGTGTTTCATTTAAAATGGATGAGACACCAGCTGTCTGTACCTGACACTGATGTAGAGGACTGAGTCCAAGCTGACATATCCAGCACTGGAAAAGTTCTCCTTATACTGGCTCATCTTGATAGCCTCCAACCACTCATCCACTGTGCTCACACTGAAGTCTGGGGTGGTTGGATCCTCCCTGCTAAGATACAAAGCACACTCAGTTTCTAACTTGTGCTGAGGTCAGTTATTTGTTCTTGTCCCTGTTATTAAATCTAACTATTGTTAGGGTAAGTTGTCCGCTAATAGGTAAGTGTAATTAATGATCCATCCCCTTGTTGTCCCCTAACACAAGTGCACATGTTTTGCAACCTTTTGACTTTGCTTTCTTCCTTTTATTATTACATGTTGAAACTTAACAAATTGTTTAAATAAACAGGACTAATTGCACCTGCATTTGTACACAATATGTATTTATGTACAATGCTGTATGATTTTTGGTTAATGCCATGCCGTGCATGTGTAAGCTCTTGTTAGTAGTACTTTCAAGCTTCTATTGTCTTTCCGTTGTGCTGGGATTTGTCTTTTTTTTTTTTTTTATGTCTGCTCTGAAATGGACTGAAACAGCTTCTGTTGCACATCCCATATGCTGCTCTGGTGTTGAACATCAGCTAAGTGCCTGAAGTCTGAAATATAAATGTAAAAAAATGATGTTCTCTGGGTGTATGCAATACAGTTGGAGAGGGAGTCTGCGTTAGAGCCCATGGATATGCCAACCCACAAATCCACATTACATTCAAACCTTTTGACTGACAAATAGTATCTTGTTGAGGAAAAAAAGTACTAACACCAGTAAGCGTTAGCGAAAGTGTTAATTCATAGATGTATTTAAGGCTTTCTTCCACTGACCATACTGAGCTGTTGGCCAGCTCTCTGAGGCTGGCTGGGTTTCTGATGAGTTTGTCCAGGATTGTGACAATCTGTCCAAACTTTGGCCTGTCACTGCGTCCCTTCTCCCAGCAGTCCAACATGAGCTGGTGCAACACCACAGGACAGTCCATCGGAGCAGGAAGACGGTAGCCCTCATCTATTGCTTTGATCACCTACAGGGAGAGAGGCAGATGTTCTGTGATCAGTACAAGAAAAGAAAATACAAAAAATGAAAATAGTATTCATTGTTAATAATTGAGCACAAGATTGAGGAAAAATATATCTTTAGTCTTGCAGGTGTGATGATATAGTAGGTAATGCTGTAGCTGAGAGTTTTTGTGTTTGTGACTCACATCCTGATTGGACATCTCCCAGTAGGGTCTCTCTCCGTATGAAATCACCTCCCACATGACGATACCATAACTCCACACATCACTGGCTGAGGTAAACTTCCTGTAGGCTATAGCCTCTGGAGCTGTCCATCTGATGGGGATCTTTCCTCCCTGGAGATGGTTCACAACAAAGTCAGCAACACATTCTTGGCACACTGTATATCACCCTGAACTTGATGTTTTACTCTCATTGCAATAGTGTAAATATTTAAAAGCTGTTTTACTGGTACATTTCTGGCTAAGCGCTATAATAAATCAAGAGTAGGACCGACTAAATTAATTACGAGATTGTACCTGCAGAGAAGCCTGGTGCAGTGCTGCCATCAAGAACAGATAGCAAGTAAGCTAATGCACCAACTGGAGCAAACAGCAGTCCTCTCTAATATGATGACAACAAAAGTGCTTCAGTGTTCAATTTTGTACTGTACTTGACTTTATTTTGTTACGACTTTTCTCTGTGGTCCTTTTCTTGCTGCTCTAGCCTTTGTTGTTGATGCACAGATCTAAAGGACTCCGTACTATATAGACACAGTAGGCACTGCCCTCTCTGTCTCTCTGTCGTCTACACACACACAGACACACACACACACCGCACCTCTATAGGGCTCACTTCAGCTTTTTAACATGCTGCAGCTGCCTCTGCTTCACCTAGCATCCCCCATCTCTGCTTGGTCAAAGTCAAATAAAAGACAAAGCTGGCAAGTCAGTCGACACTGTACTTTTGTTTCCACCACCCCCTGTCCACCCCTACCCCATCCTCTCTTTTAACTGCTCTCACTGGATCCTTCCCCCTCTTCCCCTATTCTCTCTCTCACAGCCTCCCTAGATTTCAGTCTTATTTGATATCCACTCCTCTCTGTCTCTTCCCCTTCTCTGCCTCAGCCTCTCCCTTTCTCTTCTTCCCTCCATGCCTGCAGCTCTCCATCTAGGTCTCCTGACATCAGTGCGAGTGTGAATATGATTGCAATAGAGCAGTCAGCGGCTGATACACTCCTCCCAGGGCAATGCTAATGCCATATTAAAAATAACATCCCCAACACTTCCTATGAATATGAATAATGCCATCTCCTTGTGGGCATTTTAGATGAGTTACTCCACAGTGGTTCAACTCACTGACGTTTGAGTTTCTTCATTCTTGCAGAGCTCTGTGAGAGGATGGTGATATTACCATAGACATCTTTGATTTGACTATACTGTATATATGCAAAACCGCACAGAAGAACAGGATGTGTGTATGCATTCTCCCTCTGTACATGCTGTTTATGTCACTAGTCATATGTAGTGACCTCACACAAAACAGTGAGTGTGTACTGTGACAATTAAAGAAAAAACACAGAAAAGTACTCTTTTCTACTCCTGGTTACTGTTAATTGATTGTGCACCATCCTGCTGCCAGGGTTGGTGGTCGCTCTCTATTTAAACCTCTTTAGTGTGACAGTATTCTGCATTAGCTTCAGATACTGTTTACAGAAACTGGTTCTGGCAGTTTTTGCCCCTTTGGAGTGATCCTGTTGATTTGAAAATTTATTTATGCACACTGTGTGTTTTTATCAAAAACAACAGTGTAGAGGTCATCAGATCAGTGAATGCTCTATAAATCCAGATTACATTTATCTACAATTATTATTGTCTCTGTATTATTTATGACAGTCACAACCTGTGACACCATGTCTTACCCTTGTAGTGTAGGCAGCCTCTGGGTCGTCCTCAAGAACGCGACTCAGGCCAAAGTCAGACACCTTACACACCAGGTTGCTGTTGACCAGGATGTTTCGAGCTGCCAGGTCTCTGTGAACATAGCTCATGTCTGACAGGTACTTCATACCTGAGGCGATGCCACGCAGCATGCCGACCAGCTGGATTACTGTGAACTGGCCATCATGTTTCTGGAGGGACAGACAAGGAGAAAGATGAATTAATATACAGCGCACTGTGTAAATGCTGACATTAAGCTGCAGCTGGGGTGGCATAATGATTAGTGCTGGGTCCTTCAACAACCTCAGCATGAAGTGAAGGTTCATTCCAGAATTCAAGCAGCCTTCACTGGCAGCAATCCATGCTTCTGATGTGTCCCTGAGCAAGCCTCTGAATCCCTTCCAGCCCCTGCTATCCCTGCGCTTTGACCTCCCTCTGGGGGGGTGGCAAGCACAAGATGAATTTCTGCTTCCAGGGATCAATGGAGGATCACATAAAAATCCTACTTGCAGAGGATTGGATCTGACAGAGCAGACAAAACTTTCCTCTCTAACACCGACCGTGTGCCCAAACAGAGCTCACTGGATTTCAGATTTGAGCAGTCTTTGGCAGAGAGCAGAGCCTGTTGATCGATGGCAGTCCAGCTCACCTTCCTCTGCCAATTATTTTAGCCCTGGGCCAATGGTCCCCGTTAAAAAGCCATCCATGTTATCAGTCACCCTCTCTCCTTTATATCATCCCTCCTTCCCTCTATCTTCTTGTTCTTTCCATCCATTTCTCTCTCTCCTTACTCTCTGTCTCAGGGAGAGAGAACTCTGTATTACTTTGATTCAGTGTCCATCTATCTATCTTCCGTCATCTTTCTGCATCTGTGCAACCCCCCCTCCCCATCCTTTACTGATCTTTCTCTTTCTCTCTCCCTCGGCAGCTGTGGAGTAAGTTAATTAGCCGGTGGTTTTGTGAGATGCTGATTGATTGGACTGTCTAACAAACCTACAGACTTCCTCTATCAATCTGCCCACCACTGTGCCTTGCCAGGAAGGAGGAGGAAGGGTGGGCAGAGCAGGGAAGGAGAAAGGAGACAAATGCAGGCCAGGGGTTTCAGACAAGGAGATGAAGGAGACAGATGAGAAAGGTGGAAGATGAGACTTTTTTTTTGGCAAATTTTGGCAAATCCTGAAATTTTAAAAAATGGACAAGGTAAAGTGACAGGGAGACAACGAGAGGAAGAGCTTCCTTGACAGAACTGGAGTTTTGTTATTTCTAAGGGAGCGCTGCTTAATAAAGCATAATTAAAGACACATATGGATGCTAGAAGCACGGATGAGCTGTAAAACCCATAAAAGCAATTCCATAATTATATTGAGTCATGGTAGACACTCTTTATGACCCTAAGTATAATACATATTATAATACACAACATGCATGTTATCTGTGAATGTGTGTTATGTGATTTTGTGTGTGCGTGTTCCAGGACATTATGCTTCACCTATTTTTTCTCTGTCAGATTTCATTTAATTTTGCTTCAGCGTTGCTGATGGAATTGGTGTCTATTTAACGACGGGCCTATCATCACAGGCTTAATGGCTTTGGAGCTCTGCAGTGATTTTACTGGCTGACAAACAACTCCGAATATGAATCAGGAGGACTTTCAATGTGAAGCACATTATGCTGCAACAATCTAGGTGTATTCAAACCACAGTTCAGCACTCCCCAGAAAAATCTAAATAATAACCTAAACAGTTACGGTACATGTTTTGTACACACAGGAATTTGTCAAAATTCACATTAATACATCCTTCACTTTTTGCACCTGTCACTAAATAAATAGGCATTATTTTGTATATATAAATTACATTTCAAGATATGCTTCCAAACCTTCTGTCAAATTTGAGAAAATACTTCTACATTTCTTATAAATGTAATATCTCCTCAGGTTTGTGGTATGTTTCAGGACATAGCTTGAAGGACTAATTCCATAAAAGCATCAATTCTCTTTCAATTCTTGTAATAATGCCGATTTCAATAAAAAAGTAATACCTCCACAGCCTGCTTTGATTTTTAAATCTGTTCACTGATAAGGGGTTCAGCAATAACCTTGAGTAAAATCTGCTTTGCAGGACTTAGGTTTGTAATACTCTGGCATAAATTTAAATTGTTTCATTATTCACTCTACAAATAGCATTCTTTCAAAAAAAAAAAACAAAAAAAACCAAAAAAAAACCCAAACAACCTGGTTATGAAAATCATTTTGTGTTGAATATTATTATTATTCTTGTTCATTCATGATTTCTCAGTCATACAGTTTGACCTTTGTGGTATTAAATTGTATTTGAAATGAGCTGGGTCATCCACTGACAGAGCAAATATTGCACATAAAGCAATATATTTTCTTTGTTTTATTGCCTATTTGTCAGCAGTCTTGCCCTTGTTTCTGCTCTGGGATATAGACACTAAGTGCATTTTATAGACCCAGTAAGTAACATCAGATGATGAAAATGTGGAGAGGCCATACATCTGTCTGAAAGTTTCTGTTCTCGAGCATTTTTCTGTTCATACTGACAAAAGAAACAGTTCAGTGTCTATCAGTTTAAAAACTTATCAGCTGAAAAATGTTTATTTTAAAGCATATGACATATTAACTTGACAGTCCTTAGAGGACTCATTATTATCCAACTTTGAGAGATGAAAGACAATTTCAGTCAGGCACCTTTATATATATTTTTAAAAGATATAAAGTACAGTGATTTGGAGGAATGGACTCTACAGCTCGGACATCATTTTTCATAAGACTTGTGGCCCCTGGAGCAGATGTGAAAATCTTATTCTTTCCAGCTGAGCCGTGACTCACCTTGAGGAAAGTATCCAGAGACCCATTTTCCATGAACTCTGTTATGATCATCACAGGCTTACCTACAGAGACATATGACAAGGCAGTCGTTAGTGAGGCAGGATTACAAGGAAGAAAGACACAAACTATAAAGAGATGGTGACAGAGAAGTAGTGGAGTCCACAGCTGTGGTCAGCCCTTCTCTCTGTCTCTCTGGGGGATAACATGGCATGTCGTCATCAGTCACACTGACAGCTTCTAATCAGCCCTCTCAATAAACGCCAGGAGATAATTAGAATGGACCAATCCACCAGAATATGTGTGTGTGTGTGTGATGTGTGTGTATAAGGGGGCCTCCTGAGATCTCATGAATACTAATCAGCCTCAAGGGGAAGGGGGTTGTGGTCTGATCACTACGCACCTGCACCTGCATGAGTGTGTGTTTGTGTGCATGTGCATGTGCATGTGATGAAGGCGTGGTTGACTGACAGGGCCCACGCTTGATGGTCCCCTGCATGACATCTGGTGGGGCTTACAAATTATTACCAAAGTACCTGCAATCACATGCACACACATTCTCACATCAAAAAACAGCAGTTGTCCCTGTTTTACAGGGTTCTCCCTAGATACCACCTACAGTCGAGCTTTGCCAATCACAAACTAACATGCAATGTACGGTTACAAATGATGTTGGGTGTGTTTGTGACTTGTAAACACATAGACTATGTCATGATGAATAGGTCACATTTTCACAATCAGTCGTCAGAGATGCTAGGAAAAAACCCGGGGGATAGATAAAGGAAAGAAAAGGGGAGAGAAAGTGGAGCCACTGCAAAATAATCAGTTTCTCTGATTTCGCTATTTAAAGGAATACGTTTGAGCAAAATTAACGTTTTTGTTTTATTCTATAAACTACTGACAACATAACTGCCAAATTCCAAATACAAATATTGTCATTTAGAGCATTTATTTGCAGAAAATGAAAAATGGTCAAAATACCAGAAAAGGTCCAGTGTTTTCAGACCTCAAATAATGCAAAAAACACAAAACAAAACAAGTTCATATTCATTTTCACATTACTAATGTTTTAATTTAGGAAGTGTTCAGAAATCAACATTTGGTGGAATAACCCTGATTTGCAACCACAGCTTTCATGAAGTGGTCTCTTAATTTTTCCCAGAGCTGTAGAACTCTCTAAATATGAAAAAGAAATTGAAATAAAAATTTAGCAAACAAAAATCTCAGGCTTGCTTTCCCTTGCAAGGGAATAGCTCATTCAAACTGTCCTTATAAAGCTGCTTGTCATAAAGCAAGACATGTTCTTAAGGAGTCTTTCTTCCTTTCTTTCTTTCTGAAATTGTATTTTAATGTTATCAGTAATAAGTAGTTTTGTTTGTTGAACTGTGAAATGTCTCGACAGTGTGTTCTTGTTTCAAATACGACATCATTAGACTCATTTTGTTAAACTGCAAGGGGCTGATGGAATAGACATATATGACCTGTAAAACAGAAAAAAAGAAGCAAAGGAGTTTTAAGATAAAGCAAAACAAAGCTGGATCAGAGAAGGTGAGGAAAGAAGGGTATGAGGAGGGAAGGAGAGGTACAGGAAGAAAGGAAGGAGGAGTGGAGGGGGAGGAGGGGTCAAAAGCTTGTCATAGAAGAACAGGAACAACACCACTGAGGCCTAGAGTGAGATTGTAGGTAAAGACAGCAATACATCACCTTAAACGAATTCACTATCTCACTGCAAGAAAAATACACACACACAGGAACACACACAAACAGAGTCGCCTGGTCTCTGGTGGTGGTGTCGTCTTTGACAGTAACATTAGTCTCAGGGATAAAAGTGAAAGAGAATTGGATTTTCTTCAGCTGGGGGTGAGGACTGCTGGTCACATTTATCTCCACGCAGGACCTGAGTTGTGTGTAGTGTACTGCTCTGTATCACTCTGTGCGTGTGTGCGTGAGAGAGAGAGACAGAGCTGGTTTCGGGGCAGAGCGAGCGAGGAGAGACGGCACCCGATTTTAGCTCTGATCCTAGGTGAACATGCAGTCTGTGTGCGTGTTGTCTCACGACAGTAGATATAAGAGTCAATGAGATATATCCTCACTGAGTGGACATCTGACTTTTCATAGCCTTGGGGTCAGATCTATGGTTACTAATTCTGCCTGGGATTATTGTACCTATCGTGAATACACAAGTTATTCTGTGTGTGTCTGTGTGTAGTCGTGAAGTAGACAGGCATGAAATGGAAAACCGCTATAAAGAACTACCTCTGGGAACCAATTATGTGTTTGAGTGTGTGTTTGTATGCGTGTGTCTGTGTGCATCCGTGAGCCCATGTATGTTACCTAGTGGAAGAGAATATTACCTTCAGGCCCACAGTGTTAGATGTGGTCAAGTGAGAAACACAATGAAACACATGCACTCTGTTGTCTCGGGTTAGAAGACCATGTGAGCCTGGCACGTACTGACACACACACTTATCACTAGCCATCATCTGGTCACCTGCCATAAAGAATTATCCCTACGACTCTGAAAGATAACAGAGGTTACCATAAAACCAGCCACATACACCCAGGAGCTGTATATTAGCTTGCTCTGTTTTTTTCAGACGCTGCCTCAAATACACAGACACTCGACAGCACAATGAATCCCTTTCACTTCTTGTTGCAACTTCATCACATGCCATCCACACTTCAAACACACACACACACACAAACACACACAGACGCTGACAGGACGGAGCCTCTCCAGCTTGACGTGGAGCTCCTCTCTGCCAAACATTCACAAGCGCTCCTCAACGGCCTCCTGAAAGCACATAATTAACTAATCACGTTCATATTCATTTGAATTTATTGCCTTTCATCGCCTTCAGAAATAGAGCTAAAACAACTCCCACTGTATAGCGGTGGGTGTGTGTGTGTGTGTGTATGTTGTGCCAGGTGGAGTGTGTTACAGAATGGATCAGAGTGGAGTTTGCTCCTTTTCACAGCTCTTCATTTAGTGAAAGTGTTTCTGCAGGATAAAGCTAGGATCATTTGGGCCTTCCATGTGTGTGAATTTGCAAAATGCTGTGGGTGTATGATAGTAATAGGAAGTATACAGTATATCTGGTAAATGACATTATGAGAGGCTTTTTTCTCTGTGTGTTGGTGTGAGTGTAAATGAAAGTGATAGACTCTGTATACATCTGGACAATTACATTGTGAGTGGCTATCGTGTGCGCCTGTGGGCTGCATTACCGCATTATTGAATGAGAAGGCCCAAGGTACAAACGAGAAAATGAAATAACTGCTGTATTGATTAATGTTAAGGGTCTGAACTAAATTATACAATGCTTTTAACACAGGACAGATCTCTGTTCTGGGAAGTGCCATGTGAGGGTGTGGAGAAACAGAGAGACAGAAACTCAATAACCTTATCTCCTCTCCTCTCTTCACCTCTCCTCCTTCCCTCTTCACTTTCTCATCTCCTCTCATTTCCTCACATTTGTCTCCTCACCATCTCTCCTCTCATGTAGCTGGCCCTCTCTTCCTCAAATCTCATTGCACATCCCCCCTGTTGCGCTCATTTGTTCTCAAGCCCCATCACTTCCTCACTCTTGTATCTTCTTCTGCCCTTGTCCTACACCCATCCTCACCTTTTCTCTATTTTCTACTTCCTCATTTGTCTCTGCAGTCCAATCTCCAGATCTGCATACATATTCAAAATGTGAGTAATTTCGAACACTCTGACAGGAAACAGGAAAAGACACAATCACTATACTAGTTTCTTCAAACAGAAGTCTGTGTGCACTTTTGCCAGTTTTAACAGCACCTCTTTGTAGAGGAGCTTTATTTATGTGTGTGTGTGTGTGTGTGTGTGTGTGCGCGCGTGTGTGTGCGTAATGTGGGCAGATGAGATGGAGCTCAGTAATTGAGGGTTTTCCGAATGAGCCGATTGTTGCAGCGATTGTAAAACACATAAAGGATGGATTGGTAAAACGAGGGAGATGAAGGGAAGATAGGGAGATGGATGGGGGGTGGGGGGTGGAAATGAAAGAAGGGGCAGATTGCTGCACTTTTCTGATGTGTAGAGAGACAGAGAAAAGAAAGATCTGTTTTTTCCTCCTTTTCTGCATGTGGCGCTCTAATTAGCATGACAATAGCAACAATCAGGTGACAGACAGCAGAGGAGGTTATTAGAGTGGCATACGGCATGGGCTGAAGGCTTATGAGGTTTTAAAGAGCGAGAACACACACGCACACACAAACACATACACGCACACACACAGAAATGAATGAACTGACAAAATGCACTCAGCCAAAATACACTCATGCACATACCCAATGCGAAATACATCTATGGATGTTTGTTAAAACCGATACAACCCTTAGTACTCCCATAACTGCCTTAATCACTACCCCCCATCCCCCCATTTATTACTGCTGTATTACTACTGTAACTACTCTACTATTGCAGTTTTTCCGCAACATCAACAAAAACACCTATACTCTTTCCAGTGGTTGTCATGCTATAGAGCAACATGATAAGGCTGAAACAGTTACTCAGTGAGTAGTACTATCAGAAGTAATGCTGCTGTGGGAGGAACAGTAGGAGGAGCCACTGTATACATTTTTCCTCAAATGGTCTCACATGATAAAGTAAAAAGGAAAAAATACAGCATATTACAAAGTAAATGAGAAAAAAAGAATAATATATGGTCCCAAATCGTCTCCAAACACTGTCACTTTTTGTATACATAAAACTACCTAGGTTATCATTAAGGCTGCAAACAGCTAACCTGACTCCGTTTCCAGTCTTTATACTAAGCTAAGCTGACTCTTTGCTCCAGCTTCATAGATATTAGAGTGGTTCTCACTCTACATTCTTATATATTACTACAGTATCATTACTCCTGCCATTAATATCATTGCACATACTGCAGCAATTCCTCAAACCAGTACTACTCCTACTGCTGTTGCTGATTCTACTGCTACTTACACCTACACAAATCAATCCAACACACCTGAGCCCGGAGCGGTCAGGGTCAGACTGCCTGATTAGACGTGAGGGCAGTGTGAAGGGACCAGCTGGTGCTGGAGAAAAAGGCCTGAAGGAATTATTGACCCATCTCAACTCTCACCCCTGCACTTGCACATGCACACCCTGGGCTGTGACCTGTGAAATTACTGCTCCGCTAGTGAGATTTGTTTCTGAGGGGCTCTATCAGCTTCTCAATGTGCCGTAAAGACAGGTGAGGAGAGAGAAGCACAAAGAAACGCATGTAAAAGTAGACAGACACTCATTACATGCAGGAAACACACACACACACACACACACACACACATAAACATGTTTTTGTATTCACAGAACACAAGTAAAAAGCACCTTATTATGTTAAATGAGTGCCAAGCTAACATTCTTCTATTTCGCTATTTCCGTTGCCAACTGTGCTATTGTCTTCTGTCACAGCTTCCCAGAATTTGGCAGTAATTTTTGAATTTATGAAATAAAAAAAGAGAGTGTTACTGAAAAGAAAGTTCCATAATTACTACATAATGTCTGCCTGTCAGCATAAAAACATTTGATTTAGTTTGTTCCTGTATCTCTTCTGCAAACCAGTTAGCAGTCTTGCTAACCAAAGGTCACAGTTATTACATATGAAGCATTATTTAGACAAAGAGAGCAAGAGACAGAATGACAGAGTAAGAGGAAATGAATAAGAAATGTGGTGGGGTTTCATTCTTATTATGCATGCTACTGAATATTCATGAGTCTAAAAAACACATCCAATTAACTTTATGAATTATTAATATTCATGATAAAAGTCTATGCATATGCATTTGCTCTTTTGTTGTTGGCCTAAGTGCCACTGAGCACCGACGTATGCGATGGACTGAAGATCCTTGTGTGTTTGTGTGTGACAGGGGGTGGGGGTGTGCGGTAGGGGTGAGCACACAGAGGTTTGTTTGTCTGCCTGCATGTTTACAATTGCATCTCTTTGTGCCAACTGTCTGCTTCTTCCTTTTCCGCGTCTGTAGAGCTCTCACAAACATCTGCATAACAAGGTGTCAGACCAAAAGAGCAGCAGCTCAGAGAGGGATGAAGACTGAGAATATGTTCACAACAGCGGATTTGAAAATACCTTTTGAACACAAAAAGCTATGGGTCCAAAACTGTGTTTTCAAATGCCCCAGTTTCACAATTAAATGTCCCAACAAACAGGAAAAGTCTAAATTCTGTTCGCTCCTGCTTTCAGTTATTATATATTATGTTTTGTTATCATTGAGACATTGTAATTAATAATAACATACTTAATTACCTCAATTTACTGAACTGCAGCCCACATTCATCCATCTTACACAGAAGTTTTGCAAAACATCTGTTTTCTGAAGTATACACTTTGGATAACGTTTTGAAAAAGTGCAATGTTTGGTTGTGAAATGCTGACTTACACCACTTGTCAGACAACAACCAGAAGTCATTTATTCCAGTGGAGGCTGCATGAACGTTTCTTCACAGTAAAGCGTTTAATCATGGTTTGGCATTATGGTCACATAGTTACTGCCTACTGTGGGGTCAAAAAGCCAGGGATGTCCAGATAGTGCCTGGAAAAGACTTACTTCTTTGTTCAATTACATAAAACAGCTGTAAACAGCTGGAGATTGCATCAACAAAAGAGGTTATATAAAATAGCCAAGCAGGATCTGCCTGCTGTGCTTGTGTGGCTGTAGGACCAAAGCTACGAGAACAAGTGTGAGAGGGACAAAGAGAGAGAGAGCACCAGAGAGAGAGAAGAGGAGAGTGTGACTGACTGAGCAAGACGGAGAGTGAGAGAAAAATGGAAATGGCGAGCGACTGAATAAGAAGATTAGATGGATATTGAAAGAAAAAGCGAAGCGGGCGAAATAGGGATATGAGGTAAGCGCAGGACAGATGGAGAGAGACTCTGTGATTGAGAGAGCGAGGCCCTGTGATAACGGATCAGCTATCTTGTTGAACCAGCCCTGTGTCTGTCTCACCTACATGAACACACACACGCACACACACAGACACACACACACACTCGCTCTCATTGCCTAACATAATCATGTGAAGTAAACAAGTGGCCATTTGAGAGGCAGACAGTCACCGTTCACATGCACACTGCCATGCGTCATCAGTGTGTTGCCATAGTAATGGAGCTTTTATCTGATCCAGGGTCACCGTCAACATCCCCAACAGCACCGCAGTGTCTCACACAGGTATGTCACAAACACACTTACTACAGCATACATACATACAGACAAAACGAAGGTGAGGAAACGATTTCAGAACAGTTTTTATTTATCACTCACATTTTGTGACGACCCCCTCCAGCCTGATGATGTTTGGATGGTCAAACTGTCCCATGATGGAGGCCTCAGACAGGAAGTCTCTCCTCTGTTTGTCAGAGTAGCCTGCCTTCAGACTCTTGATGGCCACGTAGATCTCCCTCTTTCCCTGCACTCGCAGCCGACCACTGCAAACCTCCCCAAATTCCCCTACACACACAAATACATGTGAAAGTTTCATAATATTCAATACTGACTCTGAAAGGAATCCAGATTTTCTTTATCTAACCAAAATTATGTCATTTTACAAATAAGACTTAGACGAGGAACATTGTGTCAGCATACCCAATAACATAAACACATAAACATTTTCCATTTGAATTCCCTAAAGTGAATATTTTACTGCTGTTTTGAGTTATTAATGTAGTCCTCCTCTCTTTTTACTGCCAACTTACCAGCTCCTATGACTCTCTCTATGCGAATATTGGAAGCATCAATCTCTTTGGCAAAGTCTCTGACAGCCTGGTTGGGGTCTTCGTAAGTATGAGGATGGATGTAGGTCCGGCTGCCTGGAAGCTTGACTTCATGTGTGGAAAAGTGGAGAAATTAAGAGAGAAAGATGATTGCATACATACACTTTTTGCCAGGTATATAGATATAGTACTATTATTTTAAAGAGTCAGTAAGGCATTGCTTCCTGGAGATAATTTTCTCCCAAAGCTGACACAGATTCCTACTCTGTGTGAATGCGCATTTGAGCTTGAGTGTGTGGGTGCTCTGTTTGAGTGACATTACAAGTTCTTACATAATGAAACACATAACTACTTTGTTAGCAATGGTGGTAAAATGAGTCATAATTTTAACAGGAACCCATAAGGTGCTTCACTCTGCCAGCAAACATTTGTGCAAGAAAGTGTGAAACAATTTGGTTTATTGAGCTGAGAATGCTACAGCGTTAGAGTCTTGTGTAGCTGTATGCTGTTCTGTAGCTCTAACTGTCTTCATATGATACATCTGAAAGTGTGTAAACATAGTGTGAGTGTAGTATGTGAATAAATAAACAGTAATATTCAAGGTTGTTACTTTGGAGGGTGTTTGCTTATGGAATGTTATATTGAATATTTCTCCTTCTGTATATACAGTTTCAACAAATACAGGCAATGATCTGAGTCATTGCAAGTAGGTGTGACATTTGGTTTAAACACAAGTTATGTAGTGTATATGAGTGTAGAGGTGCTTGCATAAGCACAGACGTAGATTTAAAAATAAAATCACAGATTTTGTAAAAGAAAACAAAATGCGGCATATACATAACAATGTTCTCGTGTTTTTTTTTGTGTGGGTCTTTACCTCGGCCGTGCTGGAACTGCATCTTCTCTTCATCAGGGTCCTGCTTGGCTTTAATATATCCACAGTGCCTGGAAAGAAGTGTACAACTGTATTATGGTCCTATAGACAGCATAAACCCATATGCACTGATTTTCCAAAACACAGATGCCAATATAACTTTATAGTATCTGTAGAAAATCACACATCCTCACATTTTATTATCTTTGATGTTTCCAGAAAAATCTCATGCTACACTGTGCACAGCCAATAGCTGTGTGTATGAACAAGTAGATGTTTCCTTTTGTCTCCACACACCCAAACCCTGAAAAGGGAAGCCTTGAGGAAGAAATACAATTTATTTTTCATTTTCTCTGTTTCTTCATTCCATACTCCATGCGAAGCAGTTACGCCTGAGGTTTAGTGAATGAGTGTGTTGTCACAAATGTTCCTGTAAAGGCAGATCTGTGTGTTAAAGCACTCCTCTGTACTCCCCTGGCCACTAACCAA
>JAUBNQ010000009.1:8166853-8177322 GCA_032353495.1 Ctenopoma kingsleyae
ACATCATATTTATATAACGAGGTAGTAAACTCAACATAAATACTATGTGGCATCCACTCTCCTCTCTCTCCTCTTCCCCTTTTATCCCATCCTCCCTGAGTATTACACAAGTAAAGCATCAACCAGTCAGGTGTCTGTCCACCAGTAGGATAAATTGATTTAAGCTTAGAGCCTAGAGTAACTAGGAAGACGTATCCCTGTACGCGATTTAAGGAAGGAGTCAAGATGAGGACAGGAGAGACTGATAGAAATAGAAAGCAAAGATTTAATAAAGAAAACTGATAGGACAAATGTGATAAAGGAAAAAATAATATAAGAGAGAGATACTGAGAGACAGGCGCGGCATCAGAAATGGAGGGGTGGGGTCTCACTAGGCTCAGTAAATCTCAGTCATTTGGTGTTTAATCCTTGTGTTGATTTTACATAGCTGAATGCATGGTGTAACCCAGACATCAATAAGCTGTTGAGGGAATAAAGACACACACACACACAGACACACATGCACACACACACAGACACAGCACGGTAGTTGCTGGTATTTGAGGGTTAAAGTGGAGGTGGGGATGGGGGGTATAAAGGGGACTTAGACCCCACCTGGTTATCAGCTGTGCTCAAGCCAACTGAACACCAAGGGACTATCATTACCCCCTTGACACACACACGCACACACACACACACACACACAAAGCGCTGTGGGGCATGTGTTTAGAACATATGGGGAACGGGGACATGGGTCACACCTCTGCTCCAAGTGTGATAATCCCGTGAGGGCACACGCCCACACAGACACACACATGTAGACGTGTGCACGTTATGCATAAACACCCAGCTCCACGTTTAAAACGCTGGATGTGTATCTATGTTGTGAGTGTGTGTGTCTCCACTGGTGCATGGCTGCATATGTGAGTGTGTGTGTCTGTCTGTGTGTGTGTATGTGTCTGATGGGAAATGAACACATTTCCATAGTAATTACAGAGCGACTCATTTCTCCTCTCCAGTTAGAAATGTCATGAATCATTAGCGCTGCAGTCTTAAACATGGCACAAAACCTGACATGGCTGTGGCTTTTGTTTTTCCTCTGACAGCTAAGTCTGTGCGTCTGAGTCTGTGTAATGGATATTTTATTTATTACCTTAAACTAAATGCAACTGACCTGTAATCTTTTTTATTATCAGCTGAGGGGAACAATGCTGAAAGCATGATGCCACGGGTATTTTTATTTTAATAATTTCATTTTTCATTCAGTTTTCACACTGAAACCGCAACATGTGGCAGTGGTACAAAAACAATACGCCAGAACAAATTGTTATCATAGTTTAATCAGCCATTTATATGCATTATTCTTATTTGTGTTTATTCCATGTTTATACAATTAGGCTGCTTGTTTAGGATTTTCATTCACTACTACTGTTAATTATTTTTTTTCTTACTTCCTGTAAAACAAACTGACTTTTCTGTCTAGCTATTGTTTTGTGTTTGGAGGGTCAGCTTTCCACCAATGTCTTGTTATAGCTTATTCACAAAATATTTTTGTCAGTGTAAAAATGAAATATTTATGTTGAACTATATACAAACTATTCATTACCAAGGCAAAATTCATACTGCTGTCAAAGAGTTCTAGATGTTCAGATTTTTATTTGAAACATCAACACAACATTTGAAAAAACATTGAACTCATGCATGACAAGTATTTTGTGATACTATACGACAGAAAGCTTTGGAACGGCTACTTTGGACTTTGTGGTGAGATTATTTTGTTGTCAGCTGTGGTTTATTTCATTCAAAAAGTCATTGCTGTTATAAGATGGGGTGGATTTTTCAGCAGAATGACTCACTCTAACCTGGTCTGGTGTTTAACAAGGCAAATTAGTAGCATGAATATTGCATGACATACTCGATCATGTCTTTTATGATTTGTGCAACTGCAAGAAATATGGCTATAGTCACCACATAATATAGCAGAGTGGCTAGTTGCCTGCTATTGATTTGGATGCAACAGGTATTAACTTGACAATATACTGTAAGCATTCGTGGATTCTTGAGCTGGAACAGGGTTCTAATAAGAAAGTCCTCCTGAACTGCCACAATCTGCTATTTTATTCTTCTGTGCTAAGACTCTTGGAGAAATTACTGTTCCATCTAGCAGCCATCTAACTGTAGCTCATACAGTAACCCCCCCCCCCCACACACACACACAAACACCCATATATTAATGCAGATTAATAGTACACACACCTGCACCAACCATACAAAAACACACACATTAATGGACTGCGATATCAGTACAACACCCAGACTCTCACCTTTCTCTCTGCCTCTTTCTGTTCCACTTCAGTGAGGACAACAGGCTATCCCTGTCCTGCAAAGCCACACACTCCACATTTGCATATCAATTTACTTTTTAATATAATACTCTGTCACTCGAGACCCATTTGTCATTCTGCAAGCAAGCCTCCACCTTTGTAGAACTCCATCCATATATTACTGTTGCTATAGCCCCTCCCCCATTTTCTTCTCTCTTTCTGGCTGTTGCTGCCCTTTATCTCTCAGGTATTAAATTCTTTCTTAATTCTTCCTTTAAATTAAAACACTCCCTTGTCCGAAAACCCACACATGCACATTTTCTCTCTCCCGTTTCAATCAATTTATCCATCCCCCCAACAGGCCCTGTTCTCTGATCTCTTTTTCTTTGCAGTTTTTTGATTGAAAGGGTAAATCTGGAAAGAGAAGTAAAGAAAGAGAGGGAAAGGAAGGAGATGGAGAGAGAGAGCGAGAGTGCTGACAGGCAAGAGCACACAATGGGGGTCCAAGCCTGCATACCAACTAACAAGCAATCAGATGGAGGGGGAAGAGTGAGGAGAGAAAGGGAGGCAGTCATAGGAATAGAAAGTCAAAAGAGAACATGGGGACAGCAAAGGGCTAGGTGCTGCAACAACAGGAGCTAAAGATAAAGAAACAGAGAATTAAGAGATATTCTAAGAAGAAAGAGTGCTAAAAAGAAATAGAGAAAAGCGACATGGGGGAGCTGTAAATTCTTTACTATTGAAACAAGGCAGGATGGAGATGTTGGCAGAGGATTAAGAAGGACAGTGCCAAAACAAAGTACAACACTATCAGAGCAGAACTCCTCCTGAAGTAGAGTAAGAAAAAACGATGGACAGAGTAACAAAAAGAGAAGTGTGTTATTCAATAGTATGGCTGCAGAACGTGACTTGTGAACGAATGGGAGTGAATGGTTGGTGAGACAGTGAGGAAGTTAAAATGATTCCTATATTTATTCTTTCTCATAAAATAAAAAAATCATTCATTGATTTATGTACTTATTCCTTCTCAAGATAACTGGAAGCTGGATCTTATTCCAGCATGCATTGTCCAGAACCAAGGAGACACCTTGGGCATGTTGCCAGTCCATCACAAGGCTAACGCAAGACTGATCAACACTGAAATTCACTCAAACAAAAAATGTGGATTATTCAGTTCACTTGACATTGGGAGGAAACCAGCGCAAACAGAGGTTAACTCACATGAACATGGGAAACTCGCATGAAAACTGATCTTTGCACTATCTGTCTGTCAGGTGATAGCAAATATTACATGGAGACCTGCAAAAATAGTTCAGAACGAATATAGTCACTCACACATCATCTTTACTCTTTAAGGAGACAATGTGATCATACTGAGCACTTTGTATTGCCCTGCACATTCTCATAATCACATAATCTTTATATTTCATTCATTTTTTAAAAACGTTTTCCTGATTGTTGCATCATACCCTTTTCAGTACAACTTCTGTGATAAAATAAAATAAAATCCTTAACAGTGTGACTGTATAGTTGTCTGGGGGCTACTATGCAAGTGCAAATTCCAGGTGGTGTCTGACAAGAAAAGGACACTAGCTTTAAAGCTTTACAAAAAGTATGATGAAGCAGGTGCCCTCCTTTACCTGACATTGTTAGTATTTTGTCACGTCTTCATTTATTGGTCTATTAGCTTCAGGCTCAATTGCTGCTTCCATTTTCCCCTCAGTCTGACTCCAGGCTAGCGAGAAAGAGAGAGAGACAACTTGGCTTCATGATAATTAAAGCCAACGATTCCGCTGTCATTTTATTTTGCAGGGTCCCCTACAGCTTGACAGTGTAGTACATAATTAGAGAAAAACCCCGAGATATAGGTAGGACCATAATATCATGTTACACATTTCTATATTCTCCGATAATCTATTTGAAATAACAACAGCCTGCAGTTCACAAAAAAGTTGTATTATCAGCAATGTCTGTAGAGTCACTGGTGTCTGAGCCAAAGAGGGAAAGGAAAAAAGAAAGGTGGGAAAATAGAAATACCACACAGACATAGAAGAAGAAAGGGATGCAAAAATAAGATCAAACAAAACCTTTGGCAATACACAATAAAAAAGCTCGATTCTTCACTAAGGGCAGAGAAAAGTTGAAGAAAGTGGGGAGAGAATGGGGTAAATATGGACGGTGGTTTAACCTTGAAACAAAGTGGGACAGAATCCAGACAGAAAAAGTAGTAAAAGACAGACCAAAGACAAAGTTGTGTGGACGGTGTTGTGTTAGTGACAGAGGCAGAGAGAGAGAGAGATAGAAAGAGAAACAGTTTGTCTTCATGTAAGTGAATAACCTTGGACTAATGCTAACCTGAGATGTAAAGAGAGCTAATAAAGTGTGTATTTCTAAGCTGTGTGTTATCGCCCAGTTTGTTTTATATGACTGGACACCTTTTATAGGATTAGAAGCCGGCAGCTGGCTGGAAGACGAGAATAGAAATTGATACACTCAGAGACATGGAAGAGTCAGAGGGCGGCATTCATACAGAAACATAGTGTGTTGTCTTCCCTTTCTTTCTTTTCCTTTACTTTCTATCCTTTTTACACTCATTCTTCCTTTTCCTTTGTGCCGAAGTGAACCTTCTTTTCCCTTCCTCTCCTGTTGTCTTCTTTCTTCTCCTCTCTCTTTTCTTCTCCCATTTCATTTCCTGTCTCTCCACATTATTTTCCCTCTGCTAATCAGAATGACTAGAAAAATGAAATCAGTAAATCATTAGTCACCCCTGCGGCATGACACCACGAAATGACACATCTATCCTCCTTTCTCCATCACCCCGTCCTCCCTCGCTTCACATACACACAGAAAAACTCACACACATATATACACACACCCCCTGCTGTGGGTATCTGCTCTCATCATTACTCATGATAATGGTGATTCCATTTAATATCAAGCTATTAAATAAAAAATAATTACTGTGAATCAAATCAATGGATTAAATTCACTCTCATTATTTCACAGCAAAATTAAGCCCCATACAACTTAAAAAGCAAAACTGCGTTCACAGTGTGGGTGCTGATAAACAATGAGGTTTATAAAAGCTGATTGTGGATAATTAATTAAGAGTCAAAACAGCATGAAAAAAACAAACTTTATCAAAAAGTCTAGGTGATGTGTTCAGGAACACAAGCAAGTTGTCTTCTGGTCTGGTCCTCTGTCTCTCTCTCTTTCTCTCTCCATCTTGACCATGTCTGGCACTGGCTCAGCACTCTGTGACCACAGTGTAAAAAGATTTACTCAGCCTGGGCTAATTATTAGGAAGGGGAAATGATTAGCTGAAGAGTTATGACTAATAAATCTGTCTATTTTTCATTAACACCCTGTTTGGAAACATTTCATTTAGCTGCCGCTCATTAAAGAGAGTGGTAATGGAAGGGAAGGAAAGGAAGGGAAAGGAAAAGGAAAAGCAGGGAGATGGGGGAGAAGTGGTGAGATGTGGTGCTGGGCTGTGGTAATTGGTGTAATGTAGCTGAATTTTTTAACAACCTGGTGAAAAGGTCAAATGAGAGATGGTGTGAAGAGAGAGAGCGAGAGAAGAAGCAGAGGAGCATGCCATCTATATCGTTAAGTAAAGTGTGTCTTTATATTTGCTAACAGATCAGAGTGTAGATAAGTGTGAAACTAATTCCTGTAATGATGTTACTACACCGAAACAACTTGATTAGGTCATGATCGTGATATGTGCGCCTGTGTATGTGTGTGTGTGTGGATCTGACAAATATATTTAAACGCACTATAAACTTTAAAACTCCGGCCCCAAAAGAGTTTTGAATTTGTCTGATGTTTATAGGACATTTGATCAATCTCACTGCAACATCTGCTCATTTGCATAAAGCATGTGTGAAATAGTTTTGCACCTGCAGCCACTAGCTTCTCTTATTGCACTGTTTTGTAAGCTACTCTCTAGGCATTCTACAGACAGAGCAGTATTTGGCTACACCCTACAGCCTAGCTGTGTTCACTGAAAGCACCAGCATCCAAAAAACATAAAAACCTGCCTAAAGACATTACACACATCATCATCATCATCATCGGCCTGTTCCAGATTAGTATTCACAGAATCCTTTGGCTGCTGAATCATTATTAGTGCTATTATAAAGAAAACAGACCAACACCACCCGTTGCCTGCGCCAAATTTGCCATAAATGCTCTATTATTTGTGCCTTTATTCCAGTTTTTTAAAAACATATTTTCTGTATTTAGTAGTTCAAACCGCGTATTTTATTCTTTTTAAAATTCTTTCCTACACCAAAACAAAAAAAAGATGCTCAGTTTCTTGTAATTTCAATTTCTCACATCATCTTAGAAATCTAAACAAGCAGGCACATACACAGCACTGTTTTACACTCAATAAGCATTCTTCATTTTCTCACAAGTGTCTTCCTCTCGCTACACCTAAACGCTGCTCTCTCAACAGTATGTTGTCATAAGCACATGCTTCCCTTTTTTATCCTTCCTCTCCTCTTTTGTATCATTAACTTTTTAAGAATAACCCTGGGCTGCACAACAGATGCTGCGGAGGTAAAAGAGCTTACACGCGCAAACATGCATATCAACATGACACGCTATTGTGTTAAGAAGGCAAAGCTGTTAGCACTATCTATTAGTGAGAATACTTTCTGCTAGAATCAGCCACATTACAATAACATCTCACTTTCTTTTGTGGCTTTCTCTTCGGCCTTTCGTACTTCGTATTCAAAACTGTGCTCAGAAAATGGGCTTGATCTCTGCAAAGTGACCATGTTTTTTGTCCTCTTTTTGTCTCAGATTAAAACCAGAACCACTTTGCAAGACAGTAATCAATGGATCTATGTTTGATCTAACCTCTTTCACAGGCAAAAAAATACAAAAATGCTGACGTTAACAGTTGGTAACAGTACATCTCAATTTTGAAGTAAGCATCCAATAAGCACTGCTTATTATTTTAAGCTTTTCAGACATTTTCTTTGACAGATTGTGGCCCTTGACTTCCTGATAATTATCTCCAGTTCCAACAACAGATGTACTCCAAACCGGCACCTCTCCCTTCTGAGACACATAATATTAAATATCAAGCATCAGATACGTGAAAACTTTACAGTGACATTTCACCAAAGCCCCAATATTAAAACATGAACATATAAAAACATTGAGAAATCTGGCACAGAACCAAAAGCCTACAGCTATTCTGAAAAGGAGGTTGTTTTAAGGCTGAAGAATCATTAGGCTGCAGACAAAGAGAGGCATGCAAAAACACAAACATACACACAGATGCTGGGAGGCAGAAGCTGTAACATTTTTAACAAGGAGTGAAAGAAAGTGAGGACCAAAGCGGCGAGCGCATTTTGAGTGAAAGGCCATCTGCTGAATCCATGGCTATGCCAGTCGCTTCCTAGATTCCCATTGCTTGCACCTGCCAGCCTGCCAAAGCACCCTCAGAAGGACAAAAACACCAACTTCACACACACACCAAACACACACTCGCATGCACATACTCGCTGAGCAATAATGGCACACACACAGCAATAACTGGTGTGATTTGTCAGCGCCGTGCTGCGTGTGAGGAGCTTTCGACGTTTTTTCATGTTTTCCCTCCTGCGGTAACAATAGCACAACAGCACTTTATTAAACGAGAACAGGACAGAACAGAATGGCCTGCAAATCAGCCCGTTTATGAGGCATAGCTGTTCAGTACCCTGCCAGCAAAGGCTGCAGGGAGTGTGCATGTGCCTGTCTGAGTATGTGCATGGTACATTGTTATTTTATAGTTCAGGGATAAAATAAAATCTTCTTTTGGGCTGTTCAAAATGTAGTCTGGACTGTGGATTCAATAGGGGAACTAGGTGTAAAACAAAAGCAAAAAGCTCCCCAGCACCTCTCTCCAGTCTTGTGATTATTGGTAAAATGATTTAAACAGCTGGCATTTAGGGAGAAAAGGGTCTTACAAATGTCTGGTGGGAAATCATTTCAACCCTGGCTGAGTCTCAGTGTCAATTTCAATTCCAGTCTAATCATTGTCCACATTGAACTAGTCTCAGCAAATACATCAGATTCTCGATACATTGAGGGTGGGGGGGTCGTCCAAATGTAAATTTCAAGAATGGTACAGGAAATTAAAGCTGCAGAGCCGAAAGACAGGCAAAATGAAGAAAAGAAGCAGGAGCAGAGTGAGATGAGAACAGAGGATGAAAGAAAAATGCACCGATTGACAGATAAGATGCAATAGATGAAAGGAGGGAGGTATGGACAACACAAGACGAGACCGATCAAGCGTCTTCAGATTTTCCCCCAAATCCTCCAGAATCTGAAGGATGACACCCCTATTGCAGCTAACGGTGCAATCACCCACCTATGATCTCTTCTACTCATCCTCCCTCTCCTCTTTCAAAAACACTTGTAATCTACCTTTTCATCTTTTGCTCCTTGCCCCTCTCCCTTCATCCTGCTGGCTCTCCTCCTTTCCTCATCAATCTACTTTTCTCTCCATCTCTTTTAAGCCTACTCTTCTTTCTCTCTATCTTTCACACCATCTTAAAATGTAGCTCTCCAGTGGCAAAAACATACTTCAGATGTACTTCCTCCCCCCTCCCTGCTGCAGTCTGTCCTTCCCACTGTCTGTCTAATATGTTCTTATTTCACCCTCCACTTGTGTTTCTCCTTTTCTCTCTCCTTCACTTCTGTCCTTTCTCCCCCCGAGCTCTCTCATGCACTTGTCTCTCTAGTGATGCAGCTTTGATCCTCGCTTCATTCCCCAAACACAGTACACACCTACCTATATGCACACACGCACACACACACACACACACACACACAGTTTGACAGATGTTGTTTAATAGAAAGCCGTAATCAACGCTACTTCCTCCCAAACGTCGCCTCCTCTAAATGGAAGAAAAATAGATAGAAACGTAGAGAGAGACCTGAAATTGATGGCAGTGCATCGACCCCACTGTAAAACCTAGTTAACGCCTCCCCAGCCTGTGAAACCTGATTAGTTGACTGTGTGTTTGTGTCATCGTGTGTTCATAGTGCACTATGTTTAACAGGTTGTTTTGCTTCTTACAAGCACAACCTCATAATTCCCCTCTGATTAAAAAAATGTTGATGTGTTCCTGTTCATTTGCAGTGTGTGTGTGTGTGTGTGTGTGTGTGTGTCTCCACTGATTACATCCCTCCTAGTCAATACTGAATAGAGCACTCAGCCTGATAAGCAATCACCTGAATCAATACTAATGTTTTTACTGTGTACATTAGTGAGTGCATGTTTGTGTGCATGCGGATATGTGTGTGTAGTTCTTAACATGTGTCTAATCTAGTCAGAGCTCATGGAGGATAAACATTTAGTTACGGCACGGTAAATCACAGATGCCTGTCATCCCTTTCTCTCCTGTTCTCTCCTGTTCTCTCCTCTCCTCTCCTGTCCTGTCCTCTCCTCTCCTTTCTTGCTGTCGTCACTTTCTTCTTTGTCCAAAGAGCTCTCTCCCAACTCTGATCCTTTCATCTTCTTGCCTCTTACCAATCGGCATTCTTTTATTTTCCTTTCTCCCTCTCATGTCCTTCTCCTCTTCAGCCTTCTTTGAGAGAGCATTAACAGCAGCCTAACCTTCAAAGAGAGTGATCATAGAGAGCTCATGCTCTTCACATACAGAACAACACAGACCTTAGTGGGGATTTGGCAGCAGTATAAATGGCAAATTTGGAGGCCCTGCTTTGGCACATCCACACGTAATCCCTTACACAGAGACAGAGCGATATGAAGAGAGACCAAGTGGGAGATCCAGCTCTTGTGTGCATGTGTGTGTACATGTATGCACATGCACGTGATAAGTAACATATTTGCTTCATGCCTACATGAACTATTGTTTGGTGGCGAATGAAGAAGTAAACTTTCTGGCAATACTGTAGAACCATAGACATTGCTTGGTGAAGTCGTGGTTTGTTCAGTTTGAACTTGAATGTCTTTTGTTGACAATATTGTTCACTTGGCAAGGTTACAGCTGTCACTGATATAACATGAACTTGTGACACATCTAAGAGAGAATAAGCCTAAAAAGTCTGTGTTCTGTATTATTGTTGTCATAGACCAAAACTAATGTGTTATTCTGTCTCTTTATTGGCTGCCACTATAGAGGTAAATCGATAGAA
>JAUBNQ010000009.1:8193341-8203928 GCA_032353495.1 Ctenopoma kingsleyae
CTCTTTGTCATTCTTGTAAATTTTCTGACCACCTCTACTTGATTCTCTTTATTTGTGTGTGTGTGTGTGTTTGTGTGTGTGTGTGTGTGTGTGAGAGAGAGAGAGAGAGATAGACGGTAAGAGTCTGTCTTTGTATGTGTGCCTTATTTCCCAGTGGGCTGTCTGTCATACGTTGACCCTGACCTTCTCCAGAGCTCCTGCACAAATATTTACTCTCTCACTGACACACACACACACACACACACACACACACACACACAAACCCCTCAAAAATCACAGGGTAGAGAACAAGCTCAATTTCGGGACAATTAGAGCAAACACACATCGACACAGACACACACTTTTCCAGCAGTAACCCAAGCTGTTGGTGCACTAATTTTGAGCTGGGGTGATTATCCTGCAGTGTAAAAACAGATTAAATAGATACCAGGTGCTTGTGTGTTTCTGTGTGAAAGGGGTCATGGGCAAGGGACAGAAAGAGGGAGAGAGAAAGAACAAGTCAGGCCTATGAAGGAGTGTGTTGGGAGTTTGCGTCACAGTCTGAATAAGTTATTCTTCCGCTTGTCTGTTTTTCTATCAAGATAAAAGGCCAGTGAAACACAAAGATTTGCTGTTTCCTTTTGAACATAGCTAGACACACCTATGCACACTAAAGCACAACGCAAACACGCACACAAAGCTTGAGTCTACATACAAAGATTTCAGCTTTCACTATAACCACACACATTTTCTCTCTGTACGCACACAGAGATTAAACATCTTCCATAAAACCCAACCCACAGAGCTTTAACACACTAACACACACATCTTGTCTCCCCAGATGCACTTAGACACATACGACATCAGTAAACGTGCCCACAGCTGCCGGCCCCGTGACCGTCAGAGTGTGTGTTGGAGGAGCTGTGCAGTGCCTTTCCTCACCCACGTTATTTTCAGTTCATCACTCTCAATAATTCATTCTCTCAGGCGGAGAAGGAAAGGAGAGCCCCGTGCCTTTTTCTCTGTGTCAGTCACACACGCACACACACACACACACTTTCACACACTCACACAGATGTACCTGTCAAGTGGGCGGTACATCTGTGCAGGTGTCTTTAATCTGTGGGTGGGCAGCACTGAAGAAGATCACTTCATAGTCACCACAGCCATATTCAACGAACAAACACAAATGCAAGGCCTGATGAAACATCTCTTGAGTTGCTGGCTCGCCATGGTCATGTAAAATAAGAGATTACAAACAATCCTATTGAGTTTGTTTGTGAGTGTGAGAATATATCCCTGTAAATAAACATGTATTTATGTCAGTTTGCATCCAACTGTCATCTTTCACCTGACAGATACGGCACTACCTCCTTAGAAATTAAGTAATCCACAGATATTAATACCTCTTCCACACTTCCATGACATGCTGGAGTTCATTCAGTGCTGTGCAGTAAGTCAAGAGTGTCACATACAAAAGGATCCCCCTCTTGGGAAAACTGCAACTGTGAGTTCCTTTTGTGTCTCTCTGTAAATAAAATCTGCACAGTTTGCAAGAGCTTTTCATTTGCCAAATAAATATTGACATTACTATTAGATCTGTGGGCAGATCTGCTTATGAAGCAGTCTTGAAAGGTAATGACACTCACAGACCTCAGTGATGCCCTTTAATCATAGTGATGGATGCAGCCTGGTGGCAAGTAACCATACACACGGGGGATCTTAGTGTCAGAGATTTACATTATGATTCATGCTTACTTGTACTTCATTAATTACCAGCCTCATTTAAAATAACCAAAACTCAGTTCAGTGTATATGTTTGCAGAGAAAGGAAAACCAAATTATTACCAGTAAACATGCAGGTGCAGTTTAAGCCTGCAGCAGGTGTAGAAATGTTCCATTTATACCTGCAATACAGCAGCAGCTGGTGTAAACAGCCATATTTAAAAAGGAAACCTAATCTGTCACATGTCTCATCAGGTTCTGTGTAACCACTGTTTGTTCTGGTCAACACTGGAGCTGAAAAGTCTATTTGAATTCTCTGAATGGTTCCTCTTGGCTGTAGAATAATGGTGCAGCTGTACTGCAAATGATAGCAGCAACAAATTAAACTTAGACCATGGATACATCTGTACATTGTGTTTGGAGCTGAGCGGTAATGCCTGTGCAATGCTGCCCTAATCAGTCTAACAGGCTGATCGTACATCTGGAAGCTATCCATAAACTAGAAAGAGAGAGAGGGGGAGGAGGGATAAGGGGAAGGGTCAATGGCTGCCTTCCTGTTCCTGTGTTTCCTGTTCAGCAGACACACTGGCTGCCTGCACACCTCCTCTGTTCTCTCATGCACACACACTCACCTTTCTTGAAACCTTTAGATCTTAAATAGAGTAAACATAGAAATGTGAAAATGATGAACCTACCCATGAGTGCACGTTTATCCTAACTGAAACTTAACAGCATAAGAAACATAGCCAATTAATGGCAACTGTACCCAAAGGAGGCACAGTCCACTCTCCACTTCTCTCCACTCTCTCTGACTCTCTCTATAGGGAATAGTGCTATATAAGGACGTGAGGAGTTGAAACAGGCGTTAACAGTTTCAGAGTCCTTGGCCTGCTTTTCCTTTTTTTTCTCTGAGGGGGTTTGTTCACACAGCTCAACCTACTGCACCAGACTCTGTTGAGTTATACAATGTCTCCCACCTTGATATCTTCAGGTTTCATTGTGACTAACACGTCAGCACTGCAAACACCATTTTGATGCTAAGGCGGCTTTTGGCAACTCAGCTTATGTCTTGTGAGTGATCTGCTCTGGCGAGAGAGGAGCTGTGCTGGGAGGCTCTGTGTGAACAGACATTATCTGGGTCAGTGCTGTGTGGGTATGTAGATGGGGACTGTGTGTAGAGGATATAGCCAGAGCGCCTAAGCCTTTGTGATTTTGTGTGTCATTTATACAAACACAAAAGAGAGGAAATGAGAAAGAGGGAAAGGGAAATGGATTGAGTTTAGGAGGAATGTGTGAGAGAAAGGAGATAAAGGTTAATAAAGGAGAAAGGAAAGCAGAGGTGGCTGTCATTCAAAAAAATTTAATGTGAAGTCAGACAGGTGGAGCAGCAGAACTTACAGATAGATGAACAGATGACTGGCCTTTACTTACTGTATATCCATTTGTCCTTTAAGAACATCTTGCTGGTAATATCACCCTGCTGCCTGATACTTCAACATCTTAATGTCCATTGAGTTTCATACACACAAAACATCTGCTGGCTACATCTTCCTGTTAGTTGCTCACTCCCTTCCCACCCACACCTTCATGCTCTCAAGCTCCCTGAGCTGCCACCAAGAGAAGCGCAAAGATGTGAGAGAACTGTGTGTGTATGTGTGTGCGAACATACTACATGCAGGAGGGAGCACTTGACCTTCACGCTCTGTATGTGATCAACATAGAAATCACTTTACCCACTGCTTCTACTGTCCACATCACATGGACATACACACACACACAGTCCTGGCAGAGGCTGAGCTCTGTGTTGGAGACACAATAAAGAAAGGCAGGTTCCCTACTGAGCTTTCAACTCACAAAACTGCACACACACATACACATACACACACACACAAACACACAGAGCACACAGCAAATTAGCTCAATCTCTTTCACAGGTGTGAAGATTAGCCTTTTCCTACATCTGTTCCATGCTCAAGCCTTTCATTATGAACAGAGGCTGCAATCCTCTTATGAGATATAAATTGTGTCTATGTGTGTGCATGATGTCTGTTATGCACGGTCATAGACCTTCTTTCAATATATACATCAGAGTGGATATCTTACAGCACACATATCATATAACTTTCACTTATCTGTACAGAATGTAAGTTTTCTTGCAGTGAAGAAACAGTCTTTCACTGTAAATGCTTTCCTTCCCCGCTGTGATCAGAGCCACGGTTGAGCAGCAGGTCTTTGATCACTGCTTGTCATTTAGCAGATAAAAAGCTAAATTCTCCTTCACAATTTGAGAAACTTTTTCTAAAACGATCAATTAAAGTTTTTTTTTATTCTGAAAGTGACATTACACAATTTGATCCAACTTCACTAAAGTGAGTTTCATCTTAACGCAGTGCACATTTTAACCAAATTTTTAAAAAAGTACATGGAAATAGCTGTTATTATTTTTCCAATTGGGTGTCACTGAACTATTGCTCAAGAAGAGAGAGGGACCAGCCTGCAGAAAGAAATCATAGACTAATGACAAGTAGTCTATGTGGGATTTTTTTCCTGGCTAAAATTTACTTTACTTTATTATAGGAGGTATTTATGATAAGTCGCTGTTCATCCATCCACCCACCCAGTTCTTCTGCGTCTTGTTGGAAACTGTTAGATACAGTTGGTGTGCACAGATTTAGGGTCTGACACCTGGACAGGCACACTGGTACCAAAGATGGCAACTTCACTGGGATGACAACACTTTGTTAAAGGACTTTTTCTAGCTAGGAAATAGGCACATAAACTCCTCAACACTGCAGTGGGTTGTTTTGACTTCAATTTGTGCACAGATTGCAAAATATAACATGTAAATTAGAGAGTTTTTTGGTATGTGGATTTTCTTATTTTTGGATACAATCAGGCTATCAATTTCCCAATTCCAATTTTTGTGCTAAGCTAAACTTACATGCTCTTGTATAGTCATGATAGTGATGTCAATCCTCTCATCTACTGTAGCTTTCTGCAAGAAAATGAATAAGTACATTTTCCAAAATATTAAAGTATTCCTTTAACACACAGACATGATTTTGATATATTTTGTCTTATCTCGTTCAGGAAGAGTATATAAGGGTATCTATAGTTCTTTCAAATATTATTTCAAGAAAAATGGAGTTGAAACCCAGTGTTGCTGCCGCCACAGCGTTCAAAGAGAGCACATAGTTGACACGACAAATCACAACCGATTGCACAGTGATTCACACTTTGGTTTTGGCCCAATTTGAGAAGTGAAAAGAACAGCAGGAGAGCCAAGTGGAATCACCACCACTAGGAGGATGATGTGACTTTGAAAAGTTCTTCTTGTAAACTAAGTTCATACTAGCAGCATCAAACAGACAAATGAGTGAGAAGGGAAGAAGGAGACCATTAGAAAGCTATAGCTGACGGACAGACGTGTCACGGCTGACCTATATTACTTTTGCCTGCTGAGAAAGAGAGAGAAGCGATCAGAGCAGCAGAACTTCTGTTGAGGTGACAGGTATCTGTCCTTCTCCACTCTGTCTCCTCCATCTCTCTGGCATCTGAGGCAGTAATTGGTGCTGTCAGACACACAGAGAAGGACAGAACACACACACACAAGCACGCATACACACTCCTGCCCTTCAGCATGTACCCCTAGGGCTTAAAGCTGGCAAGGTTTGGGAGGAGAATTCACTACATTCCCTACCAGCTGTGAGGCAGGGAGACAGCAGGAGAGGGCAAGGCTGTATGAGGTGGAAATGGAGGGGGTAGAGGAAACAGTGGCAGACAGAAACAGAGCGGGAGAACAGAAACAGAATGCACAAGAGACAAAGACTCAGAGAGAAAAGAAAGCAAGAGAGTGAACAAGGCAGGGGAGGTTCACATGGCTGCAAGGAAGAGGTTGACTGCACAAACAGTAGCCTCTGCATGGGGTAGAGAGAGATGGAGGAGAAGTGACACGAGTGTTTAAATGTATGTGACAGAGAGGCAGAGAGAGAGTATGTGTTTGAATAAGAGTGAGAGAAAGAGAGAGATTATGCAACTCCAGTGGTGACAAAGCAGATGAGTGTGACTTTATGTGATCGAGCAGCAGAGTCACGGCCATCGAGGCAGCACCGTGTTTAGATGCATGCCTCAGTACACAACAAAGCAAAGATGAATGAAATAAGGTGCATACAAAAGAAATAAAACAAACGTTTTAAAAACTATTAAGTAATAAAGTATTACTCAAAAAGGCCAAACAAACAATGAGGTGACCATACTAACATGTATTGTTTGTGTAGCCAAAGCCTGACAGCTTGTTCTTTTTCACTATATTCACTTTTCTGTTGATGTTAATCAACAACTGAGAATGAACTCAAGACAATAGAATTGTCTCTATAGTCTCTATAATTAGTGCCAAATTACAGTTTCTTTCAAGATGTCCTTGGAAATTACAGACCCTCTTAAGTAAGGCCTCCCATAAATTATATAAAAAAATAAACTACATAGTTGTGATCTGGTTTTGAGGATTTGCATTTTTAGTTGAAATCAACTGCCTTGGGACAGAGTGCCGCAGAGAGATGAGAGATGGAGAGATTTGTTGACAGCTTATATACAGACTGCAGCTTTATCCGTTTCCCACGAATCGCCTTTGTTTGTACTCTCTGTATGAACAACCTCTTTTGTCATAAAACATGGCAGTGTCCAAATTTAACAACATTAAAACGTATATGGTGCATACATTTAATGTACTTTCCACCTCAATTTAGGGAATATGAAGCAAGCATGAGGTGGGAAAATAGAAAAAGAGAAAAGATGAACTCCTGATCTATAAATGTTTAACAAGAGAAGACAGAGGAGAAGACAGCTGCAAGGAAGAGGATGGAGGCAGAAAGAAAAACAGGTGAAAAAGTAAGATAATATCAGAAGAGGTGAGTGAGGAGCAAAATGGCGGCTTGTAGAAGAAGAGAGGTGGAGAACAGTCCCATTATAGAAGCAGACACCAGAGCAAGGTTAGAAAATAGCAGAGACGAGGGGAGAGACTGAGGAAAAAAGCTGTAATTGGAGGTGTCTGGTGTTTGTCTAACGCAGAAAGGCTAGTAATGATTCCATTAGCGCCTCACAACGAGAGACACAGACAGGGACGCGGAGAGAGAGAGAGACAGGGAGGGAGAGAGATAGAATGGGAGTCAGAAGGAAAGTGACACAGAGACAAAAGAGGAGGCAAGAGAGGCCAAAAGACTGTGAGAAGATCCACACAGAACATTAGAAAAAGAAAACACAGAGTCACAGAGCAGCTAAATGGTAAAAAAGAAGAAGGCACACACAAAAAGTACAAGCAAAAGAGAATTCAAGGTGTCCATTAAAAGGCTTGTTCACCTGCACAGTGAAAATAATTACAAATGGCCCGCCAGTCCCTCCCAAGCTCTCTCCCCCACCTCACCCCTTCATCTCTGTGTGACTGCAAACTAGAGAGGGTGATTTAAATGCATTAGTGGAGCGTGTTTTCCCTATGGAAGACCCTCAGACTGTGTCAGGGCAAGAACCTTTTTTTGGAGCTGATGCCGAGTGCTGAGAGGACTCTTTAAAAGCCTGGCCCTTGTTCTCTCAGGGACACATTAAAGCACAACGTGCTGGGTTGTTGTTGTACTTCTCTGTGTCCTCTCACGTCGTTGTTAAAAGCAGGCAGATTACAGATGCAGTTATATTAGTTGGCTAAGTGAAATTTTGACAAGAATACAGACACGTGCAGGCAAAATAGCAGAGGCGCAGGAGTAATTCTAACAAAAGGAAGCTGGTATTCAGGGTATGAAATTAGCATTACTTCACAGGCAACAAACAAATACAAGATACGTTTGGCTGACATACGTGGGACAGTTAATTCCTCTGCTGTAAGAGGAGGAAATTTCTTTGCTATTCATATATCCTTCCCAAGATCCCACAACAATGTTTTTCCTAATACTGAGTAGGTGGTGCAGACAACCCTGCAGCGGAGAAGCTTCAGTTTATCACTAAGGAATTAAAATCTACTGAAAATGTTTTTTGATTGTCTCCAGAAAAAATGCTGCACTGGAAAATCTCCATTGAGATGAACTGAAAGTTTCCTTCCTACATTACAGACCTTGGACACCTGATTTCCCTGCACACCACATCCTGCTTCGTGACCATAACTTATTCGACAGGAGACATATATATTTCCTGGCCTCTGACCCCAGACTGTCAATAAGACTCTATCATTACTTCAACACATGGCTACGACACACGTTTACATAGACACATGCACACTGTTACTGAGTTAAAGCCAGCTTGTTAAATATACTTACATTGCTATATTTATTCTCTCCAGAGTGATAAGGCTCAGGGAACAAACTGGTGAGGTCATGCAGATCACTGAGGTCAACTGGTTTACAGTGCGAGACTGACTTTAAATAAAGCTTCAGTATATTTATATGCTATTTAGACCTCCACACTGTAGGTGTGTTTAAAATCTGCCAGTGAGGTCACCTGTCAAATATCCACACATATCATTTTGCAAGACCGATTGTAGTTCACCAGTCAGTGTTTCGTGATTGAGATGCAGCCAGAATTCTGCCACAATCTGTGCACATGATAAGTCTACAAACTGCAGAGTACAGCTTGTTCTTATTCACTTGTCTCTAAGGCCCAACTGCCAAGTTTTCTGGGCCCCTTGGCTGCTGCTTCTCCAAAACAACTGAAATTGCATTATGTGCACGATTCCAAGTTTGCAGTGATGAATATCTATGATTCCATTTTCTGTTTCGAGGAGGAAGTGAGCCTGTGGGGACAGGTGACGGCGTGAGTCTAATACAGCTTGCTCACTCAGATGCATGCACACACAGTGTACACACACAGACTGCACACACCATCTGTGGAGGTTTACGACTCAATAATCTGCTTCCTAAGGCATACCTTTTCCTCTCTTCCTACAACACCAACACACAACAAGCGCTTTCTCACACACACCCATACAGCTCCCCTCGACTCAGCAGGGAAAATGAGATATTCAGCTCTGACATGCACACACACTCAAAAAAAATGGGGAGATGCCTCAAAGCAACTCGTACCCTTTCCTCTGAAAGAACTGTCCTTGCAGTGTTGGGGAGCTATATAAAAGTCACTTGGAGTGATGACACACAAACACACACACAAAGTCACACACACTCACACACGGAAAATGCATCAGTAACCGAAATTTGAAGAGTCATTGTTATTCTATCCTCAGTTTCACAGCAGAATTCAGAGTGCTGAAGTGTCTCTGCACACAAGCTTCAGGAAGACACACAGGCCTGCACTGATGCACACACACATATTTACACATCATATATTCACAGTGTAGAGAGCAGAATCGATATGATTGTTGTCTTTTGTTTATAAGAGACAGTTTGTTTACAAGTAGCACTCAGGTTTCTTTCATCACAGAAGGCCAACCATTATAAGACCTGTGAATACTCTGTCTCTCTCTCACACACACAAACACACACATTCCCACACTTAAAAATTCATTAAGCCACCGCCACCAGACTCACGTTGGCAGATGTCCTTGTTCTCCTCGAAGCCCGGTTTGCACACACATCTCCCAATGGGAACCAGCCATCCTCCGTCCGCACTGCAGTACATTTTGGGAGGCTCAAACTCCTCTGAGGCGTTCACACATAAACCATGGACCTCCACCAGTGCTGTGTCTCCTCCTGTTATGGTGTCGGGGAACTGAGCCAAGTTCAGCACAGTGAGGGGACACTTCTTATAGAAGACCCTGACTGAGACCAGAGCAATACAGGCACCCAGGTCTTGGAAAGCCAGGTAGAAACCTTTTTTACTTAGATTGCTGATGTCGCGCACCTCCGTGTTAAGCTTCATGACGCGGTCGCCAACGTCCACCTGCGGGCAAAGGACATTTTACATACAGTATCTTAGGTCTTTTGATTAGAAGCATTTAGATTCAACTCGTGCCTTCTGCCATCCAAAATGATTTTTCTATTTTAGTAAAATGTTACTCCTTGAAACTAAGCAACTATAAGTTTGCAAGTTTAAATATAACCCACATTCAAACTCATATTTATACAACTCAAGGGTAATTCCGTATATAATGAATATAAACAACATCGAGTTGAGTGGGAAGAACTGATCCACTTGTTTAACAGAGTGTGTTTACATATTCTCTACACTGTGCATGTACTCATGTGTGCTTATGTTGTGCAGGTGTTTGTGTCTCCCTACCTGTGTAAAGCTCTCATCTGCAGCAATAGTATCAATCTTGACATACTGGCTTTCCTTGATGAACCACAGATTGGCATTGTTGGACTCATAGTAGTACATGTTGAATGTCTGTAAAACAAACACAGCCTCCATCACCTCTCAAACTCCAGAAATCTGATTTATCAGAATAGCACGCAGCAAATCTAGACAGAAAAAAGTGAGAGAGAAAGTCCATCCAATGTGAAATTTAACAAGGCTCCCATAGCTCTCTAGCTATCCACTCTACTTCTCTTCAAGTCTCAGTCCATCTGTCTCAATGGCCAGTCTGCAACACTGTCTGCAGTTTCATGAAAGTGCAGCTCTCTGCTGTCTCATTGTATCTCTACTACTCATTCTGGAGGTGTAATGAGAGTGAAAAGGGTCTGGGGCTCAGACAAAGCACACAGAAGTGAATAAATGAGAAGCTGTGATATCAGGTTGATATAAGAGACAGTAAAAAAAAAAAATTTATATACTGTATATATATATATATACTGTGCAAAAGTCTTAGGCCCCCGTTAGATTTGTAGTTTTTGCAATGCTATTATGACCATATATGTTTTTATTTCTTAGCCTCTTTATTAGAATACAACTAGAAAATATAGGAAATATGTACACAGTATTAGAAAACACAAAAATATTTTTTAAAAA
>JAUBNQ010000009.1:8218539-8243779 GCA_032353495.1 Ctenopoma kingsleyae
CCCCCCCCCCCCCCCCCCCCCCCCCCAGTCCACTGTAAAGAAGGTAGATTAGCCTTCTCTGCAATTTCATATACACTGGCAGTGCTAGTAGAACAGAAAAGATGCCATTTTGACAGACTATGACAAGAGCACTGCCCTAGTTTGTCACTTGAAAAGACTCTGGAGGGTGTATGTGTGTGTGTGTGTGTGTATGTGCGTGCATGCGTGTGTGTGCGTGTGTGTATGGGTTTGTCTGCGCTTGCTGGTTGAACGATTGCAGTATTAAACAGTGACACCCAGTCAAATCCAGACACTTGTTTTCTTTTAACAAGCTTTTTTCCACCAGTATGCCAACAACTCGTCAAGGGCAAAGGGCAACAAATGTACACACAACCTTAATGATGCACACTGACAAACATACACAAGTTTAAACCAGACCTTGAGAATCCAGAAACAACTTTCAGTACAAACCCCAGACACATACGCCTCCGCACATGCACCTCTGCACACACTCAAACTGTGACGCATCCCATCATTCATTTAAAGAACTGAATTAAAATAGCTAGTGCAGACTGAATAGAGTGAATGTGATGTGATAGATAAAGCTTCTTTTCCTTAACAAGAGGGACAGGACAGCTAATTCGGCAGAAGTGTCTTTTTCTCTTCAAGTGCGTGCATTTCTCTGTTGGGGCTTCTTCTTGACCTTTTTTGTGCTCTGTTAGTTCTTAAGACATTCCTCTTAAGACTCGCACTCCCACACAAGCGGCTGTCACACAGTGGTTGGTCACAGGAGGGTAAATTGGCCTGGAATCTCAGGAGTGAGCCACAGCAGTGCAGACAGATAGGAAATCACATGTCAGATAAAAGTGTGCTTAGACAGGCTGCTACTGCTGGTATACACACATAGCAATACAGACAGACACACACACATAAACACACACTTCAGTGTCTATCAGAACAGCCTACCTACAGTAATTGTCTGTGTAGCAGTATGTCCGTCTTCCATGCTACCTCCGTCAAATCAGACTTAAACCAATTTGCACTGATGTGGACACCCGCAAGTAGTAAATTGAGTGACAGAACAAGCATAAAACTGACTGAAGCTAAAAAGAATAAGGAGGATGTACAGAAGCAAAATTCCTGGAGGAGTTATGACAGCAAAACATCCCAAAACAGAACATTGTTTTGTTGCCATTCATTTTGTCTGGCAACAAGCACAAACTCCCCTTGTGTTTGGAGACAAATGTGTAGAAAACACAGGTCTACAAACCACATTAAACTAATCCTCAGCAAACCGAGTCAACAGAGGGCCTGGCTACCACTTGTGACCAAAAGCATCACTTATGTGCAAATGTACAGTAGAGGTTTGAAACACAACAGAAGTTCTTCCATCATAACATTTTAAACTTGTGTGTGTGTTTTTTGCTAATTAAATTGAAGCTTCCAAGTTTTTAGGGGGTTTCCTTGCGTAACACCTTTTACAGCTGTTCATTAGCAGGGAAGAGACTGGAGCTGGTTAGCAAGTCTACTATATCAACAGCTGACACAAAGCTGGATAACACAGCTTTTCACAGTCACGACTCGAGCCTACGTAAACAGAAAAGGTGAGAGATGTGTGGTGCTATGGAAACAATAAAATTCAATTTAGTAAAATTAAAGGCTGTGACTGGGTGAGCAGGGTTGGGTGGTGTGTACGGATAAGTAGTTGCAGTGAGAAAAAAAGAAGGAAAAGAAGATTTGGAGAGTTTGTGTGTATTAGGGTGACAAACAGTTAGTGGTAAAGCCTCAGTGCTCAGTGATTTAACCAGCAGCTAAGGGCTTGTTCAGTTAAGGCAACGGGTCAACAGCAGCAGTGGAGCAGGGAGAACCCATTTACACCCAAATTCACTACAGCCATCACACATCACACACTGAGGGAAGACTTTTATTGACGTTAATGAACTCAGCATCTGCTGGGAATAGTTCAAGCTTAAACTGTTCAAACAAGGTTAATTCTTGGTGCTTTAGACACAAACATGTACACACTAATGGTATGAACTGGGTTAAACAGCTAACCAGTAGCTACCTACAGCTCACTGATGAACATGTGATGTGTTATGTGTGTGCAGTGGTTTTCATCAAAATGTGGTGCCAATTTTAACCAAGTCAATGCAAAATGTTAACCACATTTTTGCAAAAATGCTTGATTCATGCAAAAATCTGCATAAGAAAATGAGAACTAATGCATGTTTCCATCCACTATCATTACTCAGTACAAACAGAATTAGATGGTTTATTGAGATAAACAACATTTATTAATTTGATGAATGTTACAACCTCATCAACACTCAACAATTAGCAGCAGACCAAAACAGGTTTCCTCAGTGGGTGTTAAAGTCACGTGCTTCATGTATGTCTATTTCATTTCACCTTAACACGCTTTTATTTGTGCACAGAACATTTGTGTATTCTTTATTGCTTTTGCTTTGTCTCACAGTCTCTTGTGGATTTATATTTTTATCTTTTATTTAGAATTTTTCCCTCCATCCTTTGCGCTCACGCACAACAACCCATCCACAGTGAATCCTTGAGGTGATGCCCTCACAGCAGAATCATTCTCTGTCACTAAGCTATATTTATAACCCCATCTATCAGCCAGCACTGGGAATATGTGACACTATTCTCTAGACCAAGACCACCAAACTGCCCCCTAGCCATTCATTAGGTCAGGATGAGCGGGTGTGGGTGTGTACATGAGCACATACATCCATGAGCGCTTATATGCCTGTGTTAATATAGGAGCTCCACCTCATTCCAGAAAATGTAAAGTTACTCAGTGCTCTTGTCCAACTCTTACATGGCTGCTGCTGGTCAGAGAAAGAACCAGTGTTATGAAGAAGAGATTTTAGGTGTGTTCAAGCACTAACTTCAAAATAACTATAATTATTACTATGAATTTGTATTAATTAATGTTTGATTTTTCGCACCTTTCTGTTGGAGACCAGAGGAACAATTACAGGTTCAAATGTTTTCTATATTATAGGTTTAATAACATGGACCTCGATATAACATACACCCTGCCTCTCACCAGCTGGGATAGACTCCAGCAGCCCCGCAATCCTTAAGATGAAAAGCGGCTAAGATAGTGGATGGTGTTTTCCAGTAAAAAAAAAGAAGTAGGTCAAGGTGAAATAATGTTTTGTTTTTTTAAATGAACTGATGCCTGGTCCAACATTATAATAAGTTCTCTCAGATTTTTTGGCATCTTTCTAGTCATATAGTTAAATAGTTGAAGTGAACGATAGATTAGATAGATTAGATATGATGTGGTCAACACAGAGTAGCTGAATAAACTAACAGCTCTTGATCACAGTAAAACAGATGTACTGTTTTTTTACATTTGCAGTCATTAACTATCTAACATTATTATTCTTTTACAACAGACCAATAAACAACTAATAAATCTGCTTCTGAAAGTCGCACTGTGACTGATTGAACTGAGGTAAAGTAGACTGAAAGGGGGAACTGTATGCATGTCACCTTCTCATTAGGGACTAAGCACCCCTGAAGGTCTGATCCTGGAATCGTGCCTAGAAGAAGGCAAAAGGGAAAACAACCAAGGAGAGAGAGGTGGAGGCCAGGAGCGAGGTTGATAGAAAGTGGAGAAGTGCAGATATAATAGAAAAGGATTAGCGATGGATTGGAGTAGAGAAGGTAAAAAAGAAAACAAGAGGGTGCTGGCGCTTGCTGTCTCTCTCTGCTGCTCTCTGATGAGAACAGAGATCTATATCATCTTCTGTCCAAGGTCATGGTTGCTACATGGGAGCAGAGCAATCACACACGTGCTTTGTAAGCTATGGCTCTGCCGATAACTACAAGAAACCATTATAGATTAAAGCAATTAAACCAGAGGAGACCTTTGACCCAACATTATACTACAGTCAGGATCTTGTGTGAATCATATGATGTGTGTGTGTGTGTAAGTGGAGGGCATGCTTTACATATGCTTGCCTCTGCACTAACGGCTCACCCTCATGTTAACCTTACAAAGCAATACAGCAATCTCCCCCTGGCACCCAAAGGCCAATCCAATGAATAGCTTCATGTGTAGTTCCAGGAACAAGATTTAAAGATTACAGTAAATCGCAAGAATATAATATAAAGTGGAGTCACATTTTTCCTATGTTTTGTTGTCTTTCCCCTCTCTTCTCCTTATTAATTCAGTTGTATATCCGTTTGCACACTAACTGCATGCAGCATTTAAAATCATTCATCATCGAATCATTCATTTGCCTCTTCGTATACAGTTCTGTAATCAACATCCAGTTGCAGTGAAAGGAAGCATAAGGCTGCAATCATGCGTTTGTGTTTTCTAGGATTGAGGAGGTATATTTAGAGTCACAGAAAAGACTCAAAAATAGGAGTGCTCCTTTCCTCAGCATGTTTTTGCACAGGAAAGCAGTAGTTGCACAAAAAAAACAGGGGGGAGTAGATGCATAGGAACAACAACAACAAAAGAGAAGACACATACCCTTCCACTGTGTTAAAGTGGAAACATAAATAGGGAAAAGAAAGGATCTGCAGTAAAAAAAGAAACCAAGGGGAGACCTGTGCGCATCCACCCAGCTGTTACACCACTGTGCCCCCAGGGTTCAGACACAGAGTGCGTTGGGCTCCCTCTGTTGGTGCACTAACACCCATTCATTCCTTTCCCTTCTATTACTGTTAATAACTAAGGCCTTCAGATGATGCTCTTCATGGAAACAGCTTAAGAATTACCAATTTCCACTTCAGATCATGTTTCCCACGCAATCTGCAGTTAGAAGCAATTTCAAGCAATTCTATAATTTCTGCTGAAGCACTGTGTTCTGTCGGTCCACCCTCACAAATGTGTTTCTTGTAAATGCCAACAATTTTGGAGCAGATCAATATCTGTGGTAGTAAACTAAGCTTGTTGACATCTTAACACTACTTTCCTGCTAACACTATCAGCTCTATCAAAGGGACTGTGTTCTTAATTGAGCCTTGAGAGCTGTATCTCTCCTTTTATGACAGCCTTGCTTCTGCTACTAGACAGACTCAGAGGGAGGATTTCCTGGAATAACATGACTACCAAGATGCGTGGGTGGAGAATATGCACACTCATAGACAAACACAAGGTATACACGCGCGCGCACACACACACACACACACACTGGCACAAAGAAGAGCAATCTCTCAGCTAAGCGTGTAGTCACAGCAGGCAAACTGGCAGGCCGAAAGGTAAAAGCAAAGCACAGAGCGGCTGACAAAAATGGCTCCATTGAATTTCTGTCCCATTGGGGCACGTGCACACAACCTACACACACACACACACACACATACACACAAGTGGGCCACAGGGCTTTAAGATGCCAATTAGGCCAATAGTTTGAAACAGCAGGACAGAGAATTGACCGGAGAATGAAAGACCAAGTGAGTCGCACTCAGCCTTAAACACAGACACTGCCTGGCAGATTTGTTGAAGTGTGTGTTTGTAATGAAAAACCCTTTTGACCTGTCAGTCACCTCAAAAACTGTCAAGCTGAACATGATCCACACAAAGGCATACATGCACCGCGACGCTGATGTCCGTGTGCATTTATCTAAATCAACAGGAGTTTCCTTTGGCTTCCAGTTGGTTTCATCATTCATGCTCATTTGAATGAATATTTCAGCAGTATGTTAGTGTCTCTACCACATGCATTGTCTCTTTCTGTTGGAAAAAAAAAAACTCTCTCTCATCTCTCTCGTTACCTATACTATCCTCCAGAGCCGTTGTTCTCTGTGAACTCCTCGGGGCTGTGACATACATTCAGCGCAATGTACTTTACATACACACAGTTTATATATTGTTAAGTCAGCCAGAAACAGGAAGTTCTGTCTAACATTAGTGTGGCCTGTCGAAATGTGTGTGTTCGATGAGAATCATTTGAGTCTTTAATTTATTTTTGGAGCTTGTGTTTGCGAGTGAGTGAGTGAGTGAGACAGAAAACATCAATGAAAAGGCAAATCTTGTAGCTCATAAAAGGGATGGAGAGCTTTGTTGGAGCTGCACAACATGAGTGACTGGAGCTTTGGGGAACACTGAATGAAATGATTCATAGAACGATGATCAAGTCACAGCTGTATCATCTCCACTCAGACTGTGACAGCCAGCAAGCAAAACAACGCCACAGACTCTTACAATTTGGTTCCAACATCCGTCACATACCAACTTCTTCATAAAAAGCATCAATTATGTTCTAATATAACTTGTAGACACTGTTATGTTATTTTCTACATTTGGTGCAAATCAAACTAATCCCTTAAACAAGCCAGATCCCATGTTTCAGTCCACTGAGCAGTCAGGAGTAGTTAGGAAGTAAATGCATTGGCTAATTTCGGGCCGAGCATCGATGTTAATACAATAACTGAGAGAGGCTCAGCAGCAGCGTGTGACAAATTTAATGTAATTGCTGCTCCTCATTTGCGGACTGAGGCAGTGGGCTGTAGTCCACAGCAAAAGAAAAAAAAAAACATTTATCAGTGAATTATAATGTGGATATCTATAATTAAGAGGGATTTTGACAGAGATGTCAATGCTGCTTTGCCATAATCATTATAAGTTAGGCTACTTTAATGCAAGAAAAAGAGTTCCACAGATAAATCAAATGTGAAGCAGCTTTTTTCACAGTGTCACTAAGTGAAATGTCTACATCAGGTTTCTCTAGCTTCAGCATGGAAGCGCTGTCTGTGTGTATATGTCATACAAATTTAATGTCAGTATGCTCAAAAAAGAAAAAAAAAACGTGACAAACATTTCGCCCTCTGTCTCTCTTCTTTTTGCATGATTCATAACCGAGCCGAGCACTTAACGGGAGTCTCTGCCGCTTCGCTCCGATCCTTCCCCGGCAAGTGGAGCCGCGGGATTGAGGCTCCCCGTTCGCCAAAACAGCGCGCAACCAAGTGCTGTACCTCACTCGACTTAATGTTCACACAACCCGCCAGGACACTCACCTTCATTCTCCGGGTAATTCCGTAAAGCTCGGCACGGTGACAACGCGTGAAAAAGAAGCAGCAAGGTATGAAGGAAAAGGGATGGATAGATCCACAGGACGCGTGGTGGTGCCATTTTCAGGCTGCGCTGCGCCCTCGCTGCATCCCTGTTGACGGTGTCGAGTCGGTGAGCGCAGCCTTGCGATTGAGGAGAGAGAGAAGGGGAGAGGACAGGAGAGGAGAGAGAGAGAGGAGGAGACGTTGGGGGAAGGAGGGTCCACAGTCAGCCAAGTTCTGTCAATCAGCCCTGTCCCTGGGGTGGTCTAGCGGCCTTTGGAGACTCCTCACAGTTACACTGCAAAAATATCCATCTGTAGTGATTTAGCCTGATCCTGAGCTCTAAAATCGTATTTGTTTGAGGAGAATACAACTCCTTCAACAAATCTTCTAAAAGACGCTTTCAATTGTCAGGGCTTCAAGGACATCATCAAAATGTTGAAAATGTCGTCAAAGGCCATCCTAAACAGAAGACTTCAGATTTAATAACTATATATCTATAATAACTATAAATGTCACAGAGCATTAGATGATTTTAATTCTATCCACTCCAAGTCTGTAAAGCTCATTCATTTAAAGGTAACTGATAACATAGAGAAAAGTTTCATCTACTGTCCAGCTGAGATATTTGTATTTGTAACAAGTTATATTACATCTAGTTTTGTTTGGATATACAGATTTCACATAGAAAATATGGTTAACTGAGTTTTGTTGGGTTTTGCCCAAAACCATATGTTCTTAGGTAGAACAAATTATGATGAAGCCAGCCATCCCATTACTTATGTTGTTGGTATCCACAGCAGATAGTCTTGGTAACACCGGGATAAACACCACCATCTCACTGTAGAAAATACTGTCAATTATTTTGATAAGTGACATGGGCACATGGCAATTACTGGATTAGTGTAAGCTCCAGCTCATCCCTCTCTGTCTCTGCCCAGCTGTTGATATGGTTCCTGCAGATGCCACCAGCAGTAGACAATTCTGACATGCACAAGATATTCCAATCAAACATTTTATGGAGATTTATTCAGCCTATAGGCTATTACATGCATTTGACTGCAGTTTGGACGTCAGGAATGTGAGCGTGTACTGTGTTTGTGTTGGTATGTGAGCAGACTGTCTTTAAACATGAATAAATAATGTGTGCAGCCTGTCATATGAAATGTGCAAGGAAGAGCTGAGAGGGTGCAAGGTCAACCTTTCAATCTTCCACTTCTTTAACACAAGCCACTGACAGAGCTCATGTGGTGAAACCTCTGCCCCTGATGGCCGAAGCTGCCTTTAAGGGGAGCATGTTATCGCTCTTGCTTAACTGCTCAAATGTGTTTGTGTCCATACGCAGAATATACTTCTTGATCCTCCAGTGTCAGCTTCTCCATCTGTTTTACCAGTGTTATCATCTGTAGGTTGAGGTCAACACAAAATGTCACATGACTCTGAAAACCGGGAGTAGTTCATGGGAACATATGACGTATAAAATAGAATTTGCTAAGGTGTATAATTAATTTATTCCTTTCAGTCATAATTTTCAACACTAGGTGGAAGCGAAGCTATTTAAATGTCATTTAAAAACATGTTTTCCTTTTAGATTTTATTTCGTTGTACTGTAGATAAAATCTTCAGACGAACTAAGCTAACTGTTTTTCCTTATTCCACTTGTTCCTGTGTTTATGCTAAGCTAAGCAAACGGCTGATGGTGATAGTGGTACAGAAACTGGTGGAAGTGACTTTACAGACATGCGAGTGGTGTCAATCTTCTCATTTAACCCTTTGCAAGAAACCAAATAAGCATTTCTCCAAATGTGTAATTGTTTCTTTAATTTCTATTTTTTTATTGTGTGGCTTTAGAAATAGAATGAAATTGAAGATATTATCATATCTAAATCAGCATTTCTCTTTCTGTGAATGCCTAGCCGTGCAGAAAGAAGGGTAAAGAGATCCCATATGTCACCTGATGCACTGGGATTTTTTTCTCTGTAGCCACCAGGCTAATGTGAAGTAACCACACCATGATTTATGTACGGATCATGACCACAATTATATTTACCACGAGTAACGTTCTTCTATCACGCTTCTGTCCCAAGTGAAGCTCCTGAAAGAGCTATAAAGCTGTCAAACATAACCAGATTTATGCTGAAATTCTGTTTTACCCCCTTCTATGACTACATGTGTGTAGCTACACGTGTGTGTCAACTTTTGTGTTTTTTCTTGTGTGTGTGAAGCAGTCACCTCCACAGATTTGTTAAAGGTCCAATTATGATGATGATTTGTTCCCTGCAATGGCTTTACTTGGATGACCTAATTTCTTCACCAAGTGTGGGAGAAGAAAAAATACTAGTCTGTTTTCTTCTCCTCCTTCTACTCATCTGCTTCGTCTTTTCCTTTCTTCTCCTTCTTTTCTCTTGTGCTGCCATGATGCTGCATTCATGCGTAGAGCCACAAAAACATTGCTGTCATGCATTCCAGCAGTGACAGTGTGACACAGCCCCTTGAAACCTTGTCACTCTCCCCCACACACACGCACGTCCACACATACGTCCTGCATGTTTTGTGGAAGAGTGATCTCACCAGTGTAAAGCACTGCTTTTGCATAATGACATTTCAAGGCTGCATACGCACACAAATACATGCAGTGACAATCTACCGACAGAGCTGAGTTACATACCCTGCGACAAACAATGTAAATATGTAATGCATTTCTTTTATGTCCTTGTCACAGAACTCTGTCTACAGCTGCCTCTGTGTTTTTGCACCATCCTCTTGACCACACTTTACAGAATTTCCCACAAGGAAGTACATATCTTTTTGTTTAACCTTTAATTAATTTTGAAAAGAATTTTTCCCTCCTCTTTCGACCTCTAGATTCTCACCCTTCACCTTACTTGGCCTGGCTGGGTCAGCTATTGACTTCGCTGTCTTAGTTGGCTAAATGGCCACGCCATATCTCTTATCTTATTTCCTTACAAACACACACACATATTACATATACAGTATACTCAAAGCTCCTCTCTAAGAAAACTAGATAAATGCAACAGGCAGCACAGCACACGGGCACGTTGGTGTGTGCGTTTCATGCATGAGCCATTGGCAGCAATCGCTTGTTTGACAAGGGGCAGAGGTGATGACAGGGTTGTCTGCCTTGCCGAGAACTCCCCCCGTAGTCACCACACTCTGTATACACACATACCCTTAACCCTATTCAAAGCCACTCACTCATGTGGTAATGTCTCTATTGTGACAGCCTGAACGCTTTATGGGCAACAGCTTGGTGTTGGCATTTGGGCAGAGGCATTAGTGTGTATTTGAGCATGTGTCTGTGTGTGTGTGTTAGTGTGTGTGTCTGTTTCTGGTTCATCCGCTGTGGGATCCACCCATCTAGAGCTTGAAGCATTGGAACTTCAACCTCTCTGCTCCAGACTGGTGACAGATGAGCAGAGAATTGCGGGACAGTGGATGAGAAGCAAAGGCAGTTTCTGGTGGGATGATTAAAGGGTGAGACTGCACGCGCATAAACACACACTCACCTGTACAGTATACACACATTCCACTTACTCCATTTTTACTTCCTGACTGCCACCGTCTCAGTTAAGCAGGCAGAACGATTCGTCATGTCAGAGATGACTGGTGCTGCCATACAACAAAAGGTGAAAGGGAGTGTGGGAAAGGGCTGGTGCACAAAGCCTTCCCTGCCCCCGTCTGTCTCCCTGTCTCGGTTGTATACGCAGGATGAGAGCCCCTTCGACATCCCCCACCGTGTAGTCTCCAGAGCTGCCCATCTGCACTAATACAACCAATATCCTTAAACATAGGGTTTCGTGATTTAACATATAGCTCACACTCTTAGAAGAGATGTGTTAATATTGACACAAAATGTGTAAAAAATGTCCTACACATAAGTTGTGTAATTTTTTAACACATTCCTTCTAAGAGTGCAGGACACTAACACCATCAGGCGTGACATTACTTTACACCAACAGTAAAATGTACAAGGTACAAGTACAAATAGATGCACACGAAATGTCTCAACATCAGGTCTCTGGAGCCCCCAGCAACTCTTTAGCAGTGTCCAGACAGTCGTTCACCCAGGAGATATATGGACGATGAGACAGCAGGACAGAAGGAGGGAGAAAGATAAAAACAGCTATTCAGGCAGGGAAATCTGCCTGTCTCTGCCAGTTCTACCCATAAAAAGAGAGAGGGAAAGAGAAGGAAGATCTCCTTGAGACTGACGCCAGCTATGCAGACAGAGAGGCAAATAAACAATCAAACAGACAGAAAAGCTAAGGGGGGGAGGACATTCACACTGTTCCAAGTGTCTTCTCATCTGGGCTGCTGCTCAGTGGTGTTGGTCAGTGCACCTGATTTTTTCTGGTTGCAAAAGTCCAAAATGTTATACACAAGCGCACACACACCCATAGACAAACTGCTGACTCCGAGGCAAAGTGAATGTTGTCGAGCATACAGCAGAGCCCAGAGCAAGCGTAGTTACCGTAAGTCGGCTAGGAAAAAGCAGTCAGTGTCTTACCGTCTCAGTCGTGTCCTTCTCAGAGGAATGATTTAACAATCAATGAAAACTGACCTTGTCTTCCTGTATCACATTTCTTTTAGAGCTGATCTATTAGCATCTGATGAGAAAACATGTAGCTTCAGCCAAGCAGGTGAGGTCAACAACAATTTGCACAACATCTGTGAACAGAAGAAGATAATTTACAAAACATCTTGCCGTCAGATACAGTAAGAAATTATTCATGTACAGCATGTGGGTCATATCTCTATGGGACATTTATATTATTTGCTTTAGTGGATGTCACATCATATAAAAGGGGTTAAAATGAGAAGGATGAATGGATAAAGGATAAAGGATGGAGTCATCATGAGTAATTGGCATTTGCCCAGACAGTGACAGGACATTGGAATTTAACAGTCTGCTGGCAGAGAGAAGAAGGAGAGATGCTCAATTCAGAGCTCAATCATTTCCTGCTTGCTTAGTGTCTTATACTGATAAGCTGACTGAGATCAAGGAGAATATTAATTGTGTGGATTTATGCTTCACTGTCAGACATATGGATCACACAGACCTGCTGCCATCAGGTTTCTGGTCTTATTATAATCTGTAGTCCCTGATTCCTCATGAACACTTTGCAGTGCACTACCTTCAGTTGTGTCTGGTTGTGATGAGGTTTTTGGACTAAGTTATATTTTGCGGTCGGCCCTGAATAGGACCTGAATAGCTCCTCCTCCAGTGACCTTATCCAGGTTTCTGATCATCCTCTGTTATGTATGAAAGTGTGTTCTGAGGTTACCGTACATTGTATTTAGACAGTGAACAAGTAATATGATGGTAAATTATGTAATGATGATGAGCACGTTGAAATAAAGGTTACACATAACTTCTTTAATGCAGTACATAATAAGTTGTATTATAGCTCTTGTACATTGTCTGGACACAGACATTATACTATATGTCAGGAGCAGGAAGCAGAGCACAAGTTTAAGGTTAAAATCCAGGCACACATTTTCTCACTACTGAGGAGTATCTACACTCATGATGTCTTTCAGTCAAACTGCATTAAGTGCATGTTTGACTACTTAAGAGCAGCAGGTAGCAGAGGTAGTGGGCTGCACAAAAATGATTGCATTTACTTGGAGCTCAAAAGCAGCCGAATTTCCTGCTGTGCCATCTTAATTCAGTAAAGTAAAGTCCAGGTGTGGATTGAGTCTGGCAGACCAAAACAACTAGTTACAGAAACGATTTCATTCAAGGTTAGAAACATATAGCGGTAAATAAAATCTAAAGGATTTAAAGGAAGGCCTTCTTTCACCTTTCCTGCACATTCATAACCTAAATGATGCACACAAAGCAAATACTGATTTGTCACCATCTTTCTTGGCATGGAAAGACCTGCACTAATGGACAGACACTCTTTGTGTGCTAAACAAATTAGCTCCATTACTAAGAAGCAGACAGCAAGGGTGAGAGACAGAGAGAGAAAAGAAAATCAAAGGTTCAAGATAAGGAATATAAAGGGAGGTAAATGTAGTGAAGGGTAAACATAAAAAAGGAATAGGAGCAAGGAAGAGATTTATGTATCGTGTACAATGAATAAGAGAGGAGCTGTCTTATCAAACACAGTTTTGTATGTGTGAGTGTTTATGTGTGAGCCAGGCTAGACGTCTAAGCGCTTTGAGCCCTCGTGAGAGAGGGAAAATGTGCATTATCGTCCATCCATCACTCACTCATTACTCATTCACTTACTTACACTCAGAGACACACAAGAAGCACATACATGAATGCTGATATGGCCTAATACGTGCACTTAACACCAGACTGGATGTGAGCGAGACACATTTATCTCAATGCAACCTTGTAGAAACGTTGCTGAGTGCATCTGCGAATGTGTGTATGTGTGTAGGAGCGAATGTGATCCACCAGGTTTCAGGTCAAAGCAATTCTTTGTCAAATGAATGTTTTATAATCTGATTGACAGACAGATCCCCCCTTTTCTCTGTCTTCTCATTGTTTGTCTCCTACTTTATACATTCCTCTGTTCCTTTAATATCCTCTCACCTCTCCTCGTCTGCTCCTTCATTCAATTCTTCCACCCCTTTTTAACACCATGTTTGTCCTGCCCTACACTTCGTGTCTCTCCATCCTCCCTCCATTCTGTCTCACTCTTGATGATATAAATACATCACTCTGTCTACGCAGTGATCGCATTACCTGTGGTAACACTACTCATAGCAACAGCACCTCTGCCATCTGGAAGTGTGTGTGTGTGTGTGTGTCCCTGAGTATGTGCGTACAAGATCCTCAATAGAAACATGTAAACATGCCCTTTATGGTCAAGGTGAATGGAAACAGAAGTACATAAAGCTCAGTGACGGTGGTACTGTAGTGGCCTTGAGTATTTCCTTTAGAATTACTACAGTTATGTAGTGGTTATGGTATGAAGTGGATCTTCTTCAGTGCTGACATGGTGCATCAATTGAGAGATTTCACTTAAACCAACCATTTAAAATCTTAAGCACAGTTTCATAAGGTTTCTGTGCTTACATGTAATCATTTATGGCTTTTGAGCCTGACCTGCATACAGCTGAGGTTATTGTTGGTTCTCTTCAAACCTGAATGACCAAAAAGACTTTTGTCCCTAGTTTGAAATCAGTTCAATACATATCCATCCTCCCTCTTTCTTTTCACTTATTCAATGTCAGCCAGCTGCTGTTCTGTAACCTTCTAATGAAGGCTAAAAGTGCAAAAAAGAAAATCCACCCACTGGGCATTAGAGGTAGTTTACTCCATGAACAGAGCACAGGTTAATCAGAGAGTTTTCAGCAATGTTGTTCAATCAGCCCATCACTTTGTTCCAAATACAGTACCTCAACAACTGGGAGTTCATGTTATAACATGATACTGTACTTTTACGTTATAATGTGATACTGCACTTTCACGTTATTATGAGATTTGTACAGTAATCGCCTAGAGAGAACTGGGAAACTTGAGTATATGTGATATGAATGTGGTTTTATCTCATGCTTGGATCAACGATGAACGGTAGAGTTTTAAGTACAGTGTAGCGGCTAAGTCTAAACTTAAAGCCACTGAGGAGCTCCAAGACGGGAGGAAAGTTGCAGTCTGCAATAAAGACAGAATAATGAAACATTTGCACCTCTACATCTAATCACTGTACAAATCTCATTATAACGTAAACGTACAGTATCACGTTATAGCGTAAAAGTACAGTATCACATTGTGGCAGGGGGATACTGGGACTTATGCAGGGGCAGTAGAGAAGCAACAGCCAGTAAGAGAGGCACACAACTCCTTATTAGGCTGAGGAGAAACAGGTGCGTCAAGCTGCCTGATGACTGCTGCTCATTGTGACTGAGACATGTGTGCTGGTGGTGTTGGTAAGCTCCTGTTAGAATATATTGTGTTTTTAATGGTTCTGAATTTGGCAATTGTAGGGGTACAAATATCCTGAGGTATTGTTTAAAATATTGAGTGGGTCTGCCATAACTTTTACAGGTTAAGAAGCTGTGCAGGTTTATCACCTGCTGTGAGGTATGTTTTTATGTTGTATTAATTGTGCTTTGTCTGTTTCCAGGAAAGGCACTGACTGTTTAGTTCATTGTTGTTTTAGGGTTGTTTTAATGTTTTTAGACTTTTTTGTAGTTTTCGTGTTTGTTTTTAATGTTTTTTAATCTGTCCTTCTTTCTTTATAGTACTTCGGCTGGTGGCGGCCTCCATACACAGGTGTGGGTGGTGTGTGGGGAGTTCGCTCACCTTATAGTAGCATGGTTTGTGTTTGCATGATTGTGTGGTGTCTTTAGTTATTTTGATTTGTGGTTTTTGTTACTGGTTTTGCACAGTTAGAATACTCCCAGCACCCTACCGGTGGGTGGCTGGCCTCCTGGCCGTCGTATGACATCGTCTTCTTTTTCCATCTTAGTTAGATTTTAGTGTTTTTAATAAACAGTTAACCCACACTGACTGTTGTGGCCTCTTCATTGAGGCCCCTGCATTAATTAATGTATTGGTAATTGTGGGGTGTGTTAATCCCCCCAACAAAAGTTATAACATCATAACATGAAATATATCTTGTAATAATGTGAAACTATCTTATAAAAGCGAGAAATGTATTATGTTATAATGAGAAAAGTATCACGTTATGAGATACTGAACTTAGTGGCAGCAAGATGCTGCCATACATGTTGGCATTGACAGTAGCACTTTAAATCAAACACAGCTGCAGGTCCCAGCTAGATTCATCATGAACTTAATTTTCATGCATGGCACAAAGTAGTCAGTAATATGAAAACTGATAATTATTTTCAAAATGAGTGGTCTTTTAAAAAAGGTGATGTGTTTGAGGAAAAGTCTGAAGCAAGCAGATCACAGTGCTGATCCTGTGTGAGGAGAAAACCTTCTTCACCAACAATGTTTATGAAAGCACTGAGTGGAGATTTTGAAGCTTGAGTTTTTTTTTTTTATGTATGTTAGTCTTTGGCCAAATGTAGCAGGAGAGAAAATGATGTAGAGTTCAAAGTGAGTTAAGCCTCTGCTTCTATAAGGTCATTGCACCCAGATACAAGGTGATGGATCTGATAGTCCTCAATTACAGCAGAGCTTGTTTTTGCCTGCCAACCCTTTAATATTTGTATGGATGTATTTATTGTCCAGTTAAAAAGCTAGTGGCCAGGAGAAAGTACAACCAGTAATGCATATTACACACACACACACACACACACACACACACACACACACACACACACACACACCTGAGAAGCAAATCTGAGTCTCCTTTCACATTATTGCAGAGTTTTAATGAGATGCTGTAGGCCTCATTGAAAGTCTTAGCAGCTGGCTGGGATCTATAGTGCCACATCACTCAACAATCAATATCTTATACACACATGCGCATGTACACACAGCTTGGGAGGAATCTCTCTTATCGGGAAACATCAGATCAAGCAGATACACTTGAATGGCTATTGGGGCCAGATTGACTCACAGTGAGGGGACTCAGGATCAATGTTTTTGCTTGCAAGCTAAACTCATCTTGTTAAGGTCTGTGTGTTTGAGTATGCATATCCAGGGAGTGCTTGCCTGCCCAACCAGCTGTCTGACAAGGACCAGAGGACAGAGCTGGAGTCCCAGAGCAGGCCCAGTGCGTCCATGGCCTCACCTGACAAGAGAGGCCCCTGGTTGAGCTCCCCTGCTGGGCATGAGAGACAAAGACAAGTGCCCGTGTTTCCAAACATGGGCCCCTCTCAGCACCCAGAGGTCAGGAACTCAGAATAATCTATCTCAAGCAGAAGAGACCATGCTTTCTCATGCACACACACATGCAAACACACACATTTAGGGATTAAGGCTTTAATATGACCCTGCTTAACCCAACACAGGAAAGAATGGCAGAGTGTCAGAATGGGGGAAGAGAGGGGTGTAGAAGGTTGGGGGTCTACGTTGGCAGAAAGACAAAAGAAAGTGCTCATGGCTGAGATGAAATGGGAAATCATGGGTCTTGTACTCATATCTGTTAAAGGACAGAAACAAGAAGGAAGACGGTGAGTTACGGACTGAATGCACTATATGATCAAAGCAGACAAATGAAGAGAGATGGGGGCATGATGCAGTGAGTTATGAATGAGCTTATTGGTCTAAAAGGGGCACATGCTCTTCTCTCTTCTCTTCTAATAATGTTTCTCAAGCACCACCAAAGGGAGACAAATGACTGACATCCAGACACAAAAATCAGTGAATACATCACCTGCACTCAAAAAGACACACATCAGGTTTTAACACCTTTTAAAGCACAATGTCAAACTAACAGCCTGTGTTTAAACAGTGCAGTGTCTAGAAAGTGGGAAGTCTAAATTATTCAAGGCTAGCTGACATTTTATCTCTTTAGCCTTACAATCTACTGTATTGCTATGAAAAGCAGAAGAATGTCAGCAATAGCCCAGGGGTTGCGGTAGTTGTATTTTTTTTTTTTTTTGCCACTCTTGACTACTGGCCTCAGTTTGGATGACTCTCTCACAGCCTGTCAAGCTCAGTCTTCCTGTTCCCTCTCTGAAGGGAAATTACGCCATCTAGTGCTGAAGCACTCTAAAGGAAAATGAAGACGATCAAAAGTCTAGATTGTTGTGTGCGCCCCAGACATTCATTGAAATACGGTGATGCTTCACTAAAATAAAAAAACGGAGATTATCATTGTTGAATCTCAGTAAGCCCCACGCTTGCCTAAACACATATAAGATCCATTTAATTTTAGTAGAGCAGCTGTATGAAGTCTCTGTTGATGACAGTCCTTTATATAGTCTTCTTTTTCTTTCTTCTTCCTTTCCATTCCTTTTTCTGTATATACTCTGTCAACTCTAAGTTCCCATTAAGTTCTGGCATAACAAAATACAACAACATAAAACTGCAACACACGTGACTTCAAAATGATTAGGCTACTGTAGGACTGTTCACAGGAACAGGAACAACACAAAAAAGTAACACAATAGAAAGTGGCCTCCACCTCTCAACTAATCGGCCCGTTTCACCAAGTATAACTAGAGTGGACAATTTACTGTCTATAATAGCATTTGCCAAAAGAGACAGGTTACTGAGGCGGTGAAAACACACTCCATCTGAAATGATCGTGCTGGATCAGCTGTGGCATTGCGCGCCTCCCAACCGTGAAGAACTGTGGGCCGAGCGCCGTTATAATTAAAGCGCTTATTGATTAGACTTTACGCGCTCCTGCGTCCTCTGGACCGTGAACCGGAGGCGCGGGGCGGGTCAGTCACTCTCACAGACATTCAAATCACCTCAGAGCCGCGAGACCAATGTCTATGCTAATGTCTATGGTAATATAGCCCGATTACTGTCGATTATTGACGCTCTCCATAAATGGACGGTTGATCCACAATTGCAGCTTTGTGCAATGGGGTCAATAACGGCGAGATTGATACCGGGGCAGGAGGTCAGTTTCATTTAAACCCCACCGGTTTCAGGAAATGGATGGGAATGACTTAGTTAATTGAAATGGAATTAGAATAATTGCAAAGTAAATGGCATTTCTCAGCTCCAAGTGGGATTTCTATTCATCCCCTGGTATTGAACAGAAATATACAAAATCCATCTATGGAGACCCATGGGAATAAGCTAGAGACCCTCATTTGTTGAGGATCAATCTCCCACTGGTTTCATTTGGGCATTTATATCTTTTTTTTCAGTTTGTGCAGGTAATGTATGTGAAGAGAACCTGGAGCTGGAGAATAAATGAAGAGAACCTTACACAGTAAAAGTCTTGAGGTAAAATAAAAAGCACAAGAAAAGAACTGAACATTCTTTCCCTGCTGGAACAGAGAATAACAGTGGTTGATGGTTGATGGACCTCTGGTGGGTGCTGATGCTGGGCTGGGCAGGTGCAAAACTGAACATCATGCAATCAGTCTGAGAAAGGTCGGTGTATTGATCGGCGTATATGGCTCCACTGTTACATATCAAAAACATCTCTGCTCTTCCTAACACTTTTGTAGCTCTAAAAATGACCTGAAGTGCATTGCTCTTTACAGCAGTCTATCCCCAGACAGTTGTTCAGGCTGTCACACTGAGACACCAGCGTCTTTCAGACTGAAAGCCAGACACATAGCTCTTTGTTACAGCATATCTGGCCTTTATAAAAGTTTTCTGGTTGTTTTTCTTACTTGAGACGAACTTATCAGAAGCCTATGTGTACACAGACAGAAAGGAGAGGGAGTGGGTTAATCAGACTGTCTGATCATTATAATTCTACAAAAACGATGACAGAGTCACATATCTTTATCTTTGAAAATGAGTTAATAAAATTCCTCAGTGTTGGAAAAAGGATAAAATTAAACCTTGATCTGTCTGGTGTGGATTCTTTATTAAACAGAGACAGCAGACACAGCCAAATATATCCATCTGATGAAACATTCTTTAATTACTGGTCTCATTTGCGATATGTCACTCACACTTTGTCTTTGCCAGTAGGTGTGTGTGTGTGTTTGCTCCGAGCCGTGCACGAGCCACGGATGTGTTTCATATCTGGAAATTCTTCTCTACCTCAGCCTGATCCTAATAAAAACCATTTCTAGAGCAATAGACTGGAAAAGAACAGTACACAGAGCGAAACCATGATTTAGGGCATGTGAGTCATGCATGAGTAGGTGCTTGTGATCAAAAAGTTGTGGTTTGGGGCAGAGGTGTTTGGTTTCCTTATTCTTTTTTCTCATCTATATGCTCTATATATGGTGGCAGGGTACAGCAGGAGTCACATTTATTGAAACCTTGAAATGTATGTGTCTCTGCGTTTCCATATGTCCACATGTTAAGAATGCCCTCAAGTCCACGTATGGGGCTGGACAATTGTCTTTTATTCCTTCCAATTCCCTTTTGAGTTTGATATAGGATAAAGATATGAGTGTTGGTATTGATTGTAATGTCCCCTGATGCCATGTTCCTCTCTCTTACTTTACTCCTACCAGCTACGCTGTCGGCCAACCAATAGCCATAGCTGCTACCCAGAACAACAAGTAATGAACAAGAGAGGAATGAATAGTCCAGCAAAGTTTTTCTCCTCTGACAAACTACTTGCCACAGGGACCAGATAATGATAAGCCCAAAATATTGAGTGTGGACAGTACATATATGAATGCCAAGTGCAAGTCATTATATGTGTTTGGTTTCACATGTGCCTGCATGTCCTTGTTATGTTCTTGTTGTGTATTTGTATGCATTTTGTGCTCAGTAAAAGCATGCCAGCCAGGTTTTCACTGATTTTAATGACTGCATCGTTGGGTTTGGGGATCAAGATCTACTGTTGTTGACTGAGGGAGTCAAGCGCATGAAGCTAACATTTGCCTTCCATCCCGACAGCAGGTGGATGGCCAATCTGGTCTTTATTTTTGTTGTCAGTGGAGCTGGTATAATGATGTGGTGGCTGAGGCATACCAAGGAGCCTAGACATCTACTGAAGGTTTCAGTTCTTCTCTAGCTTTCTCTCAGATTTGCACGTACTATGTCTCAGTACGCCACTTCTTCAGTGAATTTTAATGGATCCTTTTGCTTGTTTATATGTCCATCAGCTTCACCTCATCTATAAATCTAATTCTCTCTTTGCTTTTTGTTTTCTCACTTAATCTGTCTTCTCTTTCTTTCAAATTTTAAGCTTTAAATTTACTCTATTATATTGTCAGTTTGACTGGCTTCATGATTGGGTAAATGCTGTGTTAAAACTTGGACACATGTCTCCTTCCTCTATGGGTGCTCTTATGCTTCTATAGAAATGTACTTTGTAATGTACTTAATTCTAGTGCAGTTTAAAACTAAATCCGTTTTGTTGTATATCATAAGTGTTTTAACAAAATTCTGTTCCGGTAATTTTACAGTCACAAAAAGAAAGAAAAACACCCTTTACTCTGACTTGCCAGCCTTCCTACATTATTCCTAGATGTTACCCTTAGTGCTATAGTCACATCAGATAAACAGCACGAATTAGCTACTTTTGTTGTGTTATATATTTGTAGCAACGTACAAACTACAAACAGTGTATAGCTACCAAGATATAGCCTATGAGAACTATATTTTATAGTTAAACCCATTATGTGATAAGTTAGATTAAATTAAGGGCTGGTTGGAAAGGTCACTTGGCTGGTGGGCTAACCTTTAATCTTACTGGTAATGTGCTAGTGCTAAGCAGCTACAATAGCGCACTCAGCTGGCTTGGCTGCTGCTGATGTTTTGAAGACCAGTGATAACGTTCTCCACTATCAACTCTCTATTCATGAAGGTCATCACTGTCCAGAAAGTTTATAGTTGTCAAATGACCCAAATTCTAAAGTCGAAGTTCACCAAAGTAGAGCACAGCTCAGATTAACTTTGCCTCTGCAAGCAAATCCACCAATCACAGAAATTCATTTATTTCAGTGGGGAATTTCTTAGTTGCACATACTGAGTCTGACAGTTGAGAAAATGTCAGTCACACCATCTCTACACACCCATGCAGTCTAGAGGAAGAGCAAAAATAACTCCAACAACCTGTGTGGGTACATCATCATTGGTGCCAGGCTGTTAATCAAAGCTCGACTAAGACTGTCAAATTCGCTGAAGTACATTCTTAACTGATTTGTCTTAACTAATATGTCAAGAAATTTCCCACAGGCTTAATCAAATGTTTGATCAAATTCAGAGCAGCTTTCAGCTATCAAACTTCTCATAACATCAGAGTAAAGTCAATTTGTGGCTTTAAGAGTGAGTGTAAAGGAAAGTGATGAGTATTTCTGTGTGCATGTATGTGTAACATGGTTTATACCTTTGAGCGATGCTACAGTTGTGCTTGTGGGCAGATGTGTGGTCTCTTTCTCTTTTGACTTGTGAAAGGTGAACCCATTGTTTCCTCTCCCCCCTGGTTAGAAGTGATGTAGGAGAGAAGCGGAAGGGCTTATGTTTTAAAAGAGCCAAGACCAAAATTTGAACGATCAGAAAGACGGCGAGAACTTCACCAGCTGGAACAATCATAAACATACACACAGTGCCCGTTGTGTGAGCAAGACTGGATCTAACTACTCAGGAGAGCAGCAAGAGTATTTTCTGTGGGGGATTCAGATCGTAAACGCTTGTGTTGAGAGATACGACGCTCAGTCACTTAGGACAAAGCCACTGTGTCATTTTCGATATGAGAATCAATCTGGTGATAGTCACTCTGCTTTGTTTCATCACATGGAAGAGCTTCGTCCATGCAAGTAAGTACTGAAAAACAGTTTAATACTGACTGGTTGAATGTATCATATGAATATTTGTCATGGTAAAGTTGAAGGTACTTAATCTTTCTTTCTCTTTGTGTGTCTTGTTTAGCCCATGGACGTGCATCAAGCTGTTGTCTTGATTTTTCCACCACCAAGGTCAAGTTGGACAAAATTGTGAATTACACCAGTCAATCGGACAGCAACTGTGCCATCAAAGCCATAGTGTAAGTGGTCCTGTACAGTGTTAAGCTATTTATCAACTGACACTCTAAAAAAAAAGGTTTGGTTTTATGTGTCCAGGATTTCAGATACAGTATCTTCTGTAAGGTTTCCATCACTATCATAATACAATAGGGAGGAATAGAATTTCATTTTTCCTGTTCAGAGCACTGGAAAATATATTTAAAAGGTGGAACCACAACATTTCTTTTCAGAAAGTGTCTCTGTCATTCTGGATAATCCAAGAACCAAACCTGTCAATCGAAGTACTTTCTACTGGAAAATACAGTAGTCCGTTTGAAAACAGTGAGAGCTATGCATTGTTGACTCTGTCTGCAGAGACGCTCTGCTGCTGGGTTTTCTAAATGACAATTAAAGAAACTGCTTTAGAAATGCATTAAAACTGTGTTACAGTGCCATTAAAAGCTTGTGATCAATTGCAGGTTTGTTACCGAACTTGGAAAAAGTATTTGCTCCAATCCCAACAGTAAATGGACTAAAAAAGCCATTTTGAAGGTGGACAGGGAGACACAAGCTCTGCAAATGAAGGGAAACAATGAAGAAGGATCAACAAGTGACATCACACCAACTGTGTCATCCACATCAAAAAACGCAGCACAAAGAAGAACCAGGAGTGGAAAGAGAAGGGTCACGAAAGCGAGGAAGGTGACAGGAAAATGTGTCTGAGGAATCACAACATGAATCAAACTTACCACAGTTGGCAAGCATTTCTCTACATTTGGACTATATTAAAGTGGTTGATATGACATGCAAACTCAGACCCATCTATTCATTATATAAACAGCTGATCGTGTAGTATATATTTAAACATATGTTAGTCAGTTCATGTTGTCATAAATGTGTGTATATTTTTGCACCTTTCCCAGTGTAAGTTGTCAATAAAGTTTATCTGAGCAGATAATGTGTCCTTGTTATGAACAAAATTGGAATCTAATCTAAATCTGCATCGGTCAAGAACATAATAAGAAATCTCACTGTGGCTCACTGTGTTTACACACGGCGCAAGTGACAACAGGTTAACAAATCTAAACAAAGATGAACATCATAGTTGAAGCTGTTATGTGTTATACTAGTAGGTATAACATAAAAAGAAAATAACTACGAGACAAACACGCACATATAACTTATACTTATCTGATATTATACAAGTGATGATATGACCATCTGTTCCACTGCTGTAAACTTTGTACAGTAATATGTAATGAATATTGAGTTTATTTGATCATTACTTGGTCATTTTACAGAAACTACTCACATGGCTGATTTGGGTTTTAATGAGTACTTGTCCTGACAATTGATCTGTACTTAAAATAGCAGAAAATAAATAAGTTACCATGGACCTGGGTGTAAAGGGTTTGAAATTATTTTTATTATTTCAGTTTCAAATGTCCATTGCAACCTGTTTTGTTTGTGTTTGATGTGTGAACCCATTTGTGAGGGATGAGTAGATTCAGTAAGTCTTGCAATAATTTAGGTCATTAGCATTTTAGACATGTTTGAAAATGCTGCATACTACTATTATTTTTATTCTACATTATCAAATTGGAAATCTGTGTTATGCCAGCCTATCGCACAATCTTTTCATTTACTGACGCACACAAGCTACCACAGAATCCTTCCTGAGTGTGGTAGACTGAGTAGAAATCTACAGATAAATTTTAAAAGCGTAGGACTGCAAGCTATTAATTACTTTACTCAAAGAAGTTGAACAACAGCAAAGCTACCGTGGAAAGAAATCTAGTTTCTTTGTAAAAGTAGTTCAAAGTACTTAAAATAAAACAATTGACAGTGTACATGTAAAAAAAAGAAAGAAACTACAGTTCAGGCGAGGATATTGCTCAGTTAGTCAGGTAACTTGTAAAATGGCATACGCCATTTGTTAACAATAGCAATAATCAATGTTTGTGCCTCAGTGACACCTGTTATATTAAATGCTCCAGAGACCTAAATCTGTCCTAAGCAAAGGTTCAATCACTGACTACATAAAAATGTCAAAAAAGTTCTTTAACTATTTGGATGGCTATGCAAACATGAATTAGGTGTACTACTTGCAAGCTCCTGCAAAATACATGTAGTTACTACTCATCATCATCGTAAGTTAACTTTGCCCTTTTTATCAGCAATATGACAAACATCTGGCATTTAAATGTAGCAAGATAACAAATTCATATTGTGCATTACAAGTTTTTTGCCCTTTAGGTTTAATGTTATGGTAATACAGTCTTCTGAAGTTTGTAAATCTTATAATCTACCTGCAGCCATTATAGAAGAACAGTCACAGTTCAGTTATTTCTATTAACTGAAGAGACGTTGACTGACTGAAAATGAAATGAAAATGTTGATTCAAAAGTAAAAAACATATTCTCTATATTTGGAGTTTAATATAGTAATTTACTTGTGTTATGTTTGTGTGCAAAGAAAAAGTAAGAGAATTTTCTAGTTTTCTGAATAAATTGGTCATGAAATGTGACCTGATATATATGATAAATAAAATAAGAATAAATAATAAAATATCAACAAACCCAATTTCTCTAAGTTGATAAAATATAAATAATAATGATATTTAATAAATTACTGTATTTTTGGCACCAATAACAAACAAACGGTTTCTGTAGCTGTGGATTAGACCTGCACAATGTCCTGAAGGAATTCTGGACCATTCTTCCTTACAGAACTGCTTCAGCTCAAGCATGTCCTGCTGCATCATCCAGCTTCTTCTGAGCTTCAG
>JAUBNQ010000009.1:8252277-8265172 GCA_032353495.1 Ctenopoma kingsleyae
CTTCAACAAGTTCTAGTTCATATTCCTACTAGAATAGGCCTTGAATACTGTATGTTGTCAAATATACATGTTATTTTTTATGGTTAATCTCAGACTGAAAGTCAGAGAGCTGCTGTGGGGAGCAGGCGCTCAGATATTGATCACTATGTGGTGGAGGAACCTGTGCAGGGACCACCATCCTGGGGTTGACTTGGATTGCAGGGAAGGTTTAAAAAGTGTTCTGTCTATGGCCCCTAAAATAATTTTAAATTATGTAGTTAGCTAAAGAAAAGTTGCATTGAAGACACATCAAACTACCTGGATAATAAAATGGCCAATTAAATTTCTTCTAGTTTGGTATTTGAAATTTAAATTGACAGACAGCCTTTATTTTTATTTTACTGAAGGGAAAATGAAGTTGTAAAGGGTGATTTCAATAAAGATATGGTTGCGTGAATATTGAGCACAATTTATGTTTATGGTTACCAGACAAATACTTCTATTGGTGTGAAAATTATTACCAGAACAAAGGCGGATGCTTTGGATGTTGTTAAAACACCACAAACCTAACTGATGACTGTTGGTGGGGATGGAGCTGGACTCTCTGAAGGTGGTGTCTGAGAGGAAAATGATGTCCAAAATGAGAACAATACTGGAAAATACTTTCCAGCCACTCCATGATGTGTTGGCCAGTTATAGGAGCACGTTCAGTGAGAGACTGAGAACACCGAAATACACCCTGCTGTAACTTGTGTCATGTTATAACACAATATGGTATCATTGTATTGTATTGTATTGTTGGTAGTGTAATTGTTTTGTATTTTTGGTATTTCTTCTTCACTTAACTTCTTATTGTCACAGAGCAACTGAGACCTCATAATTTCCTGAGGGATTAATAAAGTATTTCTGATTCTGATTCTGATTTATTCATTTAACCATGAATGTGCTTATTTTCTATAGTCTCTGTGCTTAAATCGAACAAAACATTAGTCATAAATGTTTTTTTATTTTTACTTACGTGATGAATCCTGCTGGTTGGAGCATCAAAATTGAATAGACTAATTTAGGAGGGAACATTAAAGTATTTTTAATGAAATTAATGAACATTTAATGCAGTAGTTTGTGTTTTACTATCATCTTTATACAACATTGGTCAACATATATTACAGTTTCATTGGCCTCCAGCACATTTGTTAGTATGTACAAAGCAGCGAGGGTGTGGTGAATGAGTCTCTGTCTGGGGATGACTAACAAGACTTTTTTTTTTTATCATAATGCAGAACATAAAGTGGATTATCACTCATGAGAACCACTACTGTAGCAAGTATAGATTATACAGAGTGAAGATAAAACATAAAAAGATCAGGAATTCAGCTTCATCTATGAAGCAGGTTCTGTTGCTTTTAAGATGACAACGTAAGTGGATTTTTTAGACAGATGCATTATTGTTATTTCACTCTGTCCTGTTGCTCCTCAATGACAGGTTATAATTATGACTCAGATTTAATCTCTTATATATATCCTTTAGCTGTGCTACAGTGTGCAAAGGTCTGCAGTGCAAAGATTTTTGTAAGCCTTTTCTACAAAGTATTGTACTATATTGTTCCATCATTTGGCAGCAAGTTGGAGCCCATAAAGACAGTGATATGACAGCAGTCATGATACAGTGGAGCTGCCCGGTAACTCCTCACACAATCACACACAGTTGTGACACAGTGACTGTTTGATTCACAGCCTTATTGTAAGATAAAAACTTATGAATGAGGCACATAAAATACGAAAACTCTCATTTTCAATTGACATTGCAGAAAGCGCAAACTGTATTTCACAATCTCATTTTGGTGAAACCAACCAGACTGTTCATGCTTCCTTCCTCATTTTGAGTTATCATTTCTGCTTTTCATTGACAAGGAATTTTAATGTTTCATTCAAAAAGATGAAACCGAGTGAAATCAATCAGCTGACACTGCTGTATAAATCTGTATGTTCTGAGATGCATTAAAACTAATTATTATAAACAATGTAATTTCTCTGATTTTTAGTGATAATGTTATTATAAGATTAATGTCAGTGATGATTTTAATTTAGGTTGTAGAAGTATTACCTAATAATACTATCATAAAAATATTTACATTACAATAAACAACCTGAAAACAGTATACTGGTAATCCAGTTTCTTGAACAAAAGTGACATATTAACATATAATACAAGTGAAATACAACTATGAATGGTAAAGAAGTGCTGAGTAAGAATCAGTTTTAACTCTCTGAGGTTTTTAAAGTCCATAGCTCTGCATATTTGAGGACTTGCTAAGAATTTCTATGATACTGATGCTGACATTTATCAAAGTTAAAACTATTTTCATCATATTCTAGTTTCTGTTGTAAAAACCAGATAAACTATGCAGTGATTTTTGTCTTCTCCTTTTTCTTGGCAATCAGTCAATCAGCCTGAATGTTGTTGCAATCTTCTGCGAAATGAAGCAGAAGTACTTTAAGTGTTCCTAAGAGGGTCACAGCCATGGCATTTGTGGGAAATTAAGCTTTGAGCACCATCAGATTATACTGAAAAAGACTGATCTCACAAGTTCTGCTTTCGACAGTCTATTTTATAATTTACATACAGTTGCAAACAAGTAAGTGAACTATTTCAAGTTCCTGCTTTTCTGCATAAATTGAACACAAGCTGATAAAACACCAACAATCATGATCTATCATGTCTTTATTGAACATACCCATCATTTCATCTGTCCACAAGACATTTTCCCAAGAGTGTTGTAGGGTCAATGTGGCCTTTGACAAACTTCAGCCATGCTACAATGCGTTTTTAGACAGCAATGGCTTCCTCCGTAGTGTACTGCCATGGATATCGTGCCTGTTCAATGTTTTGTGTATGTATGAACATAGATGTTAACCAGATCCAGTGAATCTTCCATGTCTGTAGTTGTGACTCTGCTGTTCTTTTTCACCTCACTGAGCATTCTGCATTGTGCTTTTTGCATTTTATTGGCTTAGAAATATTGTGTTTATTGATATTCGTAACTTTGGAGAAGATCAAATCACATTTTATGACCAAGTTATTGGTTTGCTGTAAAAACAGGAAACAAAAAAAAAGGTTAACATACTTTTTCTTGCAGCTGTAAACAACATTCATGACCTTAAGACACAGTGGTGGACTGGTGTGAGCAAAACCATCTCCAGCTCAACATCAGCAAGTGGTGGTGGACGTCAGGAAATCTGGGGGTCTGTCACTGTCACTGTCAGTCCTCTCTCTATACAGGGGGAGGAGGTAGAGGTTGTGTCTGAGTATAAGTATTTGGGCGTGTACTTAGACAATAAACTTGACTGGTCTACACACAACGCTCTGTACAAAAAGGCCCAGAGTCGGTCAGGTCCTTTAACGTCTGCAGCACCATGCTGTGGATGTTTTATGAGTCTGTGGTGTCCAGAATCATTTTCTTTGCTGTGGTCTTCTGGGCCAGCAATCTGAAGGTGGCAGACACTAACACACTGGACAAATTAATCAGGAGGGCTGGTTCTGTTCTTGGTGTGGCGCTGGACCCTCTACATGTTGTATCTGAGAGGAGGATGATGTCCAAACTCCTTTCAATTCTTGACAATCCATCCCACCCACTTCGCAGTGTCCTGGCTGGACAGACGAGCACGTTCAGCCAGAGACTGATCAATGTCAAGTGCTCCACAGAACGCCACAGGAGATCATTTCTGCCTGTAGCTATAAAACTGTGCAACTTCTCTTTTTTAGGTAAGGGGCAGGGGGGAGGACTACTGTCATAATCATATTTATAATTAGATAAACCCACTACATAATACACTGGACGGATTATGACTGGAAATGACCTATTTTTGATTCATTTTTATTATTTTTACTACCTATTTTTGTTATTGAGTATTTAGTATTTGTGTTAGTGTTCATCTTTTCTGGTTATGGTTCTTTCTTTGTTCTTGGTTCTCTGTTTGAACGGAGAGCTGCTGTAACATGCCAAAATAATTTCCCTCTGGGATTAATAAAGTTTTTTGAATCTTGAATCTTGAATTTTTTAAAGCTGAAAGGTAAGCTGTAAGAAAAACTCCTGCTGTTTTGTAGTAAATATATCCAGTCTCTCAAAGAATTTGTACTTGTACAGATGTGTTATATGTGTACTTGTAATATATTTTTCACTTGAAATGCATGAGAGGACAAATGGCCAAATTTGGATGTAGGGTGCTCGGAAATCTGTGGTCTTAGAATTTCTTTCCTTCCCCTTTTCTCGCCCCTGTACTGACCGTGATGGTTAGCACCAGAGAAAGACGAAGCATGGAAGAAAAAAAGATGACACACTGGGTAGAGTGATCAGCACATGATATTGCATTTACATTATTGCTGACATCAGCAGGATTTATAAATGAATGCAGTTGTCTACCAGTTGATGTTGAATTGACGTTATATTGCTAAATTGCATTTTGAGAGTTAAAGCAATATGAATGCCCATTCTTCCACTATATTTTTAATTCTTGCTTAACCACAGAGTTCAGTGTCATGGTGGACTGGAGTGAATACCAGCATGCACTTTGTGAAAGACCTGGACGGTTTGCCAACTTATCATATGGGCAGCACATACAGTATAATCAGACACATTGCAAAATAAGGGCAATTTAGATTTCCAGTTTAGCTAAACCTTTATTTATTGCTAAAGAAATTAACAATTTGAAATATGCACAGTGTATGATTCCAAACACAATATGGTTTTATGAATGCAATGCTACTAAACATACAGTCAGGCTATAAGTTTAAGTGTTCTACCCTGCTATCTATTGCCTGCATTTTAGTGGACTACAGCTGTAACATATCAATATAGGTACTATACAATATATACTGTGTTATGTTATGTTATGTTATGTTATGTTATGTTATGTTATGTTATGTTATGTTATGTATTCTAGTTGTTGGTTACTTTTTACAAATGATAATAAAATCAAAAGATAAAGTAATAAAAGCAAGTACTTAAGAACAACTGCACTGTAACTTCACTTTATGTAAATTTCTTAATAAGCTTGGTCAGTGCCATGATGAAATCACAAAAAGGGAAATGTGACACCCAAATGCTTCCTTGCCCCCACCCTGATACACACACACTACAGAAAAAAAATGACGACAGTGTTCAATCCGGCTAACTTGTCCTGGTTCCTCTTTTAATAGTATAAAACCTTGAGGTCGGGACTGAGGAGATGAGTCGTCTTCGTCCACCAGATCCACCGCTCAGCTTCTGCCAAAAAATCTCTAGACCATATCAAACCATAACTATGAAGGTGTGCATCACAAGACTGGTATGCCTTGCTGTCCTTGCTGGGGTTCTGGCAATTACAACAACTTCTGGTAAGTTGCCTGTTTGCTGTTTCCTGTTGCTTCTGTGACATGTTACACTGTTTGTCTGTTTCAGTACACATGCTGCCACTTCAGTTCTTTTAAGAAGTTGTACCTTAGCTCTCACATTTAAAATGGTTAAATTCTGAAAAAAATCTAAATACTGTATGTATGCTCATAACAGCAAATATTTTTATGTTTCCTAAAGCGCAAATAAAGATAAATGCATGCTGCATTAAGGTCAGTGACAACAACATCACTGCTCCCATCATTGGCTACAGGATCCAGAGGAAGAATCTGCCCTGTGTCCGCGCTGTCATGTAAGATTCAGTTTATCCAAGGGAGTGATAATCCTCAGCATGAAGTTAAAAATGTACAATTTATTAAAAAACTGTTTTTTTAAATTGTGATTGAACTTTTCTTTTTTTTTCCCACACAGATTTGAGACCACAGAAGGAGACATCTGCAGCCACTGGAAACAGGACTGGGTGTTTGAGAAGATCAAGGAGCTAGAGTGAGTAGACCTTCATCACCTTAGTTTGTCTCAGATTATTTATGTTAGCTGATTTCTCCAGACATGATGTGCCATGTTAAAAACATGCTCAGGGACATCTTCAACTATTGTTTTAACTGTTATCTCTTGTTTGTGTGTTTACAGGCAGGTCCGCAAAGCACAGAAGACTACACCTGCCACCACAACCTCCGCTCCATAGAAAGCATTTCATAATATCTCATATCATCATAAATATCTATAAACAATTGTCTTGGATTAACTTAAAATATTTAAAATGCTCTCTAAAGTTAACTGTAATATTTATTATTTATTATAGGCACTATTTATTTGTCTTGCCATTTTCTTAATTTTTCCCATCTGCTCTCTTTGGTAAGCTAATAATACAGTTAATGTATATACATATATAGCAGTACAGATAGTAATACAGTTGAGAGTTGTCTGTTGTTTTGCTATAATCAAAATAAATGTTTTTCACTATCCACACTTGTTATTGCTGGTTAATGTTCGAAAGCAAAGATGTGTGTGTTTATCAAATGACCATCAACGTCTCATAATGTCTAAGACTCCAACAGATCCATTCTGCCATCTTGTGGGCACATGAAAATATTGCAGCGCAATTTACATGAAAGGAGGGTGTCATTATTGAGGGAGTCCCCTTGTCACCAACCACTCAGAGCTCTGACCTGAAACAGAACAAGAACTTGCCTCATCGTTTGTCATGTCATGCATTTGCATGAGTTCCGAGGACAGGACAGCTCGCTCAGAGGTTTCAGACACCTTCCAGCTGCTAAACCGTCAGCATGATTTCCTGAAACACACGTCACGCCACTAAAACAAACATCCTACAGAGAAGCAGTCGAATCACTTCACACAATTTGTACACATACTGCCATGTATTGTTTAGTAAATAACCTTTTATTGATATTAAGGGACTTTCCCCTCAAAATTAAGTCATTTAATGCTACTTGAAAAGATGTTGTATGTTATACGACACATTTTAATGACTCAGTGTTGTTTGATTAAATAACGTGGACACAACAATGGTGGACAGCTATCAAGTAAATTTATTTCTTTAATAGAATTACACAGCAAGGAAAGAAACTGCATAGTCAAAAAACTGATTAAAATAAATGCTGACTGAAACATGGCTGAACGTCTCAGCACATAATAAACATTTGTAGTATCAAAGCTGGACTTCTAATGTTCCCCATAAGTCATGACAATGGAGTATTAGGGCTGATGCATGACGATTAGTAAAAGTGATTAGCATTTGCTTACTTTTTCTGCAAGATGCAGTTGTCTAGACTTACAACCTGCCTTTTTCTAATAGAAAGTATCAGTGTCATTAAGGAAGGATTCTGTGGTACTGAAGAAGGATCCATCTCCATCATCAAACGGAGGGTTTACAGTTTTCTTCATCTGAGTTTGACGTCCACCAGAGCCAACCTTGGACATCTTCTTCAGTTTGGAACTATAAAGTAAATAGTTTTTATTCATAATGTCCCAAAAATAAATATGTGTGTACAAACTTTCATGTCTATGTGGGAATGATTTGTTATTTAAAATTCTGTTGGAGTCTCATACCTGAGTAATTCCAGAGTTTTCCTCACCCACTCATCTTTACGAGTCGCACATACCTCAATCTTCTTAGTCGTGTAGAAACTGTAAAAGTCATAGATACACACAAGAAAACGTACACACTGTTGAAGTATTTCTGTTGAAGTATTTCATTACATTTTACATTACTGTTACTAACTGTTACTATACTATTATTACAAGTTTCAGTAATGATACTAAAAACATACTTTTTTAGAACGTTTGTCTGTTTAACAAAATAGGCGAAGTGTTTATTCTGCCTTCTGTTGTCAGTCACAGAGTTGCGAAATTCAGAAAGCTTTGGCAGCAGCAAAAACTGGACCAAATGCCTTATTTTTATGATGTAAAATTCTTCACGCGTAACATTACTGCTTTTTTACATTTTTAGCGTAATAATTATCAGTCAATGCAATTCTTACAGTCTTGATATGCTGAAATATATTCAAATATAATATCGAGTGTTTCACATGTGCTTTGCAGGGCCACAGTTGTGATGGTTTAGTCAGAGAGTCTTACATGATCGCTTGGATGCGGCAGTTTTCCGTGATGCTTTGCTCTCTGTAGCCCTTTATACGCTGGAAGGGCACCGGCTTCCTATTGTATGTTGTACAGCAGGTTTTGCTCCTACGGGAACCTACTGAACAAACACAAAACACACACCGCATTATTAGCTGATAAGTTCAGTTTAGATTTCTAATACAATATAAAAGGTTTTTAAATTAACAAGCAGGTAAATGCGATTAATTTAACTTACAGGCAGCTGGAGCTGGACCGAAGAGGCCCAGTATGAAGAAGAGGAGAACAGTTGTCACAGTGATCATACCTCTGGGAGCCATGTTGACAGTGCGGAGAAACAGCTCAGAACTTGCTGAACACGTAACCTCTGTCTATATATACTAAAGGCACTACTCATATTTTTTGTAACCTGTGGCTCCTAAATTGAGGACAGGAAGCCCACTGTGCATTGTGGCAAAGAAGCACACTTCGCACTTTTACCAATTAAGTGCCATTATGTAATACTGAGATTTTTTTTACGTGGGCCTGTAGGTGTTCTGTGGAACTGGTGCACTGATGCAGTCTCCTCATGCTCCCATTTAAATTTATGCCTTTTGGGTTGATAATTGTGCTATAAAGCTCTTCATTTACCCTAGTGCCGATTCTACGGTAACTGTCAATCTTAATTTCTTTTAGATTTGTGCAAAGCTACAATGCAGCATCTTTAGATCTCAGCACACATGCCTGCATAATTATACAAAATGAAATTTGTGATACAAAATATTTTCCTTATCTCAATTTCCTATTTTTGACAAAAATTACTGTAATATCAACTGTCATGATTTGATATTGTTGCTTAAAGCGGTAGTCAGCGTGCTTTACATAATCAGGAATCTTTGTGGTATGAGAAGCTTGTCAAAACCCCCCTCCTCGTTAGCATGACCTATTTAGTCTGCAGAAAGCTGACAACTCCAAAGCTAGCTCAGCTGACCTAGATAAGCATGACATCTTCAAGTTGTAAATGCTCTGTGGCGTACTGTACAGCTCAAAAAGGCCACGTATAAGCTGTAAATGAATAATTTTAAAAACGAACAGCTCATGCATGGTAAAATACCGTGAAAAACTTCCACCATATTCAATTCATGACTGCTGAAAAGTCATCATGGGTTTTCTGTTACCCCCACTTACACTACAGTATATACAGTATGTGATGGCATCTAGATATTTAGCCAGGCAGCATTTAACACAAACGTTTAGCAAAAATATTTTACAGACGTACAGGACACAAAACACTGTCCTTTTCACAGGGTACTTGAGAGTGTGAGTTGATACAACGCTCCTGAAGCGCAGATGCTTGCCTTCATACAGCAAGAGACACGACTGCCGGTTGAATTAGTTTCCAAAATTTCATCACATAAGCTGCAGCTAATTAATAATTGATTAACAGGTGTGAACATGACAGAAATTAGCAGAAATTTCATTTCCTGTGTTTCCAGACATTCAACTGCAGTGACAAAAAATAATTCACTTAGAAGTTTATTGGCATTAATTAGTCAAGAAGGAAATGAAAGGAACATGAATTTATGTACCTCTGCTGTTATATTTATTATGTTAATTATTTATTTATTTAATTTTTCAGTGCCATAAGGAATCATAACCTAATAATATTCATTTTTATTATGTTTTCTGTGGAGGGTGTTTTGGCAGATTTGAACATCTACATTTCAGTAATGCTTTATTTGTTATCTTACTACATCAGACAAGATCCTTATCTGATGTAGTAAACCTATAATAGTTTTGATCGTTGTCATTTTGTGACTGTTTCAGAGATCATGAGTCATTGTGATCCCATTATGATTTGCCCCATGTGCGACCTCATTAAAACTCCTCTGACCTCCCACTTGGCAGTCAGGCCCACGCATCTGAATTTAGCACATCACACAAACTCATGCCACATTTGATGTTGTCCAACCACAGATTTTTCTGCCTTTACCCATATGGGGGCAGTGTTGGTATGGACCGCTGACTGTTGTCAAGCAAGACACAATAAAGAGATTTGAAGTACTGTCCAACATCAACCTGAATATCTGTCATAACAACAATGGGACAAATCAGTCTTTTGTACTGTAGAGGAAGTACAATGCACACATCATGTCTGAAACAATGGGACAATTTTTTCACCAAATCAGGGGCGGCTGTTAATTGAGTCTGTTTTACCATTTCTTTCTGCGTGTTTGTGTTTGTGTTTGTGCACATGTGTGTGACCTATTGTGTCTACTGATAAAGGCAAAGGTAATGCGATAAACTTGGCGATTGTCTGGTTTGAAAGCGTAATCCCTGCTAATCCTCTGTAAAACACAGCCTCTTATCATCGTCCTGTCTCCCCCTGTGAAAGACATAAACGCACATATTTCCTGTGAGGTCCAGGGCAACTTCAAACTGTTAATTTTTATTAAGTATTTATTTTTAATAGATTAATTTTTAGATGATTTTTCTTTAATATTTATGAATGAACGCATCATCAGAACATTTTTCAGAAATAATTTAATAATCCATTAGAATAATGCCAACAGTTCAGTTTGAAACGTGACAACATGCTACTTCTCAGTTATCAGTGAAAACTGGACTTAATACCTCATAGACTGTTTTTCAAACAATTAAACACTTAATTTGAAAAAAATACCATCCACACCCACACACCTTTTTCACTGTTGCCCAACATTTTGTAGACAAAACAACAAAAACAACAACTTCTTGACTGTGTTAGCAAACACTTGCTTGTTACACACTTGCAAGCACAGAACCTCATCATTCTGTTTTTTTGGAGTCATACTTCTGGCAACTTGACCAATCCAAGTCCACTTGCTGTTTCACTTTTAGCTCTGTTTTGGTCTTCGCCAGCTCTTAAGAAAAATATCTGGACGCCAGATATCTCCACCAAATGTCCCCAGACTCTTTGCTAACATTTCCTACTGTCGCCAAGCTACTGCAAAGTGTTTCCGTAAAAGGCCTTTTGCTTAAAATAGCTGCCGGCTACAACTGGAAACAAAGTTGGCGAGAGAGACGTGGGGAGTTAACCAAAATAGTACCTCTGTGGGCTGTAAAACCAAAAGCATGAGCTGAAAGTTACTAATGAAAATCTCCGTAGAGCAGAGGTGAACTCCTGAGTTTAGTGATAATTCTTTGTGGTTTCACTATGAGTAATCCTTTTAATGTGATATGTTCATATACACATTTTTCATCATTTGATCCACTGTCAATATAAAAATATTTGGTAGTGCAGTTTTAACAATTAATCTTTTATCAAAATAATAATTGACTAATTTCACATTTCAGTACTACTTCCTACAAGCAATTTTGTTATTTTTTTTACAGATACAGCTTTTTCGTGATCAAAAAACATACATATATTCTAATAACATTTTCCTATTTAGCTGTTATATTGGCAATTGGAAAATTTTGGCCAGTGTATCTGCCTGAGGGTGGGTGTGAAACAGACTCCCCCTGGGCCCCTCACCCTCTTTTTTGACTGATAGTGGTGGACGAGCAAGAAAAGAGGGCAGGGGAGAGAAGGAAGGCAGGGAGAGGGTAAAGAGAGGGGGTCACCATTGAAATGTCCACCCACACAAGGCCCTCTCTGGTCACCTGCGTGGGTTTGGGGCAAAAGAAAGGCCAGGATGCTTGCACACACATAGGCACACACATAAAGAATAAAAACAACAGCTTCCTAACCCCAAATGTCAAATGTGGCAAAGGAGCCTGGAATAAAAGCATTTTAAATTAGCAAGAAACTTCCTCGAAACTACAGAAAGGGGCATTGTCGGTATCCTTAAAAGCACTTCACAGCAGAGGAGAGTTTAGGCAGTGAGGGAGGCAGCAGAGAGATGAAAAAGCTCTCAAAGCACTTGGCTGTGGCATGATCTTCAAAAAAATGCCTAGTTTATCATAATTAGCATTGTTCCAGACTGTCAGACCCGTGAGGCATGGAAAACAATGCACTCTTCAATATTTTATTGAGGACTTATGGTAAATTACTTGTATAATTATGTGAGCCCAGCAGATTCAGTCCTCACCATCTCCTCCTACATCCCATCTGCCCTGTGTGTCCAGAGTGTGGGTGACTGAAGTAGCTGCGAGGGGGGGGATGAGGAATTATTGTGGAAAATTATAAGAAAACTTGTGATGTAACAGTCTGAGTTACACTTCTGCTGTTGAAGCCGACACTGTAACATCTATGGCTCCAACAGAGTGAGTAGTAGAAGACGAAAAGAGGGGAAAATATAGAATTAAAAGACCTCTGTGACATTAGGAAGCGCCCATAGGTATTTTAGTCTGGCAGAGCTAACTCCTGGCCGGGAAGACTCCGGAGGATACAGTCAGCCAGAAGAGGTGAGGAGAACAGAGGGGAAGAGAGTGGAATGATAGAAAGAAGAGTATTTTTAGGGTGGTCTGTTATCTGCAAAGAGGAGGGTGTGTGATATCACAGCCAGGTCACATCGCTGTGGGGGGAAACAGCATGGGCTCTCCGCCGAGACGGCAGATAAGGAAGAACAGAACAATGAAATTTTTCTCTGTCTCCCAACCACACACTTGTACATCCACAACGGTACATGTACACACTCATAACCACATCCACAGGAAAACGCGCTGCAGCTTTGCTCTCACACATCCTCTCACAGATTCTTAGAAACCCCTCAGACGTGTTAAAAGATCACATCAGAAAAGAGCCTTAGAGCTCCACGGGTGACCTGAGAGTGTGTTATTGCTCTAGTGACGGACAGAAAAAAACCATTATCATTCAATCACTCAAATGTTTATCTCTATCTATCTCTTCTATTGTAGCTGTCTGAAGATGTAAATGCCAGCAGAACAGATGGATAGAGAGAACATCTCATCACTTTGACACTGTGTTTATACAATCACACGCCACACAAACTCACTCCATGCAC
>JAUBNQ010000009.1:8265272-8275353 GCA_032353495.1 Ctenopoma kingsleyae
GATGGATAGAGAGAACATCTCATCACTTTGACACTGTGTTTATACAATCACACGCCACACAAACTCACTCCATGCACACACACATACACGCACACACACACACACACATATATATGCTCTGAAACAAGATGCTGATGGAGATTTCTTCAGTCATCAAAATGAGCACACGATGTACGCACACACACTTTTGGTGTTTTGGTGCTTTTGATGAAACCTTCTGTTCGCTTCTTCCTTTGTTTATACTAAATGCACACATGCACAAACACAGACGCACATCCACACGCAAACACACATGAATTGAGTAATTCGCCAGACTAGCAGCTGTTACAGAGAGAACTGGGTACTAACGAAACGCCTCTGACATGCAAATGATGCTTTGTCGACCCGAGGAGTCTGACCACACTCTCGCACTGTACAGATTTAGAAAATCTGACTATTATCTTCCACATAATCAGGAGAATATCAGTCTTGTCATATGAATATTAAATGGTTTTAGCTCCCAGGACGATGTAAGCACTCTGTGTAGGACTGCAAGCCAAATGAAACCCTAACTCGCTCCAGGAATATCTTAGTGAGGCTTTGAGGGAAGATCCTTTTTCAACATCGAACACTCCCTCCCCTACACGACCGACACCCACCCACCCAATCAAATCTTCACTTGCAATGCACTACTCCTCATCTCTCTTCTCTGCTTCTTTTGTTCATCTCTCTCAGCCACCCACACACCTAACGTCCCTCGGGCTTTTCTCTTTACACTCACACACATGCATGCATTTACATTTGGCTACTTCATATGTACTTTGCTTTATTACTTCTTGTCTTTTTCATTTTAGTCCACATCGTTTGACTTTAGGAGATACAGTATGAATAGAATAGGTTCACATGTGCACATACAGTATACAAACAAAAAACACACAGAGTCTATATTTAAAGCTTTATATTACAGATGTGTGGGCAGCAGCCATCTGGGGCCTCAAATGAGAACAAAAAGCGTGCGTGTGTGTGTTTCTGTATGTTCGTGTGGCGTAGGGCTAAGGGCCAAACTTAAAGTTGGGGTTTCAGGCCTGTGACTCGTTGTGAAAACCCCCTCCAGAGAACTGGGACTCTCAGGAGAGAGTGGGAAAAACATCCCGACGGTCATCAATCAAAACTTCAGTGACACAAATGACCAGAAACAACGGACTGTTCTCCATCCATGTCAGTGTGTCACCTCCGCCCAACAACCATGTCCCACCCACTTGCGCCACAACCTCATAGGCCCTCGCCGTACACCAACTAAGATGATTGGCCTGTTGGTGCCCGGGCGAAATCGTGATCCCGTCTTGACTAATTGGGTCTTTGTGATTGCGCAGTCTGTCGTGGCACTGTGGGAGAATGAAACGTGAAAACGGTATTATGGTGGATGGAGGAAGACTGGCAGGTTGAAGCGGGGAGATCGTTTTTGGCGTCACAAAGCGCCAGATGCTCTTCCTGAGTCCATTATGATGCCTTACAGGGGATCGAGATGGTTTCGACGTAGCAACTGTGAAGACACAAAACAAGATGGAGACCGGCCCAAGATGGAGACTCACACAAACACATAAATGCAAATACAGCCACATACACACTCACACATATAGTCCCTTATTTAATACACTTGAAACCAGCTAGACACTTCCTATTTAGGGTTCTTCAAAGGGAATTTTCAGTAAAGGCTATGTGAAAGTTTCAGTGTGATACAACAAAGTAAACACATATAAACAAAGTGGAGTACGTCTCTAGTCTAGTACCTTTTGTGGTTAAAATGTACCAATAGGGAAGAACCCTACTGAATCAACGAAAATGAGAGTATTTACTTCTGCAAGCTGTGCCTCCATCAAGAGCGATTGTTCGCCAGAGTCTTTGAGAGAGGGAGAGTGTAGGCGGATGGGTCATGAGCCTGCTCTTTGTTTGATCCACCATGATTCTGCACAAGGCCGTAGTCCTGCACCGCTGTGTTTACAACTTTATTGTTATCACCAACAAGTCTGCTGCAATTTTTTTTTCTGTTATATTCATGTGGACTTGTGGAATATGAAAGCCACAGATGACAGATGGTGCAATGACAGAAGCTCCTTATCCTTAGTTTATTAGCCTTAAAATATCCAAAAATATCCAACAGCCTGCAAGCCACTCTCTTTCATCATTCTCCTCCTTCCCCCAACTATCAACAGGTGGCGCTGTAGTCACGCTCTTCAGCGTTAACGCTCCGCAGGACAGAGAGCTTCAAACAGCTTCGGTCGCTATGAAAGCAACCAAATTAAAGCAGTCCAGCCCTTTATTGTGAAATGTTCAAATGTATGTGACAAGTTGTGTGATTAAAAAGAAACATGATGGTGTGATGGTCTATGACCACAGTGCCTGCTGGCGTCCTTCAGCTTATCACAGCTAAATGTGACTTTGTATCTAAAGCACTAGAGCAATTGTTAAGTGTATTCTCTATTATTCTGTTATTTACATTGAAAGTGCGGTCCTAGTGCGGTTCAGTGTCTCTCTGGAAGTCAAGAAGAAGTGTCACAATTATTTTAGCAACTTAAAGTCAGTACAGAGAGTATGCAGGAAAGTGTGTTAATAGTTTCCATTGTCCTTCTACAAATAACCTACAAATAAGCCTGCAAAATTATACTGTAGACTATCCTTCTTCTTACAAACTTGCTTTTTTAGACAACACAAAGACTCTTGATATTGTATTGACACTACCATGGACCACTGTACTGTATATCATTTGGCTCATGTCATTTGAATAACCATTAAGGGAAGCATCTGAGTGGTAGAGACCGCCCCAGTATCCGCCGCTGCATCCAACTCGCTTTCACACTTGGGTTCATTCACACACACTTTTCCCACCGGGATGGATCCGCTTCAGCCAGTGCGCAGAGCCAACGCAGAGCACACACGCTTCACCACGGCACACATGGCTGCAAATTTATGGCGACTATTTTCCATTTTCATCTGGATAATCACACTAGTTTCAAGTTCGAGGACCAGGATTTATCCACCCAACGAGGGTGAGTACTGGAAAAATCGTCCAAGCTGTATGACACATTTTGGTATCGCTGCTACAGCTGGGAAACACACCGCTCCGTGCGCGTCCTAGGATGTTAAAGGCGAATATGCCCGAAAGTCGAACAGCCGAAAAGTTGGATTTTGGGAACATTTCACAATTGTTGTCATTTGTTTTGGACTCAAGCTAAATATTCTCTTTTTCCAGTGCTGCCGCGTTAATAATGTTTCTTGGATATATACACTGTAGAGTTGCCTACTTGTATTTGTGTGTTGTTTATGCATGAACACAATTAGAGGTCTTCTAAAAAACGACAGAAATTAAGAAAGTAAATAGACAATGACAAATCAACTGAGTTGGATCTCCTGCTAATTTCACATTTGTATTAATGTGTGCGTGTGTGTGTGTGTGTGTGTGTGTGCGTGCATTTTAGTGACCCTGCTGGACACCAGGACAGTGCCAGGAGAGCTGAAATGGGCAGCCAGTCCTTCAGAGGGAGGGGTGAGTGGGAGCCTTTTTCTTTTTTCTTTTTTTTAACAGATAAGCTATACTGTTTACAACCTGTTCTCTCTTTGGAAAACACACTCTCTATTTCTCTATCACACACACACACGCTTGGTCTGGAAACTGTAAATAATCATCCCACAGATTTTGAAATATGCTGTTGTTCACCAAGCCTAAGTGCTAATATGAGAGTGCTGGCATTGTGTTTGGCACAAGAAAAGGCATAAACCAGCTTGGTGGTGGGTGTCATTTTTTAGGGATTTTTACTACCATGCAGTTGCCAGAGTGAATCCTAGAAATACCATTTAATACCATATCCTCTTTTTGTACTTTTTGTTGTTTGTACATTGTGATCTGCCATCTATGTGTCCTCACTTCCGATCTCTCTTCCTCTCCCCTTTGCTGGGTATCTCCTTCCCTTCTTTGTTGGTTTAGGAGTTATTGGTAAACTTGACTCTTATTTCTTCACTCACCATGCTCTCGTTCTCTCACACACTGCTTGATTGACGGGGTCCTGGTCTGCATGCACTGAGCTTTTGATTACAAGCACCCCCCACCCTTTGCATCCCCTAGCTACACACACATACACACAAAACACCATTTCTGTGTGGTTGAGGCAAGTGCAAAGCTTTTTCCCCCTGACAGCTGTGATTTCTGTCTGCTGACAAAGACTCCAAAGGAGACTACACAAGGAGGCATCATACTCCATGACAGCTTTTCCACAGTGCTCTTCCTTAGTGCATACATACCCCACAAAGACACTTATAAACATACAACACACAATCACAAACCCTACACAAAGACATGGCTTTGTGCTCATGCTCATGTGTACATGCTTTTATGTCCACATACATATATAAAGGACACAGTTAAAGAAAAGATCCAGAGCAAAGCTGGATTTTTATAGACTGATGCCAGTGTTGGAATTTGAGAATATAAAAGAATCTGATAATGATAAATGAGCTAATGTTCAAGTATTCAAGTTTTTTTTAGAAAAGTATAGCAGTAAAACAAATATAACACACTTTAATTACATTAAATCAAGGTTAAAATGTACATGATACTAATATATTTATATCAGTGTATCTGTGATAAGCCAATATCAGCCAATAAGACTGGCCCTGATTCCATATCAATCCAGCTCAATTAGACACACGCAGACACCACCCCCAGCATGCACACATTCTGTCATTCACAGCTTTGCCTCTCTTTTTCTCTCTTTCGACACGGCACATTTTGTGTGTATAGAGCTCACACTGGTAGAGAGAAGCCAGATTATTATTCCGTGGCAATAAAAAGCCAATTTGGAGTTGGGAGGCTCAGCGGTCATTTGAAGGGTCACAGTACAAGGCAAATAGTTGACTCTATTGAGATGGATGATGCATTGAAGGTTGAGTCGTTTTCACTTGTATGGAAATGTGCCTGTAAAAAACCTTGGAGTTGCAACAAATCTGAATCAGTGTCCGCTGCAGAATATTGATACAAGAATGAATACTAGCCTGTGAGGTTTCAAATGACAGCAGTGAATTAGAGGATGCTCCCCAGCATCTGAAATGTGTTTGATCTTGTTTTTCTGTATATATGAGGACAAAAAGTTCCTAAAGTATGTAAAAAATGTGTTAATTGTCCACATGTTTTTCTAGCCACCACGTCTATTAAGTATTTTTGTGTTAGGGTCTGTGCCTGCCAGGCTTAGAATTTAGGTGGGCTGTGTCATCATGATGGTTTCAGATCGTACTAGTAGAAGACTTAAACTTTGCTTTAGTCATCACAGTAAACATTTATTCACCATTGTTCTTACAAGACACTTCTATATTTGCATTTAGCTTTTTTTGTTAGTTTCCCAGGTTTTTAATTTCTAACTACTGCACTTTAATGCGTGTTGACAACTGGCCCTTTTTTGAAATGAGAGTTTGAAAACATGCTCCACTTGACAGTTTCATAACTTTTCCAATAATGTTGTTTGATGGAGCATCAATGATCTACAAGTTGATGTTCTTGCTATTGACATGAACTCTAAACCAGTAGATGTCTAGAAAGTCTAAATATTTATGGTACATATGAAGTTATGCCAAGTATACACTATTTGAGGTTAATGAGCCAAACCAGAGTCTATTAATGAAAAATGCAGTCAATATCCTAAGCTGTATGTGTGTTTATTTGCAGTGGGAAGAGGTGAGCATTATGGATGAGAAGAACATCCCCATCAGAACATACCAAGTGTGCAACGTCCTTGAACCCAATCAAAACAACTGGCTGAGGACAGACTGGATCCCTCGTTCCGGCGCTCAGCGGGTCTACGTAGAAGTCAAGTTTACTCTGAGAGACTGTAACAGCCTGCCAGGGGTGACTGGAACCTGCAAGGTAAGAGAAATCATACTTACGCCTTTGGCAGAAAATACTGGTCACTGTGTGATTTGGGTCTCAACAAAAGTAGATGACAACAAAGATTTCCATTAAAGGCTTAATGTGTCTTTAACTTTTATACTAATTAGTCAATAGACAGAGTGCTGCTGATGGAACTTTATTATATATTACAGCTGCTGGTTATTCAAGCATAAACCCCCCTTTGACTCATTATCATATTAAGAGAAAAGGTGAGCACTGATGATGATAAATAGACATCTGACTTTTTTTCCGTCCCTTTTCTCTCGTAGGAGACATTCAATCTGTACTACCACGAGTCAAATGAAGACAAAGATAGCTACATCAAAGAGAGCACCTTCATTAAGGTGGACACTGTGGCAGCAGACGAGAGCTTCACCCAGGTAACACTAAACAACTGAGTCAGGCTTTGAGTTTATCCTCCCTCCTCACTCACTTAAATCTTCTCTTGAAAATAAACCCCCCAGGCACTTAGCTGTAATTTTTTAATTTGTTTTACAAGCACCTACATCTTGGATGTCCATTTTGCCATCCCAGGAATGCTGGCAGGGAGCTTTTGCTTAGCCCTTTCTAAAATTACTTCTGATTTTAGCATTGTAGGCAGCCTATTTTACCTTTGTAATCAATAGATGTCAATCTGAATTACAGCCAAATGCTGAAAATGTGAAGATCGGCCATGGTTCAATAGAAACTCCTACATTAAGTTGAACAGGCAAATGGAATTAATAAGGGCTGACACAGTTTACTGAACATTTCATTGACTCCTTTCTCTTTCCATCCAGGTGGACGTTGGCGACCGCATTATGAAACTGAACACTGAGGTGCGAGATGTGAAGGTCACAAACCGGAAGGGCTTCTACCTGGCCTTTCAGGATGTTGGTGCCTGCATTGCTTTGGTTTCTGTCAGAGTTTTCTACAAAACTTGCCCACTCACCGTTCGCAACCTGGCCACTTTTCCCGACACCATTACCGGGGCTGATACTTCCTCATTGGTGGAGGTCAGGGGATCTTGTGTCAACCAATCAGAAGAGAAAGAGGAGCCTAAAATGTATTGTGGTGCTGATGGAGAGTGGTTGGTTCCTATTGGCGGCTGTGTCTGCAACCCAGGATACGAAGAGAAGGGGGGAGCATGTAAAGGTAAGTGATGCTGGGTGTAGCATTGTTGTTTGTTTTTGTGATGGTCTGACTCATCTGCTTTGGACTCCTCAAATAAGCTCTCCACTCCCTTTGTGTTGCCACTTCTAAATCCCATGCCTCTATGAGTAACAGTTATTAGTGCTTGACTTAACAAGCTACTCACTAATGATGGAAAACACTGACAGGGATTTGGTTTGTGTGGTCAGTAACATCTGCTTGATTATTCTGTGGATTGTTTCAGTTACTTTCAGTTATTATGTGAAGAAATTGTGCTTTAAGGGGGCACTTACTTATGTTTGCCAGTCAGTAATGGCCAAGTTTAACTCTATTTGTGAAAATATTAAATTATTTCTTTAAAATAAATAAATAAAATAAGTACTGGGTGTAGGCGATACCAGTAACAATTTTTTTAATTTGTCTGTCCTTTGAGCTTCTTTTATAACTAACAGCAAATAACAGACACTAATCACTCTATATCTTTGTTTTTCTTTTTTCAAATAAATCCATTAAATCCTACACTAAGAAAGTCTTTTTAGTATCAGTAAAAGCTCTCAGGTCTCAGTGCGAGGTGTGCTGACATAACAACAGCCATCTGGACAAAAATCATTTCTATCACTTACAGATCTGGTCTGAACTTTATGATAACAAATATGCAAGCTGTTCACACCTCTCACCAACATACAGTACATGTGGCGTGGATGACGTGTAATGTTTGGAAGTGAGTGCTGTGATAGTGAAGACTACTAAATGTGTGTGTTTGTGTGAGAAAGTGGGGTGAACGGGGGACAGCAGACTTGGTGGAGACACTTTTATCACATGGCCTCACTCCCCCTATTCAGTCACATACACGCAACATGTTTGCTCATACACACACATACGCAGATGGACAGAGACCAATAGAGAGGCAGGGGTGAGCGACTCACTGATACGCTTTCTCAGTTTTATTTATGAAGCCTATCCCAGCAGGCTAATTGTATAACAAACAGACCCATAATTCAAAGAGAGAAGAAGAGACACTGAGTGAGAGAAAGATGGAAATAAAGAGAGAGGTGCAGTTGGTGCCAGTTGGCGATAAAGAAAAAAAACTTGACTTTTTTTTCTTTGCAATAAGAAAAGCAGTAGCCAAAAATCACTATGTGACAAATGTTCACTAAAACCTTCACCCTACTTGCCCCGTTTGTTCGTTCTGAAAAGCAGAGGAGGTGGTCCCTGAGGCCTGAAAGATGTTCCTCCTCAACTTGATTTAGGAGAGACCCTTGACTCTGTTGAACCTCCAGCAGATGTGAAGTGCCATCTATCTATCTGCAGCTCTCTTCTACGTCTTTCCGCTCTCGCTGCCTGTCAGGTTGTTGGCCGGGCTCAGCTGCCTCAGTGGAAATCCATCAAAGTGTGGATGAATACTGAATGCTGCTCAGTGAAAACTCTGACCCTGCAGTATTGGATAGATGCCTTAATGCTTCTCCCATTTAAGTTTGAAAATGGTTGGGGGGTAGATGCAGATAGATTTGAGAGGAGATTTAGGTGATCTGTCTCTCTTACCATCACCAAGGTCAAACATTTTTGAGACTCACATGTCTTCACAGACAGACCGACACAGACTGAGTGAACATAACTTGGATAGAGAAACCTGGGAGTACATTTTTCATTTTGAAAAAAGACATGTAACCTCATACCCACCTTTATGGACTACATAGCTTAAAGGAATACTTTAACATTTTGGGGATTATACTCATTCTCTTTCTCAAAGAGTTGTGGTAGCAGTTTTCCTTTAATTTAATACCTCACATACTTACAGAAGGTCAAATAAGTACAGACCTTCCTGGTGAAACACCATAAAACTGTATAGAAGTTTTCAGTTCATCCGTGTGTATTGCGCAAAATCCTTCCACATAAATGTCGACATGTTCTACATGTTCTGGTTTTGATAAATTGCTGACAGTTCAGGTGCAAAAACCACACTTTGTTTCTTCACAAAAACACCTTAAATTGAACTAAAACAAGAGCAGACTTAGCTAAAGTGGTGAAATGTGAAAAGTTCATTTTCAGTGTTGACACAGAAGATGAGAAGGGAAGCTCTGGGGAGGAAGAAGGGATTAAATGTTGAATGGGACGCGAGGGGGACTGAAAGAAGGCCACTGACAGCAGAAGGCATCAATGCAGAGCTGCCCCTCCCCCGCTGGGGGTTCGTCATCGGGTGCAAAGGGGACGAGTAGAGAAACACAAGAGAGAGGGGACTCCCCTTCTTTTCTAAACCTTTGGTTAAGACCGAGGTCATGACTGAGCCTGATGAAGACGTCAAAAACTCTGACTGACAGCTACACACTCACACACACATAGAGACAGAGAGCTTAACTGCAGAGTGCAGGGTCATGACCGAGGTAGATGAAGACGTCAAAAGTTTGACAGCTGCGATCCGTCTGAGAGGATCGGAAACGCGAGAGAGGAGACGAGAGGCGAGCGGAGGAGAAACAACAGAGAGAATTTGAAATGTGAACGGCTGGAGAGGCGGAATGAAAGAGGAGCCTTCACTGTCTCTTTGCTGGCCTCCTTTTTCTGTCGTCTGATTCTGCTCAATTCTGCTCATCGCCTGGGAGGGTTGGAATGTTTCTGTGTGTGTATTTGCGTCTGTGTCCTGTGTTCCCTCCATCCAGAGAGATTTCACGGTTGTGCTTCTCTCTAACGCACCTGCAGTGTCTCGTCAACAGCAGAAAGCGTTTGAACGTGAAGGATGAAAAGAGGGGGAAGAGGGAAAGACTGGCACACTGAAAGAGAGATGAAAGAAAGAAAGAGTGCGCGGATGATAGAAAGAGTGCATAATCGCTGCATTCAGTCCCCCTAATTATTGCATCGCATTTCTGGACTCTGGACATGTTGGACTGCTGATTTAGTGTGTGTACAAGAGTGTGTACATGTGTGTACTGTATCTCTGATTTTCTGCCTAACAAAGCCCTCCCTCCCATAAACTCACAGTTTGGAGGATTGCCCAGGAATGCCTAGAAAATAGTGTGGTAGGACAAACAGAGAGAGGAGGAG
>JAUBNQ010000009.1:8275453-8299131 GCA_032353495.1 Ctenopoma kingsleyae
CCATAAACTCACAGTTTGGAGGATTGCCCAGGAATGCCTAGAAAATAGTGTGGTAGGACAAACAGAGAGAGGAGGAGAGAGGAGGAGTGTGTGTGTGTCTGGGGACGTATGGCAGGTGACAAAGCAGGCAAAGACAGTAAAATTGCACAAATGATTGTTTGAAGCAAGCCAAAACCAGGTGGGGGGGAATGGTGTGTCCGCTAGTTTGTCTGTGTGTGTGTATTTGTGTGTCTGCTATTGTCTGCCTCTCCCAGGTTGTTCTCAATGTAGGGGAGGTTTGCCAGCTCCACCAGCCTGTCTGTAGCTCTCTGGAATCGTAACAAGCAGTGCTCACCCTCTCTGTCGCTCTGTCTTACTCTCATTATCCCTCCTTTATCTTTTTCAACTCTTCTCCCTGATCCACGGTCATGGGTGGGGGTTCTGCTACTGCTGTTGGTGGCAGGGGGTGATCTGAGTGTGATGGGGAGGAGGGTTATTGTTGTAGCGCCCCTTTCACATGCTAATGTTCACACTGTTGGCTTTGGGCAGACACACACAAATCCACACACATTTCTCTTCAAACCAGCAGTTTTTGTGAATATTTAAATTTGAGCAAATGTAACCACATTCCTGAGGTTTCAAATGCAAACTGACTCTGAGATGCAAGACATGACATGAATTTGGCAGCAAACCACATGCTGTAGGAATGTCAGTTTGATTAGGGAAGGGGCAGGTAACCTTCTCGATGGACACATACAGTTGGGGAAAGATAAGAGCCAAGTCTCTGTGAGTTTTAATTAACAGGGCGCGACCTCTGTGATTAGTAGTGTCCCGCCTTCTTGTGTGACAGTCCATCAACCCGTCCATCCATCCGTCAATCCGTCCCTCCCTCCATCCATCACGGAGACAGGTGTCAGACTGGAGCAGTCAGGGGTACTTCCTCCATGTTACACTCCTATGCTGGGAAGGGACAAGGGATGATGACAGATAACATGGGGTCAAGGAGAATACACACACACAGGCACACACACGGAGGCATACAGTGTGTCGACGAGGCTCTTAGTTGGATTTGCAGAGAGCTGCATTTGCATTTTAGGTAGCAGAAGAATGCATATGCAAATGCAGACAATGCTGATAGTAATCAAAGGGCACATTCCCCTCTGTGTCTTTCCCTCCTCCTCACTCGGTCTTTTTCTCTTTACCTTTTTATCTCTCACTCCTTGTCAGTCTTTTCCACTAACTGTCTCTCCCATCAACCTTCCCCATCCTCTACACTTTCTGCAACTTTCTCTCACTTGTCTCAAGCAGCTGCTTAGAGTGTATTTATTGTCCTCCTCACAGGCACAACGGGAACAAGCCCACACACACACACACACACACACACACACACACACACACACACACACACACACACACACACACACACATCTCCTCAAGCTTTTGCCTTATCTCATCTTATCTCAGTGTGTTTGTATCCAGACCCCCCCTCCATTTTACTGGTCGAATTCAGCCAATGCACAACCCTCGGTAGCGTAGGGTTAATGTTGGGTTAATGACACCCTCATGAGCTCTTATTCCAGGTCAGCAGCACTCACCACCCTGTGGAAACAAGCACTAAAAAAAGACACAAAGGCCTACAGACAGCAGAGAGAATAGAGACATGAGAGGGTGCTGGACGAAGTTTATGGCTTCAGATACTCGCTCCTTTCTTTCTTTCTGTTCCTCCTTCAGTCTGTCCTCTGTGTTGGAGACAAGGATAGAGCACTGGGTGGGACAGAGACAAAGACATTGTGGTACCCCCTGGCAGGGTCTTGTTGGCATCTGTAATCAACCATAGCAGGTCAAAAACTTTTTAGACTTCCCTGTCTTTCCCATCCATGGCCTTACTTACCTACTTTGATGATTAAAAACAAAGGAATGTGCACAACAGCAGGGAAATTATATCTTATCTTGCTTTTGATGATGTCAGCTGACTCAATAAAATGAGTCATTCACTAGATGAAAGCCACTATTATCAGCTTTAAATGTGTTTATGAATTCACAGGTTTCGATTGCAGGAGTTTTCAGCTGTGCGTTAGCGTGTGAGTAAACATTACTAGCTGGCTCCAAAGCTTTGATGAGGTTGGAAAGGAGATATATGGAGATAAAGCAAGAACGGGAGAGTTATCAGGGACACAAAAGCAGATAAGTAGAGGTCGAGGAGGAAGTGAATGGAGAGCAAATGAGGGAGGTTGTGAAAAATGTGAAAGAGAGGACAAATGAGTGTGTGAAAGAGCAAATCTAAGGAGGCTCGCACAGATGGGGCAGGATGGTCGGTGAGTAGATTACAGAGGAGACTTCCTCCCTCTCATCTACTGATGAGAGTGTCATAAAGCATACTGACACACATGAACACACAGAAACACACACACACACATGATTCCCACATTCCTATCCACTCCCACTGGGATGTCTTCATCTCCCTTGGTAATGTGAAAGGGCTGGAAAAAAAGGAGGGAATATGCAAAGATGGTGGGATTGAGGAAGGAGAATGAATAGGGTGTAATGATGAAAAAGAAGGTGCTGAAAAATGATTGCAGTTGAAACAAATGAAGGATTTCCTTCTGAAATTAAAGGGAGAAAAATGTCTCTAACCAGCCATGCTTTGCCATCTCTTCTGCTTCACCAGTGGATGTCAAGCGGTATAATTATGCACTCATTTATTGTATTGTTACTCTGTCAATGCATGAACTCCTTAGTATACAGAGAGAAGATTTCTCTCCCTCCACCCCCCCTCTATCTCTCTCTCACCCTCTCTCTTTCTCTGTTTCTCCTCTTTCATGTATTTAAATGTCAATTATATTTGTGTGGGTTGCCAGCACCTTGGAGTTTTGATGTATTCAGTTCTTGTGTTTCTGGTGTGTGTGAGTGGGAGCTGATCGGTTAGTGTTCTTTTAGGTGTTTTTTTTTCTTTCCTCATGAAAATCAAAGCTAAAAGATGTCAAAGTGCCTATCTTCCTTGTTATATCAACTTCTCTCTAGAGATTTATTTACAATTATTGTCTTGGGATCTAAATGCTGGCCAAAGTAGAAAATACTCACAGTGTTGGTTAACTTGTGGTCTAACCACAAGTTAGAATAATAATAGTTATTATTATTATTATTTTTATTATTATTATTCTAACTTGTGGTCTGGGCTCTCTGGAAAAAAACTGTATGAACCATCCATATAGTCACCCTTATATTTTCTGTTGAATTACTGATCTATTAATTAACTTTTTATTTTTACAAATTTATGAAAGCTGCAAAATGCAGCAGCAGTAGTATAAGACTTAAAATCAATTCATTGTGACCAGTTTTATTTTCAATGGGTGAATAAACATTGTTATTAAAATGAGGTATAAAAACCTTTCTTTCACTTTGTCTCTCTACAGCCTGTTCTGTTGGTTTCTACAAGGCCAAGTCTTCAGATACAGGATGCTCTAAGTGTCCTCCACACAGCCACTCGCTCAGGGAGGGAGCGACTGTCTGTGACTGCCACTCTGGATTCTTCCGCGCTGACAGTGACCCTCCCTCCATGGCTTGTACCCGTAAGAGCACACACATATTCACACATACAAATAATACAATGCATAAGTGAAAACACAGACAATATGTGTGTGTGCATACCATGCCAATAAAAGAAGAAAAGCTCAGTTATTGTTTCCCTGGCTTCTCTATCTCTACCAAACAGTGGGAGACACAAACTTATCTGAATGGCACCTCTGTTTCATGATCCCATTACTTATGACTAAGCCACCATCTACATCCTGTTTGGGAGTGATAACTAAAGACATTGAGAAGCGGTTAAATATTCTCTCTCTCTCTCTCTCTCTCTCTCTCTCTCTCTCTCTCTCTCTCTCTCTCTCCATCTCTTTCTTTAAGTCTGTGTGTGACAGACTTGGAGACCTCGGTCTGTGTGTCATAAACTTAATTACGCCTATATACAGCACATGGTTTTCTTGGCCTGGGAAAAATGAAAACACACACACACACACAGTCACTCAGATACACACAAAAAAGAAATACCACAGAAGAAAACATCCAACCCATCAAAAACATCTCTGAACGATATGGTTTTCAGTCTGCTGCCAGATGTCTACATTTCAACCCATACCAACAACTTGGGTCTCCACCTCCTTACCCTGAACCCATTTATCATCTACTTCCTTTATATTACATGTGGTTGGTTATGTTCATGCTCAAGTTTATCCCTGTCTTTTCTTCAGAGCCCCCCTCAGCCCCACAACAGCTCATCTCAGTTGTGAATGAAACCTCAGTGGTCTTGGAGTGGGCACCCCCTCGCCGGCTGGGAGGACGAAGTGACACGAGCTACAGCCTGGAGTGTCTCATCTGCCAAACTGGGAGTCAAACAGGCAGCCACAGTCAGACTGGTGGTAAAGGCCTCTCCAGGAATCATAGCGTCTCCCAGCTCGAGGGTCAGCATGTTGGCTTCGGGATGCAGTCAGACCAAGGGATTGTAGGAACTGAAGTCCAGTCAGGGAGAGGTGTGTTCCAGAGCAGACCAGCACCTGGGGACTACTCAAGACCCAGCTCTAGCTCTACCTCCAGCTCTCAGCTATGTCTGCCCTGTGGCTCCGATGTACTCTTCAATCCCGGACAGACTAGTCTGAAGACCACCAGGGTGGTGGTGAGCGAGCTGAGGGCGCACACGCACTACACCTTCATCATTCATGCGCGTAATGGTGTCTCCCAGGCCAGCGGTGCTGGGGCTGCCCAGAGTGTGTCTGTCACTGTCACCACAAACCAAGCTGGTGAGAAGAGAGAAGTGTTTGTGTGATAAACATGTTTATCAGATTGTTGACTGTTGTAGTAAAACAAAATCTGCTTATAGTTTTGTCTGTAAGTGGGTCAGCACAATTCAAACTGTTAGTCAGTGCATGTGGGCCCACAGGGAAGGAAGGCCCCATGAGTAATGTTTGGATCTGTGGAAGCATGATAGGAAAAGGCTCTACATGTAGCTGCACATGGTAAAGGTAATATCCACCCCAGATCACTTCAGAGCTGCAAAACAACAGCAATGCATTTTTGATTTTAAAAATAGCAACTTTTGACTCGCACTCATGTTTGGAAACATATTTTTTACACCGCGCCTGCCAATGATTTTTTGATGCCTCTTTCCAAAATGTAGTCCAAAAAATCTTATAAGAGTCATTCAATGTTAAGAATCTAAAAGATTTATATGAAGTTTTAAATACTCTGATGAAGAAAAATCAACTGAACTAGCCTGAAAAGCAATTCTGCATTCAAATTGATTTGCTATAATGTTGCTTTCAATTGCTTTCAACAACTACTTATATAATAACACTATGTACTATTGAGTAATCATGGGAGGACACATCCATCATAGAACAGTGAGAAACAGTTTCTTCACTAACAACAGCATGAAATACAACTACAAGACACTTTTCTTGCCCGCTCAACTGGAATCTTTTTCTTACTATCACTGTCATAGTTGCCATAGTTATTACTCTGTCCTCCTACACCTAACAACAGTTGGATTAATTATAGGGGTGTTCTCAAAAGGGTGTCAGAAAGCATTCTTATAAATGTAACTCACTGACTTAAATACAAATAGACCGAGCTGGTTGAGGAGAATGTCGACATAATAAAGAAAATTACAATACTACACACTTCTTCAAGTGTGGGATTTTGTCAACTCTTGACTATGGAAGTGTTTGAAAAATCACCCAGATTTTATGGTGTGTTTCATTTTAGTTGTGAAGGTGTCAGCAGCTGTGTGGCGCCCCTCACACATGCTCTCCATTAGTTTTCAGTGTGAGCTTTTCTTTTTGCTGTTACATCTCAACTGTCATTGCTTTAAGTCTTTATGGTGGCATTTTAGAAACTGGCGCACCTGCTTAGTTCCAGGTGCCCTGGGGAAATAACTTAGCTGTGTGTGCACAGCATGAGAGCGTGTCTGGGATGTGTCAAGTCCAACCTGCACCACCATATGGCCAGATATCATATGAACACCATAATAATGGAGTGATGTGATGTGAGAGAGGAAAATGAGGCTTGTCTCTGTGGAATAGAAAGGAATGAGATTTAGGTCAGTTTTCAGGTGCATGTGTGTCAGTGGGATTGTTGACAAACAGCTGCCATACATAGCATTATTATTGAGCAGCATCATATAATATACGCTGTGTTATTCTACAAAGTTATTTTATTGTAACTGATTATCTCTTCTCATCTTTCCCTACCTTTCAGCCCCGTCCCCAGTGTCATCCATCCAAGCCACCGATGTCACGCGGCATAGTTTGTTGTTGTCGTGGCAACAACCGGATCGACCAAACGGGGTCATCCTGGAATACGAGGTCAAGTTCTATGAAAAGGTGAGTCACAGGTCAATGCTGCTCAGGCAGATGTTTTTAATGCCAGTGTTTGCATTTCACTGATGCTGAAGATCAGGCACTGACGAGAGACCCCTGTTTTTGTCCCGTGTAATCAGGATCAGAGAGAGAGATCCTACCGCATAATGAGGACCTTTTCTCGCAATGTCGGTGTCACAGGTCTCAACCCTCTCACTGTGTACGTGTTTCATGTGCGTGCTCGCACAGCTGCTGGATATGGAGAGTTCAGCGCTCCGTTTGAATTCTCCACCAATTCAGGTAGTGTGACAACATTGTCAGTAGTTTTAGAGGATACATTCAAATTTGTTTGAACAAGTTATAACTCTGTCTGGTGACTGCTGTGTCCTTCCCTGTTAGATCCCTTCCCTTTGATTGGAGAAGGCGTTAATTCAGCCTTCCTGCTGCTGTCTATCAGTGGGGTTGGAATTTTGCTGCTGATATCTGCAGCTGTCTTCATCATTAGCCGCAGGTATACAAACATATACATACATAAATATAAACATACACGCCTATGGGCTGGTTAGGTTGGCTAGAAGTTTCCCGTCAACACATCATGGACTTCAACATGTGTGCTGCCTCTACCTGAACTACTATTTTTTACCAAACTGTCAGAATGCATACAATTAACACACGGTTCCCCTGCTATTGTGCGGCTAAATAATATATGTGTGTTACCTGGAGCTTTTAAAGAGGATTAGAGTGGAGACAATGATAATCCCTTTGTCCCTGACTTGTCATTACTGTTTCTTCAGCAGTCTGTCAGCTTCCGTTGACATGCACGCTCACACACAATCATGCGCAAGTGCCCACAAATGCATGCATTCACACACCTGCAAATCCACAAAGGTGTTTGTGACAGTTTCTTTGTTTAATGGAAAACACCTTTTATCTTGCGCTACCTGAGGCATCGCCCCTCCTCCCTCTCTCCCTTAAATGCTTTCATCTGTTCGCTCTGTGTCTTCCATGCAGCCGCGTTGCTCTCTGTTCTCATTGTCATTGCTTTCTATTTCAGCAAATCCTGAAAATCTCAATGAATGCACTATACTACTGGAACACACAAATTAAAAACAGTGTGACATTTATGGCCTTTTATCAGCTCACTTAACTGTAAAAATCACTAAATTTTGTAGTTATACAAATGCTCTGTGACCCTGTGACCCTCTGTCTTCTTGGCACTTGCTTGTCGTCCATGACTGTGTGTTAAACGTTGATCATTTCTTATGTCTCTTCAGGAGAAGCAAGTACAGTAAAACAAAGCAGGACTCAGAAGAGGAGAAACATCTTAATCCAGGTAGACGGCAAACACACATACAATAAAAAGACAAAGAGGCAGATGGATGCTCTTTTTTTTCTCTGATCCACCTGCACACATTCTATAGACACACTGCCAAAGACATTTACATAACATATTTCTCATCCTTCTCGGCCTCCCACCTTCTCCTCCCTCACTTTTTCTCCTCTTCCGCCTCGCCTCTGTTGCAGGAGTCAAAATCTATGTGGACCCGTTCACCTACGAAGACCCTGACCAGGCCATCCATGAGTTTGCCAAGGAGATTGATGTTAGCAGTATTCACATTGAGAGAGTTATTGGCATGGGTGAGCTTGGCATTAGTTGTTAGACACACACACACAAACCCACACACACATGCTTACTTGGCGCTGACTTTGCTGTTTTATCTATGTGTGTAGGAGAGTTTGGGGAGGTGTGCAGTGGTCGGCTCCGTGTGCAGGGAAAGAGGGAGATCTACGTTGCCATTAAGAGTTTGAAGGCAGGATACTCTGACAAACAGAGGAGGGACTTCCTGTCTGAAGCCTCCATCATGGGACAGTTTGACCATCCCAACATCATCAGGCTGGAGGGTGTTGTCACAAGATGTGAGTTATAGTCATATTTAGGTTCAAACTTAATGTGCAAGGTGAAATTCAGCCTAATGTTTATAAATTTCTACCCGTTTAGGCAAGCCACTGATGATTATCACAGAATATATGGAGAATGGATCCCTGGATGCTTTTCTTCGTGTATGTCCATTTTATTATTCTCTCTTTTTCTGTTATGAAGCAAATATAAACCCAGTTTTGAGTAACATACTGAAGACCTATCAAACGCCCACCCATCACTGTCCAGATAGTTGTGGGTGTCCATGCTGACCTGCTATTCTGTCTCCATAACTGAAACATTGCAGAAGCATGATGGCCAGTTCACAGTAATCCAGCTGGTCGGCATGCTGCGTGGCATCGCCTCAGGTATGAAGTACCTGTCAGACATGAGCTACGTTCACAGAGACCTGGCAGCTCGAAACATCCTGGTCAACAGCAACCTCGTGTGTAAGGTGTCTGACTTTGGCCTGAGTCGAGTTCTGGAGGACGACCCAGAGGCTGCCTACACTACAAGGGTAAGACATATACAGTAGTACAGTTTACATATACATACTGTATGATAATTTAATATTTAGTTGTTTCTGAGCAAAACCTCTTCCACAAATGTGTTATTTATCACAATATTTACCGACTGTTTATCACGCTGTTTTGTTTGTTGAATGCTGTTTGTTGATCTCTGACGTATTGACAAACATGCACTGGCCACATTAGCATAGACACCTAATCAAATACACAAATAAATGATGACATTTTCTCCAACTGGATAATTGAAAGAGGGGATCAGCCAATTAACCAATGACTGAAATAATCAAATTCCATTATTCACTTAACTAAAATAACCTTTGTGACTGTATTAGGAAGGCACTGGGACTTATCTTTCACCTGGAGGAAAGATCCCAATCAGGTGGACAGCTCCAGAGGCCATATCCTACAGGAAGTTTACCACGGCCAGTGATGTGTGGAGTTATGGTATCGTCATGTGGGAGGTGGTTTCATACGGAGAGAGACCCTACTGGGATATGAACAACCAGGATGTGAGTCATTTTCATGTTGTGTAACCTTGTGTAAGAGTTAAACAGAGGCAAATGTCCAAGATACCATTATTAAGTTTATTATGAACTCAAAGAATTGAAATGTTTATTACTCACTTCTGGAGCAGAAGCTACACTAACAAGTTAACAGTTATATGAGGATTCCTGTAGGGCATGATTTGACCAAAACAAAGTTTAAACCACAGTTCAACCATATTATCAAAAACAGTTATTTGTGTGTACACAAGTTTGGTACAGCAGGTTGAAGCTGAAATGGAAAGCAACTCTTTAATATCAGGTGAATGTTTGTGGTTTGAGTAATAACTTAAAGAGTCACTTTCTTATTCATTTCAAAATCAGCAGTTTACATAATATGGCTAAAGTGGCTGACTGTCTGATGGGTCATGTTGTCACCCCTAATCACTAGGTTGCTGTGAAAAAGTATTTGCCCGCTTCCTGATTTCATTTGCACATTTGTCACACTTAAATATTAAAATGTAACATTAGACAAAGATAACCTAAGACAAAAACAAAATGTATTTTTAAAATGATGATTTTATTTATTAAGTGAACAAATTTGTCCAAACCTGCCTGGACCTATGTCAAAAAGTTAGTGTCCCCTAAACCTAATTACTAGTTGTGACACTCTTGGCTGCAATCATGCGTTTGAGATAACTGGCAGTGAGTCTTTCACATCACTGTGGAGGAATTTTGGTCCACTCTTCTTTGCAGAAATGTTTTAATTCAGCCACACTGGAGAGTTTTTAAGGTCATGCCTAAACATCTCAATCAGATTTAAGTCTGGACTAGGCCACTCCAAAATCTTCATTTTGTTTTTATGAGCCATTGCTGGTGTGTTTAGGATCATTGTGCTGCTGCAGAAACCAAGTGTGCTTGAGCTTGAGGTCACAAACTGATGGCATTTTTCTAGAAGATTTTCTACAAGAGCACAGGATTCATGGATATATCAATTATGACAAGTCATCTAGGTCCTGAAGCTGCAAAGCAGCCCCAGACCATCACACTACCACCACCATGCTTGACCGTTGTTATGATGTTCATTTTATGAACTGCTGTGTTAGTTTTACTTTTGTCTCATCAGTCCACAGAATGTCTGCCCAAAGGTCTTGGGGATAATCAGTATTATTGATTGATTGATTGTTGTTTATTGGCAAATGTGAGATAAGTCTTTGTGTTCTTTTGATCAGCAGTGGCTTTCCCCTTTAAAATCTCCCATAGATGCCATTTTCCCCAATTTCTTCATCAGTCATGAACACTGACCTTAACTGAGGGAAGTTAGGCTTGCAGTTCCGTAGAAGTTGTTCTGGGTTCTTTTGTGACCTCCTGGATGAGTTGTCGTTGTGCTCTTGGAGTATTAATAATAAATTTGTTTGATGATTTGAATTGTCTGAGTGTGATATGCAAAATATATATAATCAGGAAGGGGACAAATACTTTTTCACAGCACTGTATTTATAACTAATCTCTGCAATGAAGTACTAATAGAAAGATGGACAAAAATATTAAAATAATATATAATTAGATTTTGAAATATTATAATTTTCCTATCAACTATCTTGTCTAAACAACTGTTAATAGCACAGTCTCTGAACACTTTGACAACCACCAGCATTAACATCAATTACAGTTTTCCTTAAACATCATTTTTTTGCTGTGGCTTTCTAGAGAAGTCAAATTATACTTCTACTTCTGTAGAAGTCTGTGTACAGTCCACAAATTTGACTTAAATTAACCGCACTTAAACAGATAATACATAAAATAGGCAGCATATCTCTAGGGTGTTTAAATAGAGGCGCTCCGGAGGAAAATAAACAGCCTGAGTGACATTCTGAAATTTGGGTCTTTGACCTCTGTATCATTTAAAAATTGCAATTTAGCCTTTAAATCATGCACAGAAAGGGTCGGAAACCAACATTTTATTCACCAGTCAAAAGTCATTTTATTTAGAATAAATGTTTAGACTTCATAAAAATGAGTATTTATTGCTGCTTAGTGGCAACACACACACTATACAAACTTAGGGTTGATTTAGTTGTTCTGAAGAGTTTCTGGGGCCTGAGACAAAATTTCTGTTTCAGAGCAAATTTTCAATCACTTTGCTATCAAAGCTTGTTAAGTTTGAGTAGGTCAAAGAGCTAGTGTGGCATATGGAAATTTTCAAACATGATTGATTTCATCTGCAGCACTTGAGTAGTCTCAGAAAACATTTCTGATGAGACATTCTCTAGACTCATCTTATATAAATATTTTTTTCTCTGAGCAAATTAGTACACACTGAGCTGCTCTTCGTTTTTTATCTTATGTGTTTTAGTGAAACACCAGGGTGTAGACTTGTCTCACAGCTAAAAACAAGCACCTTTAAAACATTTTTTTCACTTATTCCCTCAGCTGTGATCCAATTCCTTGCTACATACTAACACAGGTTTGACTCACAGAGTATTTCAATATTAGAAACCATTTCCGAATCAGCTTGTTTTATATGAATGTGGTGTTGATGTACATAGTCCCATGATGCAATGCACATGGGAAATAAATAACCTGCTCACAGCTGCAAAATATTAAAGTAAATTGCAGATGGGTGCGAGATGGCTCTGGAAGGATCTTTGAAATAACAAAGTGAAAAATCTTTGGAAAATGTTTCTGCTTTCTTGTAATAGGCTGTGGTACTATTATAGTCCTATTGAAGTTCAATGGCAAAACCATGAACTACTATGATTTATTTATAAAATAACTGCAAAACAGTATATAGTGACATTAAATATATGGTATACACTATTAGTATGTAGTATGGAATAGTAAAGACCACAAGAGGAAATGTTTGTGAGTATTTAAATTTTTAGTCATGCTACCAATATGAACATAGAGACGTCTATATTATACTAAAATGCATGGATTGCCGTGATGTTTTGTGCATGGATTCAGCAGAATTAATTCCCAGAGGATGAGATTTCCCTCTAAAGCAGGTCAACATTTGTTTAGTGTTTATTTGTTCAGTGTGCTAATTAGCAAATGTTAGCATGATAACAGGCTAAACAAAGGTGGTGATTAAGATAAGGTACATGGCAAACAAACCTGCTTAACATCAGAATGTTATTGTCATTGTGATATCATGAGCATGATAGCATGCCAGCATTAGCATTAACCTTAAATACCAAAGTATAGGCTCATAAAGCCACTAGCACAGCTGTGGAATATTTTTGAATTGAATAGAAGACTTTTGTTTGACATAAAGTTTTTTTTTATGATCTAGCTGAGATTTGGTGAATTCTTAACTTTGCAATGAGCTTGATAAAAGCCTAATAAAAACTGTCAATTCTATAGGTGATTAAAGCGATCGAAGAGGGCTACCGCCTGCCAGCACCGATGGACTGTCCCGTTGTGTTGCACCAGCTTATGTTGGATTGTTGGGAGAGGGAGCGAGCAGAGAGACCAACCTTCAGCCAGATACTCAACATGCTAGATAAACTCATCCGTAACCCAGGGACTCTGCGTCGGACAGGAGGGGAAAGGTACATACTCAACACCTAGAAAGAAGCAAAATAGATATATGTAGGGATGAACATATGCATATCCACATGTAGCCACACAATACTCACACTCACAGCTGTTTCCAATCATACTGGTAGGTTAATATCAAACCCTCATTGATTTATGATTTCACACTTCTATGTATGTTCTTCTTATGTATGTTGCTGCCACCAACCTATTTTCCTTTCTTGCCTTTGTTTACAGGCCCACACCCACAATGTTGGATCCTGTCATGGGTTCAGAGGTGTGTGTGTCAGTCGTACCAGAGGTGTGTGTCCCCGAATGGTCAGTGTGCGAGTGGCTGCAATCCATTGGTTTGGAGAGGTACAGAGACACCCTGGCAGCAGCAGGTTACACCAGCCTTGAAAGCCTCCTGGCTCTCACACATCAGTAAGTGTACCTTCATGTGCGGTGGATTGAAGTTAAAGTCACTTTGACATTTACTCGTCACATTTCTTAGCACAAAAACAGCAGTAGCTTATTTCTTGTGTCACAGAACTCTGCTGTCATCCACAAACATCAAAAACATCTGGAAGACTTATATCAGTGCATGGGTGACATCTTCCCATGCACTTCCTTTATTGCACTGAATATGTTCCCTCAAGTTCTATGTAAAACAGCTTTGCAGATTTCCTTACATGTCAGTGGGTATGCTTAAGGAAGTGGTTTTATGTTAACATTGCTTTCCTTTGTTGCTTTATCCTTTTATGTGTTTTTTATAGTTCTGAATGACAGTGTAGGTCTGCAGCACAAAGGCATAAACTACAGTACATCCGCTTTTGGTTATGCAGACAACTTGATATTATGGGTCAGGCTGAACTAGTAGACAGGGTTGGCCATTAATTGTCAGGTTGGTGGCTAAACATTGGTTCAGATATGTCCTTAAAAAGACATTGAAACCTAAATAGCTCCCGGTGCACTCTATGTGTATGGGAAAACATTAACATGCTTTGGACTAAGTGTCTCCCAAGTGATTGTAATGTTGGTTCTGGATGTTGTTTTTATGGAACTGGTGATGATGAAAAAAACAGCACTGTGCCTAATCCTTTAAATACCACATGTTTTGCCGTTGCTTGTCTCAACATGTATCTTTGTCTCTGCTTCCACAGGGAGATGGACAGACTCGGAATAATCACACCGTCACACCAGGACATACTAATTGCCAGTGTGCAGCAAGAAATGTTGTCTCAGATGCAGCACATGCAACACACAATGGTTCCAGTCTGAACTGGCGAATGGATACAAACCTGATTCAAGAAGAATTTCATTTACCTCATCCATGCACTTTAGAGGGACTTTTCACCAGTGGAAATACAAGGGGTGGAATGAAGTATACGAAAAAATACAAAGTGAGAAGAAGAGAGAGAGAGAAAAGCTGCACTTTTGTGAACTTCTGTCCTGTGGAGTTTCCTAAAAAACATAAACTGGACGTGGCCACAGATAGCATTAAGCTCCTGGGAGCGTAGACTGAGGCCTCGTGCTCTTATCCTGTTTTATTTTCCTTTGTTTTATTATCTGTTTTGTGAAGGCTGACATGTAAAGCTGTGCATAAGCAGAATGGCTTCCAACTTCTTTTTTTATTTCGCTGCTTTGGGCTTGACTTGAATAAGATGTCTGCGTGTGTGTATATGTGTTGGTGCGGGTGTGTGTGGTATGTGTGTAGCGTGAATGCACGTAACATGGAATCTCCCAGTTCAAGACGTCAGCTATCTTTGAATATTCTGAATATGCAAAGTTACTCAAAACAGAGTGGGAGGAGCCGGACAGAATGTATCATTACAAGCTCTTATTAGTTTCATACTTGAAGATCATACTGTACTAACAAAGTGTATGATTTGCTTGTGTTTTTTATTGTTCTTTTTTTTATGCGTACTTGTATGGATATTTTTTTTCTGTTGAATTAGACATTTAGACTAGAATGTTGTCCATCTGTGTCCGTGTATATGTCTCTTCTTTGATGCTAAGAATTAGCTACATGAAGCTTTTTGTTTATTTATGGTCTTTTTTATCTAGTTTGTACATTGTAAAATAGAAACACTGAGGACATATTGTAATGATTGCCATATTGCATTGCAATAAATGCCAAAACCCATCCATTTATATAGGGTTTAATCTTGTTTGAGCAGAACATTTGCATTGTAATGTATTACAATGTAAATGTATATGTATATTACACTATACTGTATATTGTAATTAGACTGAATATCAAGTAAAGCCTCAAGCGCTTTATGTTTATCATTTCTGAGTTTGGCAGAAGAAAGTGTCTTCTGTGAAAGTTGAGACTTAGTCAGAGGTGGCTGTAACAAGGAAAACAACTCCAGAACACCAAGCTGAAATGCTGCTGGTGTAATCACACACAGTGTTGGGTTTGCCTGTGTGTGTGTGTGTGTGTGAGAGAGAGAGAGAGAGGACAGACACACACAGAAAGAAGAAAGAGTAGGAGAGAAAAGCTGAGGGGAGAAAAAGAGCTTGGATTAAAAGGAGAGAAAATTAAGAGTGGGCTGTCACCATCAGTGTCTGTGTGGCATCATGTTTTTGTCAGCTAAATTGGGCTGAGTTTGCGGCACAAACTCGTTGAATCAGCAAACATCTGTCTCCCACTATACACTACCACACACACACACGTACATATTCACACTCATACACATCCATACACACACCAGGGAGTTGATTGGAGGAAGCCTTTGATACATAAAGGAAGAGAAGATATGATCTGGATTCTGGTAAAAATGTCAATGTTTTTCCAGCCTAATGAGTTGTCTACACACACACACACACATTGACACACACATACCAAACCCTGCCTCACTCCCAATACATCCAAATCACACATAGCAAGCAAAATGCTGATGGTGGTTAATGAGGCAGATGCCTCTGAATGAGAGACAAAAAGAGAGACAGGGAAAGAGTTGGCTTGGCTTGAGGCAATGAGACAGGCAGCTTTTGTCAAATAATGAGACACTGACATTTAGCAGGTAGCCTTTTGTGATAATGCATCACACACCGAACCCTAATTGAAAAGTGATAGAAAGACATCTGTTCTAGTAGAAAATATCATGCAAACAGTGGATGAACACAATATTAATAATTTCAGACATAACCTGGTGAGCAGCATGGCTCTATGGTCAGTCCACTTAGGTCCAGACTGAAAATATCTTGACAGCTACTGACAGAATTGCCATTCATTTTTGTTGAATTTAGTGATCTCATGACTCATACATTCCCTAGAGTATTAATTCCTTCCAGAATAACTTCGGTGAAAATGATTGATCAAAATTATAATTGTAATAACTTTTAACACAAACCTTCAGCATGTCCATTATTTTAGTTAAATAACCAACTTTAAACCGAGTTTAAAATAATGACATTTCATCATCCTCAACTAATTTTTGTGTTTTGTTCTAATTAGCAAGATGTTAATATGCCATGTACCATAACCATGTACCATAACATGTCATTGTGACAGATAAACACAACAAGATCAGCTTTTAGCTTAAAGCGCCTCTAACTCCCAGAGCCGCTGGCACGTGGCCACTTGAAAACACATAAATACTCACACAGACTAAAATGCTGTATACACCTTGTCGTATATAAGAGGAGTGTTTAGATGTGCCATTCCAGTCTTTAATAAATGGTTGATTCTGTAATGGTTTGCCTCTCTGATGATAACCCTTCTACAGTTCATTCAGCAGACAACAGCAGTTTTACATTCAGAGAATTGTCATATAGACGTCAGCTTGGCATCACAAATGAAAAAGCTTATCCATTTCCATTCTACGCCACAGAATACAGTCTGTTGCTGTCCCAAACTGTGACAAAAAGGTGAGGATCACACGGACAAAAAGGACACAGTTTAGGGCTGAATCCACATTGACTGATGGTAGACTGAGCCATAGTAATTTTAACCTTAAAAGACACTGAGGAAGGCACATCAAATTGAATCTTTCTGACTCCATGTCTCAGTGGGAGGCAATTGTGTGTTTTTGTCCCCAGATTAGGGTGGGTATAGAGCTGGCTAATCCTGCCGTCTCTTCCATGTGGGAGTGGCAGTGGGGTGTCTTTGCTGCGCAACCAGCCGTAATCTAATGGGTGTGAGATTGGGCTTCACACACGTGCACGCTCACTCACACAACCAGTGACACAACAACACAAAGTCTAGATTTGTTTCAGGATTAAAGGCATCACCTCAGTGACAGACAAAATGCCACAAGCATTCCCACGGTAGCCCAGATGAAGTTATCTGCACTTGTGTACGTGTGTGTGTGTGTATGAGAGAGTGTGCCCAGCATATGTGTGTGTAGCTGTGTGTCCAGATGCCAATCATGAGAAAAAAAAACAAGAGAAGAAGCAAGAATAAGAGAAGAAACATATCTTTGCACACACACAAACACACACATGCACACACACACACACCCCTCAGTCCCACTAGAGAAGCAGCTGCCCAAGTTGGCAGGCCATGTCCCTCTCATTATGCTGGTCACTCACTCGTGTCCTGGCTCTCTCTTTCCTGCTGCTGCTGCTGGACAGGTAACATCTGACACACATTAGTCTGCTATTAATGACTTCTGCTGCAGCCATTATCGCACACTTAGGGAGAAACATCCCCAGGGTGTCATTTTTGCAGTGACATGCATTATATATCCAAAACCAACCACTTTTCTCCAAAGTTCTGCAAATAAAGCAGAGTTTTTATAAAATCAGACTTGGTTTCACATTGCTGAGAGTCCTTCACTGTCTCAGTCATACCTCACATGAAGTCCAGGATCTCTGAGTTGCTCTCAGAGGTGGCTCTTGAGGAATGTGGGTGGGTGTGACCCATGGACCTCGCACATCAGTTTCATTGTTTACACATGATCCCGAAGGGAACACCACTGTGATTAACATTAATCCTACAAGTCTATGGCCAAACTAAATGAATACCATCTCAACATCTCCAGCAGGTGTTTAAAACCTCTCATCTGCTACTTACAGTTTAATTCAGGCATTGTGTCTGTCCAGATTTATGCTATACAATTAAAATAATATTACCTACAAGGGACATGGTCATTTAACATTTCTCCCTTCTTTCAAAGCATGTTTTAGTCAGAAGTGTCAGAAGGACAGGAGAAATGTGTCAGAGAGAAACTCAACAAGGAAGTTATGAAACTTTCATTCACAAGTTGTTGTAGTTGGTAACTTGTCTTCATTAGAGTCATATCAGGCAGTCACATGAACAAGTTAAGAGCTAGAAACTGGTCTTTCGTGGCCACATTAAAGAGTCTAATAAGGAAATCTCAGAATATGAGGATTCAAATTAGATGTCCTTCCTCACTAACAATTTGCCTTGCAGATGTAAGCAAAAATGTCAAGTTTAGTTTGAATGACTGCTGAGATCTATGCCAAAAAACGAGCACTGTCCTTGGTCAAGACATTGGATCCTAAAGTGATGGCTAAAAGCTTAAAAATTAGACTTTGATGAAGGTGCAGCAATTAACTGGAATACATAACTTAAAGAGTAATTTTACACAATTTTGTTTTACTTACTTCCATTGTTTATTTGTTTGTAGAATACATGTATTTGAATTATATTAACCTTCCTTCTGCCTTACCTATATTAATAACTCGCTCTGCTCCTGGCTAAAATCATCTGAACTGAAAACTTCTCCAAGTGATGTAATCTGGAGGTTTTTTGGCTAGGAGTAGAAAGATATTTTGATATGGGAAGGCAGAGGCAAGTTTAATACCGTTCTACATTGAGTCCCCATAGGAGGGAGGTGAAGTTGCCTTTTAAATAAGTGTAAAACATTCTTCAAGAAGGCATCTGTTACATAAAACATTTGGCTTGTGGGAAATAACAAAACTAACTTCATATTCAGTGATTTTTTTTTCGTTTGATGGTTTGACACTTTGGAGCAGAGAAACAACATGTTAACAAAACATGAACATATTATAACCTTGTGAAGTTAATATGGCTAACATGTTAGCATATACAACAACGTTAAGTTGATGATTTGGAGTCACTGAAGTTTAACCACGCAACATAAATTCTCTTTTTGTTCTTGGGTTTGTCTAAATGTTCCACTGTGTTCACCAGCTTGTAGCTAACTGTGTCTTTCTGCTGTTGAAATAGAGCTTTGGCAAGTACTTTTTTTTATTTTACAATGTCACGTGGTTCTCTTCTCCCTGACAAGTCTCATTACAAAGGTTCCAAACTCTCTTTTTTCATATCCAAGACTTCTCATCCTCCAGTTTCTGCAGCTAAAAAAAATGTGATTTCTGTTTTATTGAAAATATGCTTTAGATTAGATCCTCTTAAGACGGCAAACAAAGACAATTTACTTTATTTACTGGATTTCACTGTGCCACTTCTGACAGCCTATGCTCAGTGTTTAATTTCAACCAAATGCTTCAGACAAACCACAGTATATGATCATCTGCTTATCCCATAAAATTGTCTATGACACATATTGGAGAAATAAATATTAATGCTGTAATAATTGCTGATAGACTAGTGAAGATGAGGATGATGATGAGTAACTTCGGAAACCGGCCTAGTCAGTATCAAACCCATTACACCATATGGGAAACAGGCCAGGGAACAAATACATGTGCAAGTACCAGAAAGAGGAACTCATCTTCTCCTCAGCTTAATATTTGCTTAAAACTCTAAGACAGCAAAATGAATAATCTTAGTATGTTGTACAAACAGAACAGAAACAGAAAAATAACATTACTGGTGTTTGGACAGGAGCCCAATTCACTCACCCTCTTTATGCATGCATGTGTTTGTGTGTTGTGTGCATTCATCCATGCCATCCACTTCAACATTTAGGCAATATTTAGGCTCCACAAGCAGGAGAGACAGACTGAAACAAGATGGGAAGAGTTAAAAGACAGCAGAACACTGGCATGGAAAGTTTTGCCCTTCATCAGCCCTCCATCCCTCTATCCCTCCATCTCATTAAGGATGGATAGATGATCAATAGGAGAGAAGCAGTAGAAGGGGATTAGGATTAGAAATCGATGGCTTTGTTTTCTTCAACCTACCAAAGATAAACACTGCCTTAAGACACTGAAAACACAACACAGAGACTTTCACGGCTTTTCATCTGTGTGTGAGAGGGCACGACATTCCCTCAGCACGGACAGATAGACATCTGTTTGCAGCTTCTCATGCTGAGTTAAAAAGAGACGCTTAGATCCCTTCACGAGATTGGGAAAAGAGAGGGATGGGCTCAGATCCAGTAATCTTCATACAATAAAATGTAAGTAAAAGTCTGGTGATATTTTGCAGACTTTTTGTTCTGTACAGTGCCGTCCCACGATTGTTGAAATGCACATGTTGAACCGTGTGTGGGAGATTATGTGTCACAGATCAGAGATTGGCTGCTGGTTCATACCAAGTCACTGTTTCAAGACTCTCTGAGAATAGCTGGAGATGACTGATGAAGAGCTAGCTTGCTGCAAAGAGAAGTGATGCTCCTAAAAACCTGAGTGGGCTGCAAGGAGTGAGGCAAGGCACTCTGGGTAGGTGAGGCTTCACCTCCCACACAGAGATTCAATAACATATCCCCTGCTTTGATCTCTCTCTGCTTTCTCTCCCTCTCTCACTCCTCTTCCCTCTCTCTTCTTTTCACGTGCACATAGACACACACACACACGCTCCATATTCGCCCTGTTTGTTGTGGCTTTCGCCACTCACTCCTTTGAAAGAACAAAGGCATTTGTTTATGTTTCCTGCAGATGAAAGCGCAGATTTGTGACGGTCTATTTCACCCCAGGTACACATGCCGCAGCTCCATAATTTTTCTTTAAGTTCTGAAATATATTTTTAAAATGAGAACTTTAGAACTCTGTCTACTTCCTTACATTACTTAAAGAGTATTTTGTGTGTGTTGTTTGTGATAATCATGATTGTTGTTGTTGTTCAAAGTCACACGTGTCTGATGCCTCATCCCAGCATGCATTTGGCAGAAAGCAGGTTATCCATTATAACCATCAGTCAGAAATTCACGAGATTAGATTGTGGAGGACAACCAGGAAGACTGAAGTGGACTCTTAGTGCACACGCACACCCAGAAAGTAGTCTGCCAGTCTGCACCATCAACACACCTTTATTTCCAATGAGAGGTTACAACTGGCTACTTATTTATTTACCCGATTTCAGTCCTAATCCCTTTGTGTTGTATCTACCGAAGACATAAATCTCCAGAATATTTGTCTTTTGTACAAATTAGGTGCTTTACTAAATATTTACAGTACAACATGTGGGTGTGATTCTGTGTGGATCACAGATGTGTTTTTTATATGTTCGGCACAACGCTGGAGCTATATGGCACAGCAGAATATGCTAGACTACACTTTGGCTTCACAGGTTTTGTCTGATATAGTAGGATTAATTGTTGGTTTTGATCTTTTCATGAATTTGCTGACAATAAGCGGGAGGAATACTGTCCTGGATGAAAGTCAAGAAAAAGCCACGAAGAGGCAGAAGAAGGAGTGAAAGGATTAGGTGCATTTACGAGTGTGTTCAGAGGTAGAAGGACAAAAAGAAAAGGGAAAAGCAATCAGAAGGGCAATTTCAATTTTTCCGGGGAACTATTGATCTCTGTCCATCACACATTCCATCATTGCCGAGCATGGCTGACTTGTTCACCCTGAGTACTATTCACAACTTTGTCTTACACATAAAGTACAATGCCATGCTAATGCCAATGTATGTGTCCCTGCACACACAGAGGAGGGACACAGTGAGCACATGCTGTCTTCTGAGACAGCACTGTAGCTGTATGTGTTCTTTCATTTTACTATATAGAAAGAGACAGTTTTACTGCACATAACCAGCCATGAGTCCTGTGGGTTGAAGCTATATTGATCCTTGTCTGTTTTATTTCTGTTTATTTTTAGGAGCAAAGCTTGTGCAGACTGAAAAAAAAGCCAACCCCAGTAAAGCAGTCAAGATTTCATATTATTATGTCTCTGTGTGTTAAAATGTCAGCATGATGTGGGGAGGTGATATGTGAGGCTTTAAAATGTGTCTCTCTTTTATAGTTCATAAACAATACAATTAATCATGGCCTATAGGCAGCTCATATACTGCTATATACTGAATTAGAAAATAACTCACTGTCCAGGATTCTACTCAAGATGAGCAGGATTCAGACATTGTAGTGCCATCTGGTGGGCTACGTATGCAAATAAGGTTCTACAGAAAACAGATATTTCCCTTCACATAACATTTTTGAATCACTACAATCCACACTGTTACAGTGGTTGACATGTTTCTTCATCACTGCAAACAGCCAAAATTATTTTAATTCAATATAACCTATTTTCATTTACACAGTGATCAGCAACAAACACTTTTCCCACAAACATGCAGGTTAACTTCAGCAGATATGAAGTAGGCAAGACAGAAAAGTCTTAAATGTCTCCCAGTCATACATTCTAGTATATACATGCAAACCCGTGCAGACAGACAGGATGACAGCTACAGACTAACGGATTTTTTTTAATTAGCTTTTTTCCACATTATTCTGTATTTACTTATATTTTGTAAGGTCTTAAACCTTACAATGTAAAGTGCCTCGAGATCACTTTTGTTGTGATTTGGCGCTATACAAATAAAACTGAATTGAATTGAATTTTTTGATGTTGTGAGGAGTACAGGATTTGATATTTACTTAAAGTATTCTGTATGTTTATATAATTTAGTTTTTTTTTAATTATAGCATGTGAGTGAAATATCAAAAACAGTTATGAAAATGGGTTTGTCAAGAAGGCATTTTGAATACAACCATTCACTGTAAAATTAAAATTTCTTGAGTGCACCACCACACATCATAGGAAAAACACAGCACACAGAATGTTAACTGTGTTTAAGTGGTTATAACACACAGTTCCAATAACGAATTACAAAATAATGATACATATGATTTCAAAAGACTTCAGACACATTTATACTGATAATGTGCTAAAAATAAACAGTGCACAGCTTTGACGTTCCTCTAGTCAAAAATAAAGTAATAACAAACTGATAATACATATATCTATATTGCATAGCCAGAGCTGGAACAGTGCAGCATGACTCATGAACATTGAACCCCCCACAGCAGGCTGCATGACTGCAACAATACCCGACTTTAACAGCCACCAGAATCATTCACAGTGCCACACTGATTGTACCATGTGACGTCTTGGCTTCATATGAGTCAAATTGTCCATTAATTAATTGCAAAACAATTGATAATTGTTATTCTGTGTTTGAATTCTTGTATACTTCATCGATCTTAAGTTCATTCTTTTAGTTTCTGTCACAGCTGGCAAAACATGCTTCTACGTGCAGCTTGGGCAACCAGGATGAAATCTTCAGTGGCCTGGTGACTTTTTACAAAACCTCACAGCTTCTGTATATGGAGACAGACTGTGGCTCTGCACATCACTGCTTTGTCCAATGTGGGTTACTGAAACAGAAATAGGGGATTAATGTAAGAGATGATTATAGGAGCTGATATACCCACTCATCTATGTTCCATGTATATAAATTAACTATAGACCATGAATGAACACTTACTGTCTCACTCTCCCCCTCTGAGCCCCTTGTGGGCTCTGAATCGTAGTGCAGAGGAGAGTACACCCAGCTCCGATCCTCCTGAGTCTGCTGTTACCAAACACAGCCAACAAAGAGCAGCAGCAGCAGCAGAACAGAGACAAAGGAGAAATGAGAAAGCTAGATTTATAATGGCCATACCCCAGACAAGCTGCACTCTACAGTTTTGAATGCTGGGGACTCCAAAGGACCCCTAAATTAACTGTACACAGTGCTTAAGGTTAGTATGTGGCTATTACTGCTAGTGAAGTTTTATATATA
>JAUBNQ010000009.1:8307601-8317798 GCA_032353495.1 Ctenopoma kingsleyae
GTTCAGAACAGATATTTATGTACCTCAAGGTGACATTATTTGATTAACACTCATCATCTCATTTTATTTTACTGTCTAATTGAAAGGGACATTGCACAATATCATATTGCACCAGATACTGCAATCTGTACGAATCTGTAACTTCATCAAGCAAAATTATTGGTGGTTAACTCACCAGCAGAAGAGTTCAGTCCCTACAAGTTACAGGTTAGCAAATATAAAATAATCCAGAATGGGAAGAACAAAATAACATGCAACAAAAATCCTGGTTAAATCAAAGTCTGACATGCATCAGTCAAACCACTACAGTTAAATGGATCAGTTAGATTTGTACAAAGTAAAAACTCTATTGGATTGACTTCCTCCTTAATCTGAATGCTGTCATTGGCTGAGGTCTCCAGATTACATCATTGGCCAATCACACACAAGGATTAAAAAAGGACATGAAGGACGCAACTGCACTGTGTGTGTACAGTATGTATCTGTGCACAGAAGAGCATGAAAGTGCAGGCAGGAAGGAAGCGAATAGGAAACAACTCACATTACTTGAAACAACTTGGTTTTCATCATCACGCTGAATTTCAGGTCGTGTTAGGGTGAGGATTAAGGAAGTGCCGCTGACAGAGCAGGGATAATGAATCTTTAAGCCACGTTAAAGCACACGCTGCAGCAGATGTTGCTGTCACTAAGGCGCCACAGAATGCAGTTAATGTACAATATAATCTGAATCATTATGACTTCTCATTTGTCGGTCAGTAGATTCAACCAAAATGCGATCTGAACCATCAAGAACTTGCAGCTTATTTGATTTTAAATCCTGAGAAGAGTAAAGTAGTACAGCCCTCTGGAGTGATACACGCCTTACGCTGACTCTTTAGCTGCTTGCAAGTGCATTAATAATAAAACTGTCTACAGCCATATTAGTGACACTGTGCTTTGAGCTAAATGCTAACATCAGCATGCAGACACAGTGGCTATGTAAACATGCTGATGTTCGGCTGATATACAGTCTACCATGATCACCTGTTCAGATTAGAATTTTTTTTCCATGCTAGCACTTGATGATTAGAATAAAATACATATTGAGATATTTCAGTCTGCACCAAAGTGGTGGACTGACAGGCCTACAGACTGCACTATCACTATCCTTCACCTGTACACTGAAATGAAAAGGAAGATCCATTCATCCATTTTCTTAACCACTTGTCCTCGTAAGGGTATGAAAAGGAAGATGTTAAAGCATATTTTTGGCACATGCAAAAATAAATGTAGACACATACTGAACAGAAAAAAATGGACAAAACAAAAATCTGTATGCTCATAGAGTTATTTGATTTCTTTCTGTTTGGGCCTTGTCGTGCACTGACAGGACACACATGGCTGCTCACACCTGTAACCTGCATCAAAACCTGTCAGGCGCAACAAGAAATGTTATGCATGACAGAATAAGAGTCTTTGCGGGATTAGGGTCAGGCCATAATAATGTGTCACTGGGCTGCAAGCAACAGACAGGACAAACTCACTGCAGCTACTCTAATCTCACACTACTACCACCTGTAATACAATTTCTACTGAATGTCTTAAAACAGTAAATAAGTGGGCATTTACAGGGAGCTAACATACTAAACATGTTGTAATCAAACATTTTGTGTCAGTGTTGAAGAATGCCTCGAGGCCTGTGTGTGTAAAGAGGATTAGATATCTCACTTATCAGATGAGAAAATGACAGTGTGTTGTTATGACACTAAATAGAAGTAGATATAATAGATGCTGTAGGTACAGTGTACTGTGGTGGATTTGACAACAAGCATTTGAGCACTAAAAGTAACTGTACGCATGACCATGCACATGCAAATAAAACTTCATGTCTTCATGACATTTGTGCAAAATGAAGACAACGCTGACATTCATATTGTGTCGTATTTGCAGCCATGACTCAATATCCTTGCATCCTTTAGGAGACCTTGTGTTTCTGCGAGACTCTAACGGCCATTTGAAACAGTAACAGGAACTTAATTGTGACACTGCAGCCAAGAAATGTATTATTCATTCCCAAAGCTTAGGTTGATTTAACTATTTTTTTGTGTGTGTCTGGCTTATTTACACAGTGGGATGCTGCTCATTTAGTTCCAACTTCCTACCCCCCAGCACCCCCCAACATGATGGGACTTCTGGACAGTTTGCAGCTGACTAACAATACATGACTCTGCTAACGAAAGAAATACGAACCGGTGTCCTCCAGGTCAAGGTGTAGAGAGAGCCCGGCGGCCGCGACCTCACTCGTAGTCCCGTCATCCCCAGTTTCCGCAGTGCCCCCGTCCATCTCCCGGACGGTTCCTGTTTCCACGACGCGCTGCCGTGTCCTTCCTCCTCACCGAGAACCAGATGCGACGCTAGGCACCTTGAAATCCTGCAAATTCTGCCTCTTCAATATTTATTGCTACAATTGCAGCGTGCATAGCTCGGTGAATGCGTATTTGTCGACAAGAGACACGTTGAAATCCAGCGGTGCTGATCATCTCTGCCGCTGTGCGTCATCGCCGCTCACGCAGCTGCTGGCGAGCGTGCAGCCGCAGCATCACTCTCCTCAGACCAAGTGTTCGACTTTAAACACTGTATGTTATTATATCTGTAGCGCGGGATGAGCCATGTGACATTTTAATACATTTAAGGTTCTGCATCACATTGGGACAAGTACAGTAACTCTTTAAAATTGGACGTGAAAATAAATAGTTTAGTTAGAAAAAAAAATAGTTCAACAGGGCAGAGACAAGTGGAAATCTAAGTCAAAATATATTGGTGATATAATCAGTTTTCCTACATTCAAGTGTAGTATACGCTAAAGTCAAAGCAACGCACATGCAATAATACCATAATAGGGTGGACAACCCCATGTCTAAGATTATCCATATCAATATGGATGCATTACTAACAGCCTTCTTTTGAATAGCCCACATTTTACTTACCAGCAAATATTAAAACGTAAAACAACACACATTTAATTTTACTGTTACTCCAACATGCATTTATATTTCTGAGCTAAAGAGGTGATCACTATGCTGTCAAAAACTAAAACTCATCTCCCCGTTTTACAAAACTAATCACACCATGTGGTATTGCAAGGTGTTGTCAGACGTCACACATTATTACATTTTTGTTTAGATGTATCTCAAACGTGACTGGAATGTACCTGTGACAAACTCAAAATACTGGACTTTCATTTCATTACATAAACCAATGCATAAAGTCCAAGTTCTGTTGACCTGTACAATTTTGTGGTGAGGAATAGATCAGGACAGTTTCTAAATCTGAGTGGTCTCAAGAGAAACAGCACCCTCAATCATTGCTTATTAGAATATTTTTAGAATTACTGGGATTCATATAGAGTTGGCTGTCTTGCTGAACTACAGCAAACTGTAGAACATTTTCAGGACGAGTCTCCGATTGTTAGCCCAAAGCCCAAAACCAGATGTGAGAATACTTCAAGGACTTAACAAAGAAGACTCACAGCTGCAACTGCAGTTTGTTTTCACAGTACTGAGTTAAAATTGTGAATATTTTGACATTTGAGATGATTTTTAATTTAAAAAGGTTTGTAAAATTATGTTTTCACTTTATCATTATGGGTTATTGTGTGTAGATTGATAAGAAAAGTGTTTCAATGTCAAAATTCACAATAAAGTAGTAACCACAGTTCATGTATGCTGTAGCTACATGTGTGCAGAGGTGTGCTCCACTGCACAAAATGTCTGTATAAATTTGAAAAGCAGGAAAGAAAAACAAAAAGCAGACTTTATTCCATAAGTTGATTTGCACAAAATCTGCATTTGTCATAAACTCTGTGCTATACAACTGTAATTTGTGCTCCTGTATTTTCAAGTTCATATGACTTCATTTCTTGTTAAAATATCAAATTCGCTTAGGTGAGTTTAAATTTAACAGTTATTTAGCAGGCATTGCTATTTCTACTTTAATTATTATGACTTAGGCATGATTTGTAACATAAACAAGTCTGATCAAATTAGGACTTCAAAATAAAACAAAAATGTAGTGAAGTGGGTTTTACTTGTAGTTCACATTATTCTATATAATATCTTGTATTATCAGTTAGGAAACATAAGCATAATCTACTGCAATACTAAAATATTCCTCTTTCCAGTATATGAACAAACAAAGTCAGGATATTTACTGTGACTCAGGCTATATTCTTTTAATAAGTGCATCTAAATTGACAAATCAGTGTTTGACACAGCATTTAGGGTTCAATATCATCCCATGGTAAGTAATGATACACTACTAGGCCATTCAGTAGGTTAAGTGAAAACATTGTTGGTAGCATTACAGAAAGGTGAAAAATGTTTGGCATCCTTTGTCCTTACATCAAACTGACATTAACAAATGCACAAACTTGTCGCTTAACATTCAGAAAGGACTAGATGGGATTTGCATTAGGAAAAAATGGCTCTTTAGAGACTGTAAGTAAGATGCGTAGTTCTTTACTTTGAATAACTAGTGACGGACTCTCATTTGTTCTTACAGGGTTTGGTGTGGGTGGGCTCTGGAGATTAGTTGCACGCTGAGGATCATCAGGTCTCTCCTCCCCATTGTTGGGTTTATAGACAGACCGTCACTGGTCCAGATACACACACACACACCAGTACACTGAAGTACATGAGAGGTCAGGAGTCAAATATATGGGAGACAGTTGTATTAGAGGTATGTGGGTAGGTCCTTCTCCACCACCTGCACAGAGAAATGAGAGGAAACATTTTACTGCAAAACTGAATATACAAGGTATTACAAGGAAAAAAATTTAAAGGAAGAGATATCAGTTGCTCTGTCTTGATATCCAAATTTGAAGGGATGTTCGATATTGTTTTTGTTTTTTTTTACAGATATCCGATATACTGATATTGTCTAACTCTTCATTTCCGATACCGATATAAACCGATACCAATATATGCGGGGTCCCCCCTCATTAAAAAAAAAAAGAAAAGAAAAACTAAATCATTTTAGGTAACTAACATCACATATCTCCTATCATGCATACTTAAACTTTAAACACTATTGCAACGTGTGCCAAACAAACAAAAATATCTCAAAAACTATACCTCAGAATTGTCATATTTTGACATTTTGAGAGAGAGGAGAATACCGATAATTTCGGATATTACATTTTAATGCCAATATCGGCCGATACTATCGGTAGGGCGATAATATCGGACATCCCTACAAATTTGGTATTTTGTCCACTTTCTAGCCACCATTAACTATGACAAACCTAATCCACCACCTTGTCTGAATAAACCTCCACAAGCTAGAGATTAACAATAATTTAACTAAATCAAACCAGCAGGAAACTATTATGAAAGGTGTCAGTTTCTCAGCATGCAAAGCAATAATAAAACCACAGCGAGTGCCACTTACGCTGGGATCATCTGTTGGTCCATATCTCTTCACCACCTGTCCCTCTCTATTTATAAGAAACTGTTAAAGTGAGAAATCAAAGTATTAGAAAAAACATGCATTTTTAATGCAGCTGTAGTAAGTGACTCAAGCACTTTTTTTTTTGACTAAAGATGCTTCTTAAAAATGATATTGCTAACTATATTAAAAAATTACCTTTGTGAAGTTCCATTTAATGTTACTGTGGAGAGAAAAGAAAAAAGTTTATTACAACACAAATGTCAGGCATTACCATTAAAAAGAGGGTTTCATCACTCATGGAGCAGAGTGTGTATTCGGCTTTAATTCAAGTGGGTTACAATAGACCAGTGACTAGTTTGCATTAGTTTTAACAGAGTTAAAAACACATTTGCGAAGCATAATTCTCTTCTTTGTTATATCTTTGCTTACTCAGTGTATAACACTAACTTTGACCAAAATATGGATGAATGCATTCCTTCAGTGTCCTCAGTAGTAACAGTAGTATGTGCTGGTTTGTACTAATGTTACACAAGCAAACACCACCTTTGACCACTATACAGAATGCTTGATACGCCACTGAATCACGATGGCAACATTACATAAAACATGGAGATAGGGCTGTCCATATCCCAGTATATTTTGGCTCTGTCACGATACACTTTTTATATCCCAGCATTTCTTGTACAAAACTTTCAGATTCAATTCAAAGTCAAAGGCATGTGTGATATTATAAGAATGTTATCACAACAGACAGCCATCTGAATTTATAACTGTTTTATAATGTTTCTCTTGTTTCAAACAATGACTGAAGAAAAGAAAGTCACTATGATGTAAATTTTTTTTAAAAAATGGAATAAATTGGCTGATACTTAGAGAAATAGCTCGTTTGGAGTCTTCATGACTCACATGTCTGACTTGACCATATGTCTGTGGTCAGTCTGAAATGTTTCACATTACAGTCGGTCACTAAGAACCTTCCAGACATTCATCTGACAGCACCTGTCCTGCAAACTACTGGCGAGTGAGCAACTGGTACAGATCAAGTGTTTTTATCAGCTTTTTAAAACCATCTTTGCCATGTCCGGTTGTTATGGGGACCAGGTCTTTAGCGATATGGTAGCTTACTACGTTTGTTATCTAGTTATCACTTCTCTTTTTATATGACACACCACAGGTAAATGGTGCAGGCAACAGACTGAAGTTAACCGCCCAGCCCCACAAGGAGATATCCCTTTACCAGCTGTCACAATCAACAGGTAGGTTAATAAAGTTACTTATTAGTAGTATGACTTGTGACTGCCATCAATACAGTAACATGAAAGTCATAAATGTCAGTTTCACAACTGTGAAACTTTCTCAACTTAACCCACAGCAAATGAGAAAGAGGGAGAAAGTAGAAAGATTATTGAGCATGCATCGAGACGAAGTAGGAAGATGATATAACAGAAGCTGAACAAGATGTATGTAACATACAGTGTAACCGTTCGGGGGGGGGGGGGTGATTTAAATCATATACTTATCACACATCACATCCTAATGTGGAAAATGTACCATTTTATTCTTGCTGAGTTATAGGCACTTGACTCCCAGCATTACAAAGGTTTACAGGTACATACTGAGATGAAACATCACAGGAATTACAGCAATGAATGAATGAATGAATGAATGAATGAATGAATGAATGATTGATTGATTGATTGATGGAAAAAAGGAATTAAAGACCAAAGTTACATCTTTTAACTTTACAATGTTGGTAAAATGCATGTGCGAAAAGCACACATGATACTAGGTAGAAAACATATTCATGATATGGTTCACAGGGTGTAGTAGCTAATTCTAAACTATTTGTATAGACAATGACAATTTATATAGTCATGATACATTTTATTAAGTAGGGTGAAAAAAAACAAGACATTAACTTACTTTCCCAGTGTTCCCTTGCCTTTGGGCTGAGCCTTCATCCACTTCCAAAGAGGGTGAGCATTGTCTCCATTCACCTCAATCTTACTGAAGAGGTCAAACTCAGCGTCGTAACCCTTAGCAAACTCTTTAATCTCCGCCTCAGTACCTGGCTCCTGCATTACATAAACACATGAAAACCATAGTTTTGCAACTGAAGTCCTAGTAAATATATAATCAGAAAGATTGCATTACAAATATGTTTTATGTTGTTGATACTGTCCTGGAGTCTATGTAAAACTGCATGCTTGTTTGAACTGAACAGTGTAAAGATGAATAATTATTTAAATGGACTAACATCTGGCAAGATAACTGTATTCAAAAAGGGACAGTCTGACGGAGGAAAGGTGTAACATAATCAGCCAGTGTGTTATTTTAATGGCAACATTGAGAATGTTCTTGTGATACAGGACAAAACAAGTCAAATCAAATGCACAAAGGGTGTAGTCCCATCAGGTTATGCTTGTTACCTGTCCTCCAAACTGGTTGCATGGGAAACCCAAGATGCGTAAACCCTTCTCAGCATAGGAGGCGTGCATTCCCGCTAGCTGAGTGTAGTTTACTCTGGTCTTTCCTCATTTAGAGGCCACATTGACTATGATACACACGTACCCTCTGACATGGAAACACAGAACAAACAAGAAGTTAAACTGAGAAATCAAATGGAGTATACAAATGATAGCTGCAATAAATATCACTCTGGTCCACTTTTTTTTCTTCAAACTATGCACATGAGTACATTTTCCTTCATAAATAAAGTAGTGCGTTAGCCTTTATTAAAAGTATAAAGATAAATGATCATATTTAGAGCTTACCTGTATTTCTCAAGAGACACCTCATTGCCATCAATGTCCTTGGCAGAAAACTCGTAGATTGACTTGGCGGTCTGCCAGTCTACCACCTGAGCACACTGCATAAAGATTAAATGTGAAGGTTTGTGATTGAATTTAATAAGACTGATGAAGATAAAGCTTTATTCAAGCTAAAATAAATGAACTCAAGCATTAAGCTCAAGCATAATAAATTAAGATACGAGAGGAAATACAAGATGGTTAACCACAGCTCTTTAGACACAGTAGACTTTGGCCCACTTCATAATTCATGTGACACCGGTTATCAGCGTAAGTTCATGTCTGTCACACCCAAACGCAGAAAATACCAGAGCATTAGAAATTCAGCTCTTGGATTCACTGTTGGTTTAATCATGGGTTAACTGCCGCAGCTACCGCACTGAATTAAAAAAGGGGAAATGGAAGGGTTACACGAAATGTGGCTCTCCTGGTCTGACGGAAACTTGCATCACACTACGGATTATGAGCAACTTTAACGGCATTTTTAACCCTTATGACAACGCTAGCGTTACAACACAGCCAGCTAGTGATACCGCCCATGCGTGTAAGGTAAAACGTACGATACTTCTGGCTTCAATTTACCCAGACTTGGATTTGTGTAATTTAAGCGGTAAAATTATAGTTAACATCCGCCACCGGACGTTTAACTGACCGCAAATACGGTCATTTTAACGTAGCTAATACACGAAGCTAAAGTTTAGCTGCATCAGCATCGGACACATTTGTGCGTTACACCACTTTTATAAATAGACCTACATGTTATTTAGCTGGCAGCAGCGGATACATTAATGCTGAAATCACAACAACCTAACAAAACAGAGAAGACAAATGTTTTCATACTCTGTAAACTTACCATGCCTCTCAGTATGCCTCTGCTCCCCACCAGACCCAACAACACTGACGGCCTCAACCACATGAAGGCCACGCTGACGACAGATATCACATGACCTGTAGCACCGCCCACTGACGTACTGCGTACGACTGTTCTTATGCTTCTTCTTCTTCTTCTCATCCGTTTTTTGGCGGTAAAAATAAAAAGGTGAATGTCGCCACCTATTGTGTTGTAGTGTGTAGAGTCATCACTAGCACCTAGTTCGTGTAGGTCTAGTGGGCTGAAACCACCTTGCGTGTTAAGTTTACAAAATGTTAGTGTTAGATCCCAAGAATCTGATACTGAGGGGCTAACGAGGAGAGATGGAATAATGATATCACGTGTTTATCTACTAGCAATTGAGTTTTGTTAAATCTACGGTAGCAAACCTTTGCAACGACTAACTTCACCGTGGTGGGTCAGGTTGAAGGTTCAACATTATTATTCATTACACAAAAAAGGGTACATTATGAAATGCTGTAGCCCCCCACCATACTACACACAAAAAATCTCTAAAATTGCACAGATATTTTTGTTCAGAACAGACTGAAACAATAAATCGGAACAAAGTAATATACAAAGAAAGATAAACAATATTATATTTATGAAGAAGAATGCACAGCATGTGCAATATTAATGTAATGTGCAACACACAATAATGCAATAAAAAAATAGAACAGAATTGATATGTAGAGTAATAAAATGCAGAAGTTAATATACTATAATGGTACCTTAGTGTTACTTCGCTCTAAATTTGCCCTTTTTACAGTTGGTGGTCAGTTCATAATTATTAGGAAATCGTTCATATCAAAGCTGTAATTTTACCGTTATTCCAACAGAGGGCACCGTGCAACTGTATAAAATATTGCTATGGCTCATGTATGATATTCAGATACAGTAGTGTGCTACATGAACATTATGTTGAGAAAGGGGCATGATAGGATAGAATAGGATACTTTATTACAGACTCGTAGTCCAGCAAAAATGACAACACCATACATATAAAATACATCCCACAGATTTAAAAACATACCATACATATATACATATATAATCATACACATTATCACACACACACACACACACACA
>JAUBNQ010000009.1:8323018-8333122 GCA_032353495.1 Ctenopoma kingsleyae
TTGTAAGTTGCTTTGGATAAAAGAGTCTGCCAAGTAAAGTAAAGTAAAGTAAAGTAAAGTAAAGTAAAGTAAAGTAAAGTAAAGTAAAGGTACTCTGGCCTCCTTCAGCAATCCAAGGACATGCAGTTCAGTTAACGGGTGACTCTAAACTGCTCATAGCTGAATGGTTGTCTGTTTCTACATGTCAGACTGTGATAGACTGGCAAATGGAATACCACTTAGGATAATGGGAAGATGTGACAGCTTCGTGAATAGGAAATAATGTTCATCACTGTATGTGATGTTAGCAAAAATATTTTTTTGTTTAATTTCATGACATGTTCATAAGAAGTAGAAAAGACGCTTGGGTACTTCTGGAGGTGATCTACTAGTACGTACATAACCGGAATGACAGCAAACATTTCACTCGCACCAATTTTTTAATGAAAGAGAACAATGTGACAGTAATAGACACCCTTTTAAGACTTTACCAAAGGGTTTTCCTTTTTTTTTAACGTAAAAGTTTATTTGAGGTTGTGGTCCTATACACTGTTTTGGAACAAGCCAAATGAACAAGGTTTCATTCACAGCTATATAGAGGAAATAAAGTTTTTCCTTGATTCTCAATATTACTTTTGGCAAAGGTAAAGACAAGATTGATGCTAACTTTGAATCTAACCAGTCTACAGGCTCCATTCATTGCATTGACAAAATGACACCAATATGACTGGAACAAACTGCAGCAGAAGCTCTGCTACAGCTTGTTAGAGAAAATTGACTTCAGGGTACAGAGGCTCCATCTGTTTCCTAAAAGTCAATAAGCAGATGAACATGGCTATTCAACAAAGGTTTTGTAGCCTGAAGTGATTCAGTACTGCAAAGGAGAAAGAGGACGTGAGTCATGTCAGATAAACAATAGTGAAAGTGCCTCAGCTGGAAATGTACTAGTTAGGATTCAAGTCATTTTAGACTATTAAGACATGTGATGTGCTGCTGGCTATCGCAGCACCGCACCTCTAGCTCTAGATGTGCTTTCAAAAGGGTGATGAGTGTATTAGCAATATCACAAAGGGAAGCATAAGAGACTTCTGTTCACCTCCTGCCTCACAGACAGACAGACCTCTGCAGTTACCTTAAAAAATGCCTTCATCTCCCTTTTCCAGTTATTATATTTAAGTTGTTTTGCCTTATGGCCCATATCTTTTTTTGTCTCTTCCTCTGTCTCAGATACTTTATAAGCAGTGTATAAGACTATACACTAAGATTATAAGATTGTCTGCAGCGCTTCCTTTTTTCTGTTGTTTGCTTCCACTGATCCCTAGTCTAACTTAGGTGAGTAGATTGTGACTCACAGGGATAGTGAAAGAAAGTAATCTCAGTAAATTCCACCTCTACTCATCCTCATTGCAAACCTCAAAGACCTTTCTAGATATTCCTACAGGCATTTATTTAGTAATTATCAAAAAGACCCTTAAGGCCCTTTCAGCACACAAGAACCCATGACTTTTATCGTTTTGTGGTTTGGTGGCCTCAGCCTACTTTATCCGGAGACGTAATGTAAAGATGAAGAGAAAACGATGTTAGAAACTTAATGTCATATAATATATTAGCTAGTGCCTTGAAGTTGCCTTTCTGTGGTACATCAGTGTGATTCATCTACTTCAGTAAAAACTTTCTGCTTTTTTTCTTACACTTTGTTATCAAAGCATCGTTATCACCACAATAACATCACATCACAAAAACACAGACCCCATTATCAAAGGTAAACAGAATTGCAATTCCTTTTTTCAGGGATCAAAATTATACAATATTTCTGTTATCTTCACACCTTTTTATTGCATATTTAATGAGATAGATGTTTCTTTCTCATCAGCTCAGGTAAGACTGAAATGAGGATTACCACAAAAGCTGTTAAACCCATACCACCAGGAGACATGAGTAATTACACACTCCTGTGGCTATGAAGCATAACCAAGTGAGGAGGCATATATTTGCCAAGCTATAAATAAAATTTGATTGAAGGCATAATTGTTTGGCAGGGAGTTTCATCACAATTACCAAATAATAAAACAAGAGCATGCATTAAAACAGGCCTTGGACATGTAGAAGAAACACTATTAACATTTGAATTTTATACCTCTCTTCTCTTTCTGTAACTGTCCACAACTGACATTGTAGAAAAGACTTGTGTGGACAGATGGAGCTCTTTGACAGGTGGATATGTTGAGGATATGGTGGAAGGAAATTTGATTTATCTCTCCTTTGCCTCAGTTTCAGTTCACTGTATATGGGCATGACATTTCCTTGTTGCTTTAGAAACTGAGAAAGAAAATGTCTCCCAGTTTTATTCTGAGGATTAAATATCCATATATTTCCATCACTGGTTAAACTCAACGTAACTCAAGGCGCGTGTGAATAACAGCATGTGTATTCCAGTGTGTATTTAATTAAATATCTGTTTGTGATTAGTGCTGAGGGAGTTACGTGGGTGGTTGTCACCGGTTAAGTCCATCCTTTATTGGCTCGTAACACTGATCATTTGCATAACAGCAAGAAAAACACAATAACAAGAATCACACTCTTTAATTCCCAAGCTTTCTTACATGCTTTAAAATGGAAACAAATAATTAATTATATGTTGTTGTTTTTTTCACGTTAAAAACCTGAAGAAATGCACGTGATGTGTAAGTTGTCTAGTAGTAATGATTCCGGCTGAGTATTCTTTCAAACAATGGCTTTCATAAGTTTGCTGGCACCTGTATCCAGTTCGCTGGAGGCTGATGAGTCTCCAACTGTAGTTTGTAGGAGTGTTAACAATATAAATAAATGCAGGCTGTGTGGTGCTAAGTGTGGCCTGTTATTGTCTCACCACCCTAGGTCCTCCTTCGTTTCAAACACCCTCACTGCTAGCCTGTCATTTTGAGCACCTTTGGGTGGTCCAAGAAATATGATGGACAAAGACAACAGGACAGTGAACCTTTATATGAAAAACGGTTAACAGGGTAACAAGGGCCAGGGCGGTCACATATACTGATTGTGTAGGCTTGTTTTTAAGTCACAAATAACAGTTCTGCGATGATTCATGTACAACTAAGAAGAAATTTAATGTGAATGAGTCAGTGCATATAACCAGCCAGAGAACCAGGAATATAATCTAACAGTCAAAGCCAGACAATTTGTCAAGTGTGTGTAGGTTTTCTTTCCATTGTTCTCCAAAGCCTTTCACCTCTGTTGGTTCTTCAAGCTTCTCTTATACTAAGACAGGTGTCACATTTCTCACAGTTACATCACATGCACTGTAACAACACAATCGCTTTGTTTTGACATGCCCTGTCAAGTGAGAAGGTTTCAGAATGAAAGCTTCTGCACATCAAACAAAACTCTTTGTGTACGTTTCTGTACAATGTCCCTCAATGAGAAGATGATTAACTTATGTTTAATTATTGATAATGTTTATGAAAATGGAAGTTATTGAGTTTTTGCTTGATTTGTGTATGTTTGTGTGAGAAAAATGTTTCGTTTAGTTGTTTAATTGGCTGCTTCAAACCTTGAACATTAAAACACTGAGGCTAAAGCAGAATAAAAGCAACATTGATAATTTATGGCACAAAAACAACCTGTTTAGCAAAATGACTGATGTGACTTGATTCAAAATAAATGCCTCCTTAAGGTTACAGTACCCCGACATTCTCCTATGCACACTTTCTTGCTCTATATTCAGTACATCACTGAACTTTTTTTTTTTTTTAAACTAATTTGCTGCTGTGATAACTGCTGGTACACATAGGGTACCTTTAACACATACTGTTTTGTGTTACTATTGGTCATCATAACCTTCTGAAAGAAATAACGCAGACTAGTTTAATCACATCTAGTTAACTTTGCAAGGCAATAACTGGACAATTACAGTGAAGAGTTTAGCAGATGGTCAGCTGGGAGATCTTAGTACAAAATTCAACTACCACACAGTTGGCTACTAAATACAATTTAGAGACCAGCTTTGAAACTGATCTGCTGTAAACTTGGACTCAAATTTTCTAACACAAGGAACGGCACAAATTGCCTGGTGTTCAGCAAGAAACTTGTTTCAAAAATAGTTTGGTAATTGCCAAATGCTGTTTCTTTTTCCTGTCAGGCGGCATTTAGTTGATTTTCATTGACTGCATTATCAATTCCTGCGTGGGTAATATGCATACTGGAAAAACATATTGGAAAACACAAACTATGAACAACATATCACACCATGTCTTTACAATGCCAGCTTAGCCAAACAGCAATCATGGCATGACTCTATTCTCCACCAATTATACATTTGAAGTGTTCTGGAGAGCAGTTCTCTGCGTCTCCTTACAGTACTTCTGAGCTGTACAATACCAGCAATCATTCACATTTACATGGTGATGCAGGGCAATGAGTCATCTACATGTAGCCCTTATAAAATGCAGGAAAAGCATTGTTCAAGATGTTCAAATCCAGAGAGATAAAGGAGCTTAAAGGCTCTTCGTTTCATTTAATTCATTCTATTAGCAAAGTACTTCGCTTCGACCATTTCCTTTTTCTCCCCTTGGGCTCTGTGTTTAAAGTGAGCAACTAGCTCAGAGACAGCAGGATGTTTTTTATTTCTGTTGCAGAAAGAGAATTAAAAATACGCTTTATAGATTATGAGATTTTTATCTGAAAAACAACTGCAAAGAAAGTGTAGAGGATCCAGTGACCAGTCACCACCTCTTGTTCAATGGCAGTGTGTTACAAGAGGTTTTCGAATCATGTTACAACAATACATGACCTTTTTTCTCTTTTTTTAACTTTGCTTTTCTTTGTTCTTACAAGAGATGATATGATTCCACAAAGAGAGTTTGTTCAGTAGTTTCATGTATTGACATCTGTTGATTGTGCACCCCATTAAGTTCCTCTTGTCCTTGAGCCAATCAGCATATTTCATGATTCATTCAGCAATTTATTTGTATTGATTTCATCATCAATACAGGCTGTTCTGTTTATCTCCTTGTCAAAAATATACAGTGTGCCATTTGGTCGTCCCTTCTTTTCTCTATGTCTGTTTGAGAGACACTGTTCATTGCCAGCATATTGTGTAAGGATTCATCATGCTGCTGTTGTTCACAGATTTGACTGTCACACACTTGTCAAAATGCCAAGTTGTCACAAGCGATGGAGAGAACACACACATACACACGCACACACACACACACACACACACACACACACACACGCACTGCAGGAGGAGGAGTTCCAAAGTATCCAAGTGACTGAAGAATTTCATTTTGTCTGTCAAATAGAATTTTTGATGGAAAGCAACACAAATCAAATAAACACCATTTTTGACATTTAAAAGTTCGTTACATACTGTACGTCACGTCAGAGAGTGAAAATCAGCAGGATTGTGTCATAACTCATTTAAAATATACTATGTACTGTAGTTTTTCATATAAAACAAATTACTACAGATGTGAATTTATTGTTTAGAAAGGCGTCTCAATTGTTTCTGCTGGTTTTCAATAACTGAATCAAGCCTAATAGTTGGTTTCTTCTTTTCATATGCTTGTCCAGGGTTTTTATGCAGCCCTCATTCAGTTGTTGTTGTTTAGAAGGTTTTTTCACCATAGTATCTTACAATGAGCATATGCACACTATCATATTCAATGAAATCGGAAATCATTACTTATGTGGCAAAGCTAAGATCACAGTTACATATGACACCTGGATGTAATGCAACCTATGACATATGCCTGATCTAATTTATGCTATTGGTATACATTACTGTATATATAGAGAATATCAGGCATGGTAAATATTCAGGCATGGTCATTCCTTGCACAGTGATGAATGTCTGTTTGTGAGCAGGTTTACTGCTCTTTCACTGAATTATTATGATAAGAATTAGGGGAAGGAAAGTTGATGCTTCTTGATTGTGGCAGAATGTGCATGCATTCATTTTGACTGTTTACTGTGCACAGTAAGGATGGTGGATGAGGGTGAGTATAGTGGAAAGGGGAAATTATGGAGTTGCCTGAAGCACACAGGATGTACATTAAGAGGTCCTGCTCTACATTATTTTCATAGTTTACTGTTAATATAGAGCATATTGTTGTTGTCGACAAGGTCCAGGAAACATACCACACATAAGCTTTCTGTTTGTATAGCACATTTATCCTTTAATTAGCTTCAAATTTGGTTCAAACGTCCTAAAGAATGAACTGATTTGATTTTGGTGGATGGAATTCACTTGGACTGATAAACTGATTATAATGTGAGTCTGGACAGACGTGTGTGAACTTCAACTACAATCACAAACTAGTAATTGTAGTTTTATACCATAAAACTTTCCCATATTGCAGTGATACTGGTATGCATGGAGTAAATCCGATTAAAAATTGAATATGACCTTTATGTTTTTCAGCCATGTCTGATGTTAATTAAAGTATTGAGGTGTATAATAATAATAATTTTAATAACATTTCAAATTTACCTAAGCAGCCAGCTCCCTTTTTTGGAAAATTAATTACAAATTTGAAGCTTTTTGGGAATATATGTCTGGTAATTACAGTATATGACTTTTGCATTTCATGTGTTGCATGAATTTAACCGTATTTCTGCTTTATCTTGCTCATTGAAAGTCTGCAGCTATTTCAGGTAAAGGTGTCAAAAGGTTTTGTTCCCATCCTTTTTGGGACTTAAATAAGCTTAAAAGGTTCAGAGAATTTGTCCTTGTGGTAGTTTTGGTTTTTACACTTTATGAGCAATCCCATAAAAATCAAAGGATTAAGCTGTTGCTAGAAGCTGTGCCTTTAGAGGATTTTAATGATTTTACAGAGATGCTTTTGTTTTTATTGCTGCATAGAGAACTGAGAACATCTGCTTTATGTTTTAACAGTGCTTAGGAGACAAATAAAATTAAATGACTAACTCCTTTTTCTATTTGTTGTTGTACTCGTTGCCTTATATGCTGTTTCTCCCAACAGTTATACAGATGGTACAGGTCCACTCTTCACTTTGTACATACTCAATCTTGTACCATCTTCACCCCCTCTCCATCTGTCTACTCTTTTTTTTTCTGTTTGTCATGTTTACTTGTTCCGTACACTCATGACTTCTGGTCTGTTGGTCTGTATATACATGGTACTGCTCAAACAAATTCATCATCGTAACTCTGAAGACCAATGTTGAGCAACATAGAATCTACTCTATCTTTAGCTGTTTGTGCTTTGTGTTTGTTTACCTTGGTCCCCAGCAGCCCTTAACCAGATGGGTCGGTTGTCCCTGAGCCATAGAGAGGATATCAGTGCGGCAATAGAAGGAGCTTTGTGCCAACCAACACACTTATTATCCAACAGTGTATTTTCTGTGCTAACTGAGACAGTCACTTGCATATACTGTAGATTACAAGCAATAATCTCTACATGTAATATCACCTTATCAGAGACAGAAATAAAGAAAACAACATTAATGTATGTCATATATGTTCAGTAATGGAACAGTAATACTTCTGCTGAGGTTTTCTGGTAATATTGTTATGTAAGTACACACAAACAGGTGTAGACACATTGCTTACAGTGCACGACATAGTATTTAGCGTACAGTGGGTTAAGTGCAAATATATTTAGTGTAAAATTGTATATTATAAATCATTTTTAATTTTGTGCTTGAAATACTTGGATTCTTTCCAAACTCAATCTGCGCCTCTTGTACTCTTTTATCAACATGACACAACTCCCTAACGTCCTCTCATTTCAGCCTTAGTGGAGGCCACTGAAAGCTTTGGACTTTATTATGTACTATTATGTTATCTGTTCTTATTATATATACTATGCTCTACATTATAGACCGTGATTATTGTCTAGACTTGTGGTCTAGCGATGTAACATTTCCATCCAGTGAAGAAAAATCCAGGTAGACAGTATGAATTTTCTACAATATATATTCACTACAAATATGTTGAAATACATCTGGAGATATAACTTGACACATGAAAAAAAGGATATTGTTAAAAGTACTAATGAGTACTAAGTCAGCATCTGCGCAGTGTTAGATAAAACATGTACTGAAGATAAAGAGAAAGTGCTAACCTAAGAGAAGTTAAGAGAAAAATCACTCTAATGCTAATAGACCAATCCACCTTTAGCATTGCATCTCTGTAACATTTTCAGACTTTTATTAGCATCCTACTAAATTCAGTAGGATTAATTGATTAAGTAAAACTAGAGATAGCTTTTCTTTTATTCCACACAGTTTAATGTCTTGTCAAAAACTGGTACTTCTTCCACTCACAGTGCTACATAGCAGCTGCCAGCTTGGCCAGAGATGCAAGTGTGTTATACTAGTAGCTGCTAATGTAGCTTATAGAGAACCTGGCTGTAGACAAAGATGGCGGACTACTGGCGGGCAGGAAGTAGCCAATATTAGCAGGAAGTTGTTCATCTCGGCAGAATATTGATCAACAAAGATGGTTAGGGTTAGGCAATAGGGTTCAGTGGTCACGCTTAGGGAGAGCAAAAGAGAGGGTGAAATGGATTAATTAGTGTTATTAATAATTTAATAAGTGTTTATTAATCTGTTAGCAAATCTATAATCTTTCTCTGACCTTAACCAAAGTGTTTTTCTTGTCTAAATTTAACCACGGGACTCTAGACTCGATGCCTACCACCCACGCAAACACCTGTTTGTGGCTTGTTTTCCATCGTTAATTAATAATTGTAGTGTTTCATTAATTTTAAAAAATACATTGTACCAGAACATAATTCAGTCAATCCACTGTATTCCAAGAAAAAAAACTTAATTGTGTTTGCAGTGTAGTTGCATAGGAATGTCATTTTCAGGAGATAGGCTTTTTTCACATGTGCAGCCATATTCCCCTTAAAAAGTCAAACTTGTGTGAAAGAAAAAACATGTGTGTAGATAAGTATGTTTATTTAACGTACATCACTCTTTGCTTTATTACATTAAGTTAATACATTTTGTGATTATTGTTTGCTCTTAATTGGATCAGAGCCTGGAGAACACATTAAAAGCAAATTTAGTGAACCCTGTTAATTTCTGCACTTTAGTTTGATCTGTCAGTTGTTGTGGGACATGTTAAAAAGTTTACAGTAGGGGTCTCATGAAAATCTAAAATGCAAATGTACTTATGCATACCTCACAGGAGCATAATACTGTAGTGGTAATAATCTCTATGACATTTCATTTGACATTTACCTTAGGTTTCCAGTACTGTTTCCCAGAGAAGAATTCAACTACCACAACACTAGCTATGGAAGTAATGGATAGCAAAATCAATAGGTTATTTCGCTCCCATTATACTTCTGGCACAGACTGTACAAAAAATGAGCTAAAAGGAACAGGCAGAGCTGCAATTTTGTCTATGATGTGGGTTAAATTTTTGCCTATAAAGCCTAATGACAGCCAAAGAATATCCAGAGGTGAATGCAGCCTAATGAAGGCAATGCTGCTGAAATGCATAGGTGGATTTTCTACCCATTGTGTCCTGTGTCCTGTTTTTAGACCACTTTTGTTCTGAGTGACATAACTGAGAAAATAACTGCTGTTTGACTTTATACATCAGATGGTGAGTTCTTGGAATGTCTTTTTTCTTATCAGGATGACATGTCTTGCAGTCAATCTAGGTGATGTGGAAATCTAAAAATATCCAATGGCCATGCCACTTTAAGATAATACTACAGCCACAGTTCTGCTTATTGAGGCAATGAGTATTTTTAGAAGTTGAAAGGATCAGAGATCATAGCAACAGTGTTCAACCATGCACAGTATATTTATAAATCAGGTGTAATTAAAAACAGTATGAATATTAATTTGATATTAATCTGGATGACATATTTTGATATAATAAACAGGATAACTACATTAAATTAACATAATTCATAATGGTCTTAGATTAATATTCATAATCTTGATATTAAGGGCATTAGTATGGACACCATTTGAGTCTAGAGCAACTTTTTTAGTCAGATTGATGCTATGAACATGCTGAATGTTCACTGTAATTGGACTATTTATTTAAGAGGGAGCACACTCTTTGACTTCAGTCGTTTTTAATCATTGTCAATGTTTTGACCTTTCTGGATCAATTTATTCAGTTATTAACCTTACAAG
>JAUBNQ010000009.1:8333222-8385858 GCA_032353495.1 Ctenopoma kingsleyae
TTGACTTCAGTCGTTTTTAATCATTGTCAATGTTTTGACCTTTCTGGATCAATTTATTCAGTTATTAACCTTACAAGTAAAAGGACTGAGGGGCAACAGCAGCAACTGTATCACAGCAACCATGAACACGGTGTCTACAGCAGTGACTCAGGTTATTCTACCAGCCAAGTACTGGTTTGAGGTAGATGCTAATGACAATGTTGACATGCTGATGTCTAAAAGGTATGACATTTTCTGTGTTCGCTAAATAATTTTAGCATGTTAGCAATCTGAACACAATATTAACAGTGTGTACAGTTGAGGCAAATGGAAATGTCACTAGTTCCAAATGTCATTGCAATCTATCCAATACAAATATGAACCTCATGATGCCAAAGGAAAGTCAGGTGATTACCAAAGTCATTGGGATGTATCCATTGGGGACAATATGCTAATTGAGTTCGTAAAAAAAAAATTGATATTTGACAGAATAAATTAAAATATTGACATGCTTGTGGCACTGGATAAAGGATTACTGTGTCATTAATAATAAGGGAACCACGACATATCAGTCTCAGTGATGGATTGATTAATGCTGCTGTGGTTGGACCCATGCAGCTGAACTGTCTAAAACAATCTCTCATCTAGATCGATGACATTATAGGCTTAAAGACTACAGTCAGCAGCAGGGAGAACAAAAAAAGCTAAACCACTTAAGAACATTTTACAGATATGTCAAATGACAGCAGAGAAGAATCACAAGTTTGTAGCAGCAGTGTCACAAATTTTTCCAACATGATGTGGATCAGCTGAAGTTGCATACTTTGTTATGTGTCAGTTTAATGTTGATAGTTCTTGAAGGTCTACTGCAGAGATATGATTGGAGCAAGGGGCATTTTTAGCAAGAATCTGATATGTGTGGAGTTCAGGTCTCATTATAAACAGAAGCACACCAGCCATGATCCAATTAAAACTGACAGAGTCACATTACCCTGTGTGCTTGCATGTGTGTGTGAGGATACATACGTTTATTTTCATTGTGGCTTTGTTGTTGTTGTTGTTGTATGTTGGAGAGATGCTTTAGATAAAATTACAATTTAAGTTTACATTTATTCACCACCACATATAATCATACTGTGGTTGCACTTTTGATAATGACAATTTGATGCAAAGTATGAATACACAATAAAGCAATTAAACAATAATATAACAAGTTGACCAGCTCTGATATCTTTTTACTTACTTACAAATTCTGCATGTGAGGCAACAGTCAATTATGCTTTACAAGAGCCTATATTTCATCACTCATGAATACAAAAGAGTCAAGTGATTTAGCATTGACATTGTTATTACACAGTTATAATATTACTTTAAACGAGCATTTCCCAGGTTTACAATAAGATTATTATTATTATTATTATTATTATTATTATTATTATTATTATTATTATTATTATTACTGAGCCTACTATTATTGATGCTGAGAAAAGTACATATAGTACAGGTTTGGAGTAATAAAAGACAAGCATTTCTCTGTTGACTATTGTCTAAATGGATAGAGACCAGAGGATGAATCATATTTCTAATTTACTACTCTAATGGTTCAGCACTAATCTATAATAGCCTGTAATCTAGTTTCAGTAAAAATAGACCAAATGGATCACATTTGCATAAGTATTTTGAACCTTCATTCAGCTCTTTGTAGAGCCACCATTGGAAGCAATTACAGTTGAGAGTCTTTAGTAATTGTCTCAGGTTCACACACCTGCATTTGAACCACTCAAGATCTATTAGTTTGGCTGTGGTGGCTGAATTGGTATTTTCAGGTTTTCTCCGATAGTATATTTTCATTGATATTATAAAATAATATAATAATAATAATAATAATAATAATAATATTGATATAGTAAAATATTTATTAATAATTCTTCTTAGATTATGAGATAAGAACAGTACTGTCTTTGTTCGCAATAAAAGCAATGTACTCCTATTTTTGTGGCAGCACCTTCATCATCACCCAGGGGTGACCATAAAAGTGTTAACGACTTAATGACTGCACGCGCTTTATTAGACTGCTCCAGTCAGCCAGTCAGAACTGATAAAGCCTTTCAGATGGAAGGTGAAATGTCTTCAAGAACTTAAAGCATGTTCAGATTCCCTGAACAGCACCTTTGAGAGACCTTCATCAGTTCTTTGGCTAAATGGTAGATAGCTTTTATGAACTATGAACATAATCATTAGCCAGTAATTGAGCCATATTTTATTTTTATCTGTTTAACTCCTATCTGCTTGAGCTGCTCTTTAACCAACAGATCAGGCTATAATTGTACTGAGAAGATTCCAGGTATGAATAGTTGGACTGAACTGGGGTGAAAAACATATACATTTTCTAAGTTAATAAAATGAACAGTGATCATGAGCGTGATATGGGATAACATTTCTATATGTTATGTCATGTAATTTAATGTTGTTGTATGCAGATGCATTGTACACACACTGTGAATGTGACCGAGCAGATCAGACTCTAACTACTAGAGAAAAAAACAGGTCTCTGTAACAACTGTGTGTGAAAATAAAAATGTTTTTAATCATCTGTCTGTGCAGATACACAAACAGTGTATTTCTGCTTTTTCTTATCTGAACTTTATGTCCAGAGTTTAGTACGAAAGTTGGGAAAACACAAAAACAACACATACAAATATTATTCAGCAAGGTGTGGAGGATTGTAAAATATTTTTATAGTGAAGGGTCCCTTCTGTGTCCAGCAGGGAGCAACTGGCCCAGTGTAATGGTCCCACATTTGTTGGCTGTCTTTAAAACCCTGCAGAACATAGACTGGTCCAAATGACTCCTACGAGATGGCTGCTCATATCATGACAGATCCACCTCCATGTTTAACACCTGGCAAAAGGCACTGTGGGTTGAAGGCATTCTTTGACTTCTCCAAGCAGAAACTGGTCCAGATAGAAGATAAGGATAATCCAGGACCTCATATTACTTTTATTTTGCTGTGGTTTTATGTTACTCATCATCTTTTTCAGCAGGTTTTAAATAGAAATATCCTAATGTTGTTTGTAGGAAAGTGGCTGACGTGTTTCTATGTGTTATAATTTTTTAGGCTTCCCCCGTTACCACCTTATGTAATTTTGCAGTTTTGTCATTAGATCTGCCATCCAGGCTTGGCATATTCAGCTTATGTTGTTAATAAATAGTGACTGTCAGGTCTTATTTCATAGAAGAGATGCAACTTGTTTTATTTAGCATTAATAAGCAGTACACAAACATATAAATAGTTTATTAACCTACTACAATGTAGGCCTTTCTAAGTGCTTTTTAATGTGCAATAGTCAAAAATATATCTTCTCCTATAAACATTTTATTAGACATACGTATTTCATATTTATTTAATATATATTAACTCATTTTACTGTCATACAAGACAAGGATAAGCAAAACAATTCTCACAGTTAAGATGCTAAAACAAGGAAGTGGCAATAGTTGAGTTTTGTGTTAATCAACTAATTAACAAGTTGTTTCAGCTCCAAATAGACCATTCTAGATAACAGACCCTCTTACAAAGTGATTGTTACTAAGGGCTTAAACTTCACCATCTCACTGGACGTTGCTGTCCTCAGATCGACAGGGGGGACTGTTCCAGAGTCTGGGTCCAAAACTCCAGAAGGCAGCTTCACTGCAGGTCTTTGTTAGAGAGTTTTTGGTACAGCAAGCAGCTGAGTCTGTGGCGCTGAGGGCTCAAGGAGGGAGACAGCCTGGCAGTAAATCAAAGTCAGTGGCATGTCCATGAGAAGACTTTGGGGACAAACTGTTGGATTTTAAGAAACTATCCAAAATCAACTCAAACCAAGTGTAGGGACTTCAGAACAGAAGGATTTGTTTGTTCCAGTCAGTACAAACTGTAATCATTTATTTGGAAGAGCTGCCTACTTCACTGCAGTATAGAAAAGTTTAACAACTGACTTGAGCTTGGAATTAAAGTTATTCTGTACTTTATTTGTTTATCTTATTTTGACCACACTCTCACGAATTAGAAAATCTATATAAATCTTAAAGCTTTTCTTTCATTATTATTGGTAAATGAGTTCAGATGGTGAATTTAAACGCAGCATATTGTCGCTCCACATTATCATCAGTTTGTCAGCAGGAAGTCCAGTTAAGGTAGCGCGGTGGTTAAGGTTTGTGTTTGTTAGGGGGGGAGATGCACAATCGACAACAACACAGTAGAAAATAGATCTCACGTGAACGCCAAATGAAATCACAGTGTCGTTCTCTTTAAAAATCAATGAGGCGTGAGATATGAAACCCACATAATTTACAACACCTTGTGGGTGATGAAACAACAGCCTTTAAATGAGACTGTTTCCCCCCCTCGTGCCCGCGCGGGGAGTTGTTTTATGGTAAATATCATGGGAAGGTTTCACAGCCTCCTCATTGGCTCAGAAGTCAGAGACCCCATCATATAAAGCGAGAGTGCGTGATCCAGAGAGTGCTGGCAACGGTTTTGGATCACACCTGCGCTCCAGCTAACGGGATAATACCTTTTACGCACAGAGTCCTTGGAGAGGTTACGCGCGCCGGCGATTTTACGAAGGAAAACAGTAACAGCCAACAGGTAGGTAGATTTGATCTGCATCGCGACGGTTGTTTGTGTGTCTCGGTTTGTGGAGAGAAACTTATCGACTAATTAAAATTCAAAACACTTTAAGTGATTATAGTTTGAAAAAAATGCCGAATTTGTTTGAAATGATACAAATCTCAAAAGCGTTTCACGGAATGATTTCGCATTGAACTAAAGTACTTTGTAAAGAGGCTTAAACACTTGTAATGTCTCAGTTATCAAACAAACGTACGCTCGTTTGCTGCAACTGCAATGTTTCCTCTTTATTCCTTTTTTTCACCGAATTAGTTGAGAAAGATGTTCTCACTATTGAGGCGCAGAAGGAACCAAATGATCACTCTATAAACTTTTATGGTGAATGAGAATCAATAAACTTAAACAAGATTCAATTCTGTTTATTTTGTTTGTTGTGGTGCCTCCTCTTCATGCATCACTTTCCTGTTCACACAGAAACTGTGAGCTGAGGCATTTGAGTGGGCATGTGGTTACTGGAAAAGCTCCGTGGTGGGACACAATCCCAGCCCCCACAGACAACAGAGGCCATTCCTGTCTCTGTGTATGCCAATGTCCTTACTCCAGACAAGATCCCTGATTTCTTCATCCCCCCCAAACTTATCTGCTGTCCACCTGATGAGTCTGTTACACCAGAACCTCAGCACTGCTCTTCCCTGCGCCCCTCCTCTTCAGATCATGCCATCTGCAGCCAGAGCCCCAGAGCTCGGAGCAGCAAGAGCCCCTGCAGCCCTCGCCTCTTCAAACGCCAGGGAGGAGACACACGAAATCTCCAGAAGTCAGCCAACCGTCACATCATCCAAATAGAGAGTGCTGATGAGCCAGGTGCTGGGTCTGCAGACAGGGTCAGTGTTGACGTCAACACTAATGCAGACCCTCAGTCACAGACTGCAATGTCTCTGCCGTACGTCCCCAAGGCTCAAACCTCCTATGGTTTCTCCACCCTGATGGAGTCTCCTCACACTCGTCGCAAGGAGAGTCTTTTCCACAGCGACCCCAGCAGCCCTCTCACCTCCCCGAACTCACAGAGGCGCTCACAAGGGGGGGCTCTTCTGGCCCCAGCTGACTCTAACCCCTATCGTTATTTCAGTGGCGGAGAGAGTGACACCTGTTCCTCAGCAGAGTCATCCCCCTTTAACTCCCCTCTCCTGTCCCGCTCTGCCTCTCTAATACGCTCCATTGCCCAGGATACACAAGCCAAGGTGAGGACTGTTTCTGTATGTGTGTGTTATACTGTGTGGATTAGTCATCAGTGAATGAGATACAAGAGTGTTGCTCGTGTTTGTTTTATAGTGAGGCTTCTTGCTTTATGTTTACCAGTTAATATTTTTCTCTCTCCCTCTAGGTGTCTCGTGCCAAGCGCTCGCTGGCGCGCCATAGTTCTCTCTCCACTGACGAATGCAGCTCAGCAGACAACAGCCCCAACATGCAGCGCCGTCGCATGCGGTGCCCGCCCTCTCCTGCCTTCCGTGGATGTAAGGGCGGTGGTGTAAGGGGTGCAGCATCAGATCTCCTGCAGCGCGAGCACACTGTCAACCTCCACAAAGGAGGGACACTGAGGCTTAGCACTCACTACGACCCAGAGGCAGCTCGGCTGAGGGTGCGCGTGCTCGCAGCTGAGGCCCTTTATGACAGGCAGACGGACCTTAAAAGCATCAACTGCTGTGTTGCACTCTACCTCAAACCTGGCAAGCAGCAGAAACAGAGGAGCACCATCATCAAGAATAGCAGGAATCCAGTATTCAACGAGGACTTTTTTTTTGATGCACTGACTCAGGCACAAGTAAAGAGTCTGGCCATGAAGATAAAGGTAGTGAACAAAGGAACCAGTCTAAAGAGAGACGTGCTTCTAGGAGAAAGGGAGGTGCTGCTCAGTGAGCTGCTCGCAGGCCTCTAGGGAGCCCCTGTCAAGACTTGGGTGAAAACAAGCAGCCCCACATATTGAGGACCCTTTCTTCTCTGGTGACAATTTTGTTTCAATTCACTAATGTGATAAACACTAGACAGGTGAAAGCATGCTGATAACAGGGAAGTTATATCTTGCACACTGTGTTACGCACATCAATGGACACAAAACCGAGGCCTCCGTAGAATTAAAAGTCCCACTTTACCACGCTGAAATCACTAGCTTTTTTGTTCAGAAGTCAATCCAGTTGAAACAAATGCAAATCACCATTATATACATGTTTACCAGTGAATTTGCAATGTCAGCAGTGGAGCTGTGGTCCTTGTTTGTGTATTTTATTTTAAATATTGAGTTACAAAAGGTGTTGCCTTCACTGATGAGCATTGTGATGTGGTGCAATATGGAATCAGCTGTGATGCAATGATGATCTTGTTTAAGCTAGAGCTGTATTTTTGTAATGATGCAGTAATATTATATTTGAGTTTTTGCACGTTCCTGTGGAAATTAATAATATCTCTGTGTACTTGAAAGAATTTATATTTGGGAATTAAATTTTAATTGTTCCAGGATGTAATATTAATATGACTGCTGTTATGTGATATGCCTTTGAACTTAAATAAAAACACTAAACTCACACTAATGCATTCCCTACATGTGGCTTTGTCTCAGTATTTTTGTATTTTAATAATTGTCAGGATCAAAAGAAAGCCCTATATAATTATGATTATGACAAACCTTCCTTCCCTCCTCCAACCTTTCTATTTTTGCAAACAAGTCTGAGGCTGGGTCCTCTGAGAGGGGCACACACTGGGTGTCATTTGTGAGGCTTTTAATCCAGGTTCTCTGCACGTAATATTGTCTTTGTGTGCATTCAAACTCCCTGTTTAATTTTAAAAACGCATTTCCTATTCAGGCTGTCTCCCTGAGACTTTCAAATAGTTATTAAGGACTGCATGATCAGTCATGGCTCGATCACTCACTCACTACTGAATAAACTACTACTACTACTACTACTACTACTACTACACTAATAAATAATGTCCCTATAATATGTCCCTATACAAGTAAACTGCAGTCACAAATACGTTTTTGTGCAGAAAGTACGTTTTTTTTTTTTTGATCGTATGTTCCTAAATCACAATTACCGTAAATGACAAGTCGCAAGTACGTTGATACCTAACTTATGAATGAAACGTACAGAGGCAGCGTATTTTTGTACCCCAAAATATCCAATCTACAACATCCTGCATCGTCTGCATTAAAATCCAAAACACGATCTTTCTCTAACTCTAACCTCAGTACTTTTCTTTCCTAAGTCCTCATGCGGGACTTTGGTCTCTGTGGGACATGATTATTAAGTTCGTCTCAAAAACGCAGTCGCTTTTCAGTTGCATAGAACGTAATTTTTAGGAGACAGCGTTAGAACAAACACTATAACTTGTTTGTGCTCTATACAGTGATGATATATCGTGATTTATGTGTTCAGTACTTGTGTTGGGATAAATGAAAATGCTCTTGTGCAGTGTGTAGTAGTAGGGAAATGTACAAGAAATAGAAAATATACCCCATAATCGACATTAACATATTTGTCAGGTATGGCATGGTCCATCACAGTAATTTGAACAATTTGTGGATCTTGTGCCTCCTCTATTGGTGAAACATAAGAATGACACTTCATTAAAACCCAGAAATCATAGTATTTCTAACTTTTTTTGGAGGAAGCTCGGCACTGCTGCTTTTTTGTGCAATTGTAGTTGACTGGTAATCTGCATTTGGGTGTCTCCAGTCTTAGTTCTGCCCATACTGCATAAGACACCTTATCATACCCAGCAGTCGACAGGAATATATCTGTGAGGCATGGCACATGGTCCCACAATTTTCAAGTGTGGATCTTATGCCCTTTCTACTGGTGAAGCATCAGAATGACACTTTACTAAAACAGAAATGATTCAAAGTATTTATTATCTTTTTCCCCTGTCTTAGCTCTGCTCACTGCATAAACAAGAACAGTGTATGTGATTCTCAAAAACTGAAGAGATAAAACAAGGAAAGAAATGTTTTAATAATTTTCCTTATGTGTATGTGATATTGTATTTGTGACTGTCTCATAATCTTTGAATGAGACAAACTATTAAGAAAAACATTGGCCTATATTCATAATTAACAGACTTGAATGCAGATATATTAGAAAATTATATTTGGTTCTTATATTTGGTTCCAAACATATTTTCTCAATCAGTATTTTACTTAAGTGATGAGGCCCTAAACAAATGATGAGGGATTTCATTCTGTTATGTTTTATCTTCTTCTATTTCTATGCACTATGAGAATTTAGCAATAATGTATTACTGTCATTTCATTGATGTTTTACATACTGATCTCTTTGTGATATTGACAGAGATATGACTTTGTCATAATTATTCATCTTCAGTCAGACTGAAGAAGCCACTTGGATGAGTAGTGATACGTTTCAACTTGCCATGGCTCAACTTCCAGATCATGAACGTTACAACTTGTAATGTTTGTAATTATAAACTATAATTTATGCATTTTTAACTTATTCCAGGTTCATTTTTGTTTCCACTTCATTCTCCAGCTTAGGAGAGGAATTACAAATTCATAGCTTTGGGATGACTATCATCATAATCTTTGTGATTTTGTGAGCAGAGGTGTCATGTCATTATACCAGTATTCAAATCTCCAGAGCTGAACTTAGATATTAGATTTAATCCTTCACTGTTCAATTCTCACCATCAGCTTCAACATACAGTACAGCATACCACACAGAGTTTTTGTAAGGTAAGTTAATGTTTCCACACTGAAGGGAAACAGAAGATAAAAATCACTATCCTCGTTTGGAAAACTAGCTATTTTCCCAGTGCCAGTAGGAAAATGTCTCTCCATCAAACACAGAATATACACCTAACTACTGTATATCCTCTTTACATTTACAGAACAGGTAATCTGTCAGAGAAAATGTGCTCAAACAATACTGACTGCAGTGTTTTAATGGTGGAGTATGATTTAATCACACTACCCTATAGTGTGATATGTGTGCCTTAATGAGCAGTGGATGATTTAAGGTGTTTGCAGACAAAGCAGGAGGGCTCATAATGTATCAGATTTGGGTTGCTGACATAACAACATTTATTTAGTTTCAGACTGTGTGATTTAGACTGACTGAAATTTATAATGTGAAATAATGTGTCAAATGTATTGCAAAAATATATCAGGTGATATGCAGTATTGTATTGTAAAATGAACCAAGGAGGCACAAATTCTGCTTTTGTCATCAATTTCAAAAAAATATATCTTTGTTTTGCAGGGAGAACAAGGAACAGCTCTACATATGATCAATAAAAAATAAAAAACTAACTAAAGACTAACAAAATTTTTGTGAGTTAAAGTGTAGATCCAAGTATCCATCCACCATTATTTTGGGATAACATGAATTGTACGAGGCTATCTACAGAATTTTCTATTTTTCGATTTTTACGTATCCACTCAGACTTTGTGCGCTTTAAAAACAGATCCGAACCATAACAAACGGACCCATCAGCTGGTAGCTCCTTCAAGACACGTGCATCATGGGAAATGCAGTTCTTCTTTAAAGTCTAGCGCATCCTGGTGTCATAGCCTGGAATTCCATTAAAACTACGTCACCCAGAATGCCTCACTGAAATCGTAAACAGAGATCTGTCAAACAACAGAAACGCCATCTTGACAGCACCCTCAAAATGGCAGAAAGGTATGAGAGAGAACCTGGTCGTGAACTAAGGTTCGTGTTGTCTACTATTTAAAACAAGAAGCAGCAGTTTTTCTAGAAACGAGTGGTTATGGGGCGTGTGTCCCGCACGGCAGCACAGAGCCTGTAAAATGGATATAACTACGGCGGTTTTCAATGCGGCCAGAGATGGTAAGCTGAAACTTATCCAGAAGTTGCTGAGCAACAAAACTCCTGAGGAGCTGGAGGCTTTAGCCGAGGAGAAGACACAGGGGGGCACGCCTCTGTTAATAGCCTCTCGATACGGACATTTAGAGGTTGTGGATTATCTCCTTGAACATTGTAAAGCAAATGTTGAATTCGGGGGATCTGTTAACTTTGACGGAGAGACCATCGAGGGGGCTCCGCCGCTGTGGGCGGCTTCGGCAGCCGGTCACCTCCCCGTGGTGAAGACGCTACTGAAACACGGTGCTTCAGTAAATAACGCAACACTAACTAACTCAACGCCGCTCCGAGCTGCCTGCTTTGACGGTCACCTGGAGATAGTCCGCTACCTAGTGGAGCACAGAGCCGACATGGAGGTCGCCAACCGCCACGGCCACACCTGCCTCATGATCTCCTGCTACAAGGGACACAAGGAGATAGCCAAGTTCCTCCTGGACCGTGGGGCTGATGTGAACCGCAAGAGTGTAAAAGGAAACACCGCCCTCCACGACTGTGCTGAGTCAGGTAGCCTGGACATCATGAAGATGCTGCTGAAATGCAATGCACGCATGGAGAGAGATGGATATGGAATGACCCCGCTGCTCGCTGCCAGTGTAACAGGTCACACCAACATTGTAGAGTATCTTGCGCACCAGCCTCGCACCTCCAGAGAGGAACGTGTAGATGCACTTGAACTCCTTGGGGCTACTTTTGTGGACAAAAAGCGAGATCTTTTAGGAGCTATGAGGTACTGGAGAAGGGCGATGGAGCTGAGGCAGCCAGGTGACAAAGCTGGATCCTTGGCCAAGCCTCCACCTGGTCCCCCTATCCCTGCTTATGGCTGTGCACAGGAGGTGAGCACTGCAGAGGAACTAGAGGCTCTCATCACAGACCCAGATGAAATGAGGATGCAGGCTTTGTTGGTTCGAGAGCGAATCCTGGGCCCATCCCACCCAGACACCTCTTATTACATCCGCTACAGGGGAGCTGTGTATGCTGACTCAGGCAACTTTGAGCGCTGCATCAGCCTGTGGAAATATGCTTTAGACATGCAGCAGAGTAACTTGGATCCTCTCAGTCCCATGACAGCCTCCAGTTTCCTGTCCTTTGCAGAGCTCTTCTCCTTTGTTCTTCAAGACCGGGCCAAAGGTGCCTTGTCAACGCGCATCACCTTCCATGATCTGATGACTGTGCTGGGAAAAAGTGTGAGGGAGGTAGAGAGAGCTGTGGCACAAAGAGACAACCCCCCAGAAGCCCCTCAGTTCACCAAAGCCCTCTCCATCATCCTCCACCTCATCTTTCTGCTGGAGAAACTGGAGTGCACCCCAGAGCAGGAGCATCAGAAGAAGCACACAGTTTACCGTTTGCTAAAGCTGAACCCTAGAGGTCGGAACAGCTTCACTCCTCTCCACATGGCCGTAGACAAGGAAACCACATCTGTGGGCCGCTACCCGGTGGGCCGATTCCCCTCTCAGGCGGTGGCAGCGCTGCTCCTAGAGTGTGGCGCAGACGTGGATTCACGTGACTGTGAGAACAACACACCACTGCACATCGCTGCTAACAACAGTTGTCCAGAGATTATGGCACTACTTATGAAGGCTGGGGCTCACTTTGATGCTACAAATGCACAGAGGAAGACAGCGTATGAGCTGTTGGATGAGCAGAGCAGTGGGCACCCAGCCCTCTACCCACTGAACTATGTCACCCTTCAGTGCCTGGCGGCATGTGCAATTGAAAGGCACAAACTTCCCTACAGAGGACTCATCTCTGAGGAGATGGAGGCTTTCATTGAGCTGCACTGACTTTCACTACTCTCCCCTGATGAGGAGCCCCTGCTCTACTCTTTCTTTTATCTCTCATAGTTTCTGCCACATCATTGTCTTCATTTTAGTTTCCTTTTGACTTTTGCATCACTACTGGCCCCACCATCTTTGTGTCAGACCAAACCATAGCAATAAACATCCAGCCTCTGAGTTTAAATCTCTGACTGAGGTCTGGTCAGTCATCACTTTACTCGAGCATTAAGTCACATAGACTTATAAAATGAAGTGTTAGTTTCTACAGTAATCTAAAGCATTGTGAAACATCAACTTGATACAGATGTTAATGCATTTCCTATTTGTTTCTCCCTCTTTAAAAAGAGTGTTGCTGTATGATGGTACTTGTGTGTGTGTTTGATGGTTCCTGGACTGTATGAGAGATTTAATTGTTACTGATGGAAGTACCTGATCAAACTAGCCAGACAACATGCATGAAAAGTGAATATGAAGTGAAGAGTGAATATGAATATGATAGCTCGCTAGTTTTGCACATTCATTCCGAAAATGATGTGTTTCAACAAACTCACAAGCCAAATTTGCTTGCTGGAAATTTCTGCCTGGTTCTTCCTCATATACACCATCTGTTGTGCTTCTTTGAAATGGGAAGGTGTTGAATTTACTGTGCCAAATGTCAGCCATCAAATTATGTTCTGTTACAGGCTGTAAACCAATGGCAAAATGAGAAGAAAGTAATTTATCTTTCTAAACAGAAGAAGTAAAAAACTAAAGCGGCAGCGTTCAAAAAAGTTCCCCAGTTCCAGAAGATCAGCAACTCAGGTTGCTTGATATTTTAGACTGTGATGTGATTTGACAGCCTGCAGAGACGTCATTTGAAAGACATACATGAGACTGAGGATGAGTTGTATCCATTTCACGAAGTAAAAATTGTTTAACTACAACTCACAAATGTCCACACACGTTTCTAACCTATGCAGTTTGTATTGTTCCAAACAGAAACAACGTTCTTCCCTGCATAAACAGATTTTACTGGATCATGAATCACATGCCTGGGGCTGCTTCTTTGACGATTAATTGGTATCTTCTGAACTTACAAACCAAGAATGTTTTCTCTAAGAATCTGCCTATGTTCAAATGAACAATTTCAACTTAGAGCCTAAACTGTGCCTACATCCTTCTTCTTGAGGTAATGTCACCATCTGCACAGATATTCAATTCAGAGCCAAAGAAGCAGCTTCACAAGCAGGATGTTTGTAGTGATTACAACAGAGTCTATGCCCATGGGAAAAGTCACAAATTAATTGCCTAAGATCATGTTTTAATTCCGTTTTGGAGTGGATTTTCCCTTTAACCTCAGATGCAGTTCACAAAAATGGAACAGATGGTTCTCCGACCATTCTTGCATCTCAGTCTTATTTTTAATAGTCTTTTGTTAATCTTGTGTTATCGTGAATGTTTTGTGTGTCTGTGCTAAGCACCACCAAGTTGAATGCACACTGAGAAGCTCTACAAACGCTGCCTTTCTCTTTCTCAACGGATTAGTTTAACAGCAGATAACTCAAGAACAAAAGTGTGTTGGAGATACTTGAATAAAATTCAGTATCACAGCAATAAATATGTGTTTGTGTCTATGCACATTTCTTACTTTTGAATTGATTTTGATTTGAGGGAAAAAAACTCAAAAAAAGTATCTTTTTTTGTGCTCTGATTTGTCACTAGTTGTTTAGCTTGAGTGCTCTTGCTGACAATTTCAGCATTTGTATTAAAAGCATCATTACCCATATTTAGATGGATGGAAATGGTTGCAGTAGCAGATCATAAAAATAAAAAAAACTCTACCACCCCATCAGGGCAGCCAAGTTCATAAAATGACCTTATTTAGGAAGACACATTATTTTTGAGTGCATACTAAGTGTTACATTAATGGAATATTAAAAAATATAATCTGTGCCCACTCAGTTAAGCTCTTTATACTAAACAGAAGCTTTTCACTTCTCTGCTCGCATAAACTTGAAGACACTGAAATGAAGCGTAACAGAAACTTGATCTTTCTGAGTCCTGCACTCTTAAAGTATAAATAGAGTGCAATTAACGTCACTGCTGCAGGGCAGTGGTAGAGACAGGGCTCTTACCCTGCTAATTTTAGGGATCTTTTGCCTTAGCTTCAACTCTGAAAATGGGAATACTGTAATGCTATACAGCTGGGCAGGTCACAGGGTTAGTGTCTGGGACAGTACACAGACAACAACGGCTGCATTATTCAGACAGGAAGCGGACACAATATGAGGTAATTTATTTTAAATACAAGGTTTGCTGGAACGTTGGCCTAACAAAATATTAAATATTTAGCTATTGTTATGGTTAATTTCTGCTTAAAAGTGACAAGTGTCATGTTGGCAGAGTTAACTGAGCAATGCCAGCTGGTAAAGCTACATGGATGTGTCCAAAATCACCCTGCTACCATATGTAATATATAATGCATTAAACTTATTGTCCACTATTTGAGTATGTTAATCTATTCTCTATACAGTTCCCTAAGAAAAATACAATCCTACAGTGCATTACTCCACATCTTACAGATAGAAAAATTACTGTTGCACTGCCCTGTAACTATTGATGATTATGTAAAATGATGATAATAGGTAAGGATCCAAAATTTCAATTTCTTGCTATGATACTGAGGGTGCATTGTACAGGAATGATTTTAGAGTGGCTGCATACAGCAGGTCTTCAAGGGCTGTAGTAATAACATTATGTTGACATAAATTAAAATTTTGAAAGCAGCCTCACAATAATTTAAGAGACTAAAGACAACTACATTTTTAAAAAATATGCCTCACACCGTTCATGTAGATATGCCTTTACTTATGCAAATATTCTTTGTAATACTGGTGCTTAGTTAAAGTCTTAAAGTCAAAATAACTGATGTAATGACATATAGAATAGTGTAGTACAAAGCAGACTTGCCATAGATGTGCTGGCATACGTTATCATGGATTCAAGAAGCTTTTGTGTTAATACTCCCAGTCTCAAATACAGTAAATGCAAAATCACATAATAACAACATCCCACTAGATGTCACTAGCAACAAAGAAAATCAATCAGACTGGTCGTCTTTGTCCATTTAGGAGCATGTGATAGGCTCAAAATATGTAGCTTCCAATTAGCATCACAAGTGGTGGCAGTTGGTTAATTTCCCCGTCTCTTTCTCACACTCTGTCAAGCAGTCTTTGTGTCAGAGCTTGATAGAGAAAGAGAGAATGAGCTGTTGAGAATGACTTTTACCAAGCTCTTAGGCAGAGCTGAACACACATTTGTAATGTATCTGGAGGAACAAAAATCTTGGTTGGAAGAGTTGCTGATGCTGACTCTGTTTGCAGGGAGCTGCATAATGGTCAGCAGAGAGGTCAGAATAAAGCCTCCTTCAGTCCCGGAGCGTCATGCCAACCTCAAACACCGTACTCCAACACCTCACAAGTTGCCCTTGTGGCAGTTGTTTTTCTCAAGTTGTGTGACCTAAATAACACAAAATCTTAAAAAACAATGGTCTGTATTAGTTTATGTGGCATATTTTAGGATTAAACAGGCAATTATTCACAGTTTCATTTTTGCTTTATTTTTATTGATTTTTTAAGCATAAGTAAGGAGGTGACATTGGTATCATAATTTACTGGAGTTTTTAAATGGTTTCATATGTCCAGTTTTTTCCAGTATTTTGCACATTGTTCATATTATAAGGTATAGGTCAGATGCATATTATTTTATTAATAATTACAGTTTTCTTTGTTGGAGGGTTTTCCTGCAGCCATTTCAATGTGCTGCTTCATGGTATAATAAAGAGCAAAATTCCATATATTTTAATTGCATCTTTGATATGTTGGCAGTATGATGAAATTATAGGCAAAACCTCTTTAAGCCACATTGTGTGGGGATGAAAAGCACCTCCAGTATACAGTATCAGCAACAGTCAAAATGTACCATAAAAATGAATCCGTACCTTGATGCACATTATAACTTTCATTATAAGTTGCATAGGTGTAAACTGCAACTATAGGTCTGCCTCAGAAAAAATATAGTTTATAACTTCTTCATCATCTATTGTCCTGAACAAAAAGTACATAGTTAACTTATTTTATGCTACTGACCTACCACTTACCTCTTTTGGGTTTATAAATACATTCCCATAATGCCCCACAGTGAGTTGTGGTTGCCCTGCTATATTTTTGATTAATATATATAATATAATTTAAAGGTGGTTCTGCTCTGTGGGACCTTATGTTGTGTTCTGACTCACTATTCCTGCCAACAGCTATAATTAGACACTATATTATGAGAGTCTACAGGGTTTCAAGGTGCTTATCTTCATTGTAGCCCCTGGGGACCACAGTGGAAAAATCAGCCACCAATACACAACACCAACCTACCTCAGCAGCCACCTCTTCTGCACCAGTCAGCGATCCAGTCAGAGCTGGAGGACGTGATGGGGGATGTGGGGTAGTAATGGGGGTAATAGGAGTGATGGGGGATACGGTTGCTATTGGAGATTTAGCCTGCATCACGTCATGTGTAGGGGGGGAGGGGGAGCGCTCCGGTGTGTGTTTGAGAGAGAGAGAGAGAGAGAGAGAGAGCTGGGAGGGGGGAGGAGGACAGGGCAGGAGAGGAGAGGGAGGGAAGGAGGAGGGCATTGAGGAAGAAGGCAGGGAGTATCAATGACATCAACCAGCAGTATCTGAGTCTACCCGACCAGCAATGCTCTCCCGACCAAAGGGCTGAAGAGCAGCCGTGACCCGCTGCGCTCCCGAGAAGTCGCTTCTACAGCCCGGACAGTGGGGAAACGCCGGCGATATGTAGATGCATCCCCCACAAAGGCAGACCTTTCTCTGAGTGGAGCTCCGCTGCCACTGGATTACATTTATCCTTACTGTTTCCGAGGAAGCTTCCAGCTGCAAATCCACCCACATGAATCTACGAGACAGGAAAGAAGACGGAGCACTTTATTCCAAGGTAACCATCATTTTACTGTACATCCTTACACAGTTCACGCTTGCAGCCGTGCACCCCACCCAGACGGGTTATTATCACTTGTCGAATACCCTTTTGGAAACTAATGAGGTAAGAGTATAATCCAGTCGGGTTTAGCCTTTGTCAAGGCCCGGGATTCTTCTTTGCTTTGCCCCCCTCTTAACTCAGTATCACCTGAGACTTTGTTTGAAACGTTTGGGTGAAAAATAGACCGAGGGGTTGTGCAGATCAGGCTGTGAGTGCGCGTCCCCCTCCTTATTGTTGGCTGGGCAGCATGAGGGACCCGGGCAGACTGGCAAAGCCTTTGTTCCTCATCCACTCTCAGGTAAAGTGGATTTTTTTTTTCTGATGGCCCTTTTTAAATCACTCTCAAGATAGAATGTGTCATTTTAGTGTTGAAGCCACATTTTTACGTCTCAAAAAAGGAAAATTTAGACAATAACGTTGTTTATGTCAACCCTCATGAAAAAAAAAATAGACTGTATCCTATAGATTTGTCAAGAAGAGTCAGAGTAAGTCCTGTTAACTCTGTACACATATTTTATTACTGCTATGTCATTCTAAACACTTTTTAGGAGACTATCTCAGACACATGAAATCCATACCAACACATTACGAATCCATATGGGATGTATAATATCAGAGTTATTTTTTAGTAAAGGTACCAGGTGGCAGGGCAGATGGACCTATTTAGAAATATTGTTTTCTAGACAATAGAGTGGTTGCTGCAACTAACTCCAAGCATTATTTAGAACAAGCCCATTTCACATATTGTTTTGTAGTCCATAGACATCCCATATGTCTATAATTATACACAGTATTTGCTGTTAACGCAACCACTCACGCGTACAGGGTGAGTGTAATTTAATGATACGTCCATTCAGACTGACACATTTTCCGAGGGCTATGGCTTGTTTGAGATTTCATCATGTACACTCCAAATGCCTATTTCTATATTTCCGCGGTGTGGCCTGTGTAAACTGGAAAATCGCACTGTCGTGGTGAATCTGAGGGAGGTCTTCTTCCTCAAACACAGATGGGAAATTTTCCCTGGGGCACCGTGCATTTGCTGGTTATTGTTCCAGACCATTTCAACATCCCTAATTATTTTAATCAGTCATTTTTACACATGGATTCCTCAGTAGATCCTCAGATTTTCTTTTAGTCTTTTCAGCTCCGCTTTGTGCCTAATAGAAGAATTCACAAGGCACTCCACCTTCACGAGATGTAGATATTTGCATTATTTTGACAGGAAAAACTCATTATCTGGAAGCAGAATAATTCAACTGGCAAATTTCCTCTGTCTGTCTCAGGGAAACAGATCAAATACTCTCCTCCATGTGCAAAGATGCTCAGCCCCACAGGTATTCATCTATGTAAGGAGCGCTAGTTTATGAAATCACTGATGGCATGTACTCCCTTAAATAGCATTTCACAGGGTTCAACCATAGGCCTCAGTGGTTTCCTGCTCCTTCCAAACAGATACCACTGTAAGATCCATCCAGACTTGAGTATGCTGGATGATGTGCGCTCCCAGTGGAACAGCTTTGGATTTCACGTCAAAGGCATCGTTGAAGTCTTATTCCCAGATTCTCGCAGCAGATTTACCCTAACTGCTGCGCTCTCTACTTTCCTCTCTTGCTTACGTGTTATCCCTATGCATGGATTTTGTCAGAGTCTCGGTGTAAACTGCATTAGCTCTGCCGCAACAGTCAGCTGAAAGAAAAATATCAAGGGATGCAACTTTGATGCTGGGAGCGTAGCCACCTGTATTACAAGCAGACAGAAACTCTGTTGTTGTCTCGCCATTGATATTAATTGACCTTTTCAAAGCCTTCCAAACACTGAGCTGTTGTCTGCTCCCTGCTCTATTTGTATATTCAGAGACTGTTGAAACCAGAAGATACAGAATGAAGCTATTAAGGCTGAACAATATGATCGAAATGATTATTACAATATGTGATGTTTCTATATATACCTCTTGCCAGTTTTACAGCTTGACATCAAAATTTCATCTAAATATTGAAACAATATCACACATGACAATTTTTTTTCTCAAAGAGCTTTAAAATGTTAACACTGAGGAAAAATACAGAAAATAATCAAAACAAAAAATGATCTAACTCTGTATTAGGAAAAAGGAAAGGAAAAACCTCCGGGAGAACAACAGTGGCGGCATCCCTGCTACAGGACTTTTAGGCTGCACAATTAAAAATGATTCCTTTTAATTTATTAATTTAACCTTTGTTTAACCAGGGAGTTGCTTGATATATGTTGTCTTTAGTAGGGCATGGTAGTTCATCAGTATTATGGGCTATTTTTAATCATATTATGATATATTATTGTTTTACATAATCCTGGTGGCCAAATGAGTATTTATGAGCAAATAAATAATTAGTTCTTGTTTGCATTTCGTTTATTGTAGTACACATCAGTGAAAATATGTATTGCATTCAGCATCAATTTCCCTCTGAGATTAGTGATGTTTTTTGAATCTTGAATCAATTTGAATATTTTATGTTACAGTATATAATAATGTATCTTTATTTTGAAAACCACTCTTATGATATTATGACATTGACGTCAACCATATCAGCCGGCCCCACTCTCTGTCCTTGAGCACATACATACAGTTGGATCACATGGGCTAATTAACAACAATCACATACTGTAAAGCACAAAGCAGAGTTCATTGTGCCACCATTAAGAAATCTCATCTAATGTTAAAAACTGGCTGTGACAAATAATAAATGTGTGCACCAGCAAACATTTGTATGTTATTATGTAAAACGAAAACTGATCTTTTTGTTTCTACTGAATAACAGTTTGTAGTGTTTGAAAATGATAATATACTGAACAGATTTATTTCATACATAGAACCATATGATCATATCTGATAATCAATAAATGCACATCCACTTCAGTTCAGTACATCTTTTATTGCTGTTACATAATAAAATATTGTCTTGTCATTTCAAGGCTTGAAAGCTTTCAAAGCTAAACCTATTTTAAAAAATATGAAATAAATAACAGTAAAATTCATAAGAGAAAATATTTAAGAACCTTTATATTGAATTTTCACTTGCATCTATTTCCTTGGCTAATGGTTTGCCTACCTTTTAGCCTTATTTTAACTGTATTGTTGTGTTGCATATCTGTCTTCTTACTAAGTTTAACTACATTACTAACTCAGATAATATGTCGACAGGTAATTTATATTTACATATTTACAAATAGGTATTCGAGAACTCCACTGCAGCCTGCTGCTGCAAAGACCAAGAGGTCATTTGCATTTATGTGTGTGTGTTTATTGTGTGTCAACGTGTCTGCGTATGAGTGAAGGCTAAAAGATAGGTTGTGACTTGACTGATGCCCTTCTCCAGATGAATCAGAGGTTCTGATGTGTCAGCAGGGATGAATAATGCACACTCCTTCGCTACCTCTCTTCTTTTCCTCTCTTGTCTTCAGTCGTTTGCTCTGCTTTTCATCACAACTGCCACATCTGAAGACATCTTCGTCTTCCTTTTCGCTGCACCCCTCTTCCTCTCCTCCCTTATGCAAAAGAGGGCATAATTTCCCCCGTTGGTACTGCTGCCTTGCTGTCCTCTGGACAACCCTCTTTTCTGCTTCAACTCATTCTTCTTTTCAACCTGAAGTTTTGTTTAAGTGAAGTTTTTGCATGGTGTTGCATGGCGAGGGATATGTTTTTTCTTAGGTGACATTTGCGCTGAAAATGACTAAACGTGTTGATGTGCACAGGTCATTATCCAATCATGGTAGGAGGAAGTGCATTGACTCGGTTTGACAGTTACATCCCTGACTGACAGGAATCATTAGGAGGTTAGGGTGACTGACAAGATGGCTGACAAAGCAGAAGACAAACTGCCTAATCAGAACTTGGAGAAAGAGTGGGCGCTATTCGCTTTGAAGTATACAGTTAGCCGCCAATAAATGTTCAAACGTCTGAATATTCTATGCACCTTGCTTCAAGCTCCTGACAAGTCCTCAAGAGTATTTTCATCTTTTGGAATGATAAACTCATTCTCAGTGCATGTAGGGGTTTAGATGAATTCATTTGGGCTAGATGGGTGTCAAAGCAGTGTAGAGTTCTTACTCAACATGAAATAAAAAAATTTTTTTCTAGCTTTGCTTTATTTGTGAGATTAAGCAATGTGTATGATGGCATGTAATATCCTTACTTAGTAACTCTTATTAGCCCAGGTCCACTTTGTTACACAGTATGTGGCAAAACACAGTATGATATATTTAACTTCCTAGCCCTGTGTGAGAATATGTCTTACTGTGCTTTTTAGCCACACTATTGACATGGCTCTAGGAATGGCTGTGTTGGTCACTTTGTTCACCTTTTTGGTTCAGACTGATATGTGTCAACAATTATTGAATGTATTGCCAAGACATGCTTTGTACATACATTCGTGATCAACCTACTTGCATGGCATGTTAGCTGGCATAGGCATGTAGCTCAAAGAACTGCTGTGCCTAAGAACAGCCCATACAACTGCTAAAGTCACTGTAGAATCTTTAACTGTGTTTTCTGTTTAAAAAGCTCTATAAGAAGAAGATTATAATACATTTCTACATTTCCTAAAACACATACCTCTGTCTCTGCTTTGGCATGCCCAAAACTCCTTCTAAGATCCAAGAGAATAAAAGGGTTTGGCAGGCCTCCATCTGCCAGTTAGTGAGAGAACGTCTTTATTGTATCAGCGGAACAGCTCTGCTCTACTAAACGCAGGATGGAAAAGGGACAATGTCTAAGAAACATACGTCCCCATTCCATCATCACAAATCACAGATAGAAAACTTAAAAGCTAGAAGATTAGACTCCCTCCAGGGTCAGCAGGAACATTCTGCAGTCTGTGAAATGCTTGTGCGTGTGTGAGTTTGTGTACGTGCAGGTGGTAGTGGTTGGTCCTGGTTGACATGGCTCTTGAATACAGCCCCAGATTTGTTTGTGGCATTTCATGATTACTCTGTCTCAACAGCGCTGAAGGATGCCAGGTTGGATAAAGTATTTGTTTGATGGAGGTGAGAGTAATGGCTAGTCGTTGGTGGAAAGCATTCATGCGCAAGTCTGTTACTCTTGACAAGCATTTCATCTCTTCACTTACCGAGACACACTCTCCGTGTGATTTCAGCAATGAGACGCAGGACAAATGCAGTTTTTCTACCCCATTACTCCAGTTTTCAATTCTATTCACAACTTTATCGTCCCTCAAGGAGAAATTCATTTGGCGTCACAAATCTCATCTCGATCAGGAAGTCATGCAATGGCTGGTTAGTGGCAGAACTGTGAAGGCTGGTCATCTGTGTAGCATGTAAATAGGATTTGTTCACCAGCATAAGGAGATTCAGAAATAAGTCCTGCTTTTTAATGTTGAATGGTGATGTAAGTCACATATGTCTGTGCTATAAATTGACCTAACCAAACAGGAAGTCGTGTGAAATGTGTTTTCTGTAGATGATCTCACTGTTGTTGCAGAACTGTGTTGGAGTTCTGAGATAATGAGCTCTCAGTAGACAGCATATCATGTGACCAACTTAGACAGGTGATACCATGGCAGCACAAATACACAGGAGAGAGTTGGATCCTTGGCAAACACAACAGTGTGTCTCCAGAAAACTCATAAGTACCTCCCAATGGGACTGGAATATAATTTAGAAAAGCAAAAAATGAATGAAAGGTTTGCTTCAAGATTACAGCACACAAGTGGGTAACAGTGAATGGGCAGTGCAGATCAATGCTTGTAAAACTGTAGATTTGTGCAGTTGTGTGTTGATATTTTTAATGTCTGTTCTGTGCTTGCAAAAGATATTCATTCTATAAATCAATAAAAGGATGGATTTATATGAAGATGGTTGACAGAGCTTACATTAATGGCATCCCCACTGGATATGTGTGTGTGAATGATCAGTCAATATGAAGTTATTAAAACAGAGCAAGTGTTTCCCCAGGCTACTGTTATCACTCTCAAGATAAGCTTCAACATGCCCTCAAACCTGCTTTACACAGTCTGACTTTGTCTTCTGACTGATGTGTAGGTTTTGCTAAACACTGAAACAAGGGCGGAGCGGGGAGGTTAGATAGCTGGCATGTCTAATTAATGAATTCAAATTTGATGATGGCCAGGACGATGACAATGACACCCAGGAAGATGAAGGTGTTCTCTGTTGTCAGGGAGCCCAAGTCCTGTTCCAAGAGAAGCTCACTAATTGGCTTCAAGGTGCCTTGGCTAGCAGTGTGTTTCAAGGATATGTATGTATGTGTGTTTGTCTGTCTGTGTCAATGAACATTTATTCTTTCATTTTAGTTAGACATGATTGATGGTTGAATCTCAATAGGCAGTATAGACAGGCAGCAGACTCATGTTAACATAACATTAATTTAATAATTTTCACATCTTTCCACATCTTTCACACACTCGCGTCATCTACACATATAGTGCAATAAGCAGTGCAGACATTAACAAAACTAAACCAGTGATGATTTATTCAAATAAATTTATTAACAGTGTTTGGGATAAAGAAGAAACATATTTGCCCAGTAATGAGACAATTCACTTGATCTTTTATATGCCAGAGCTGTAGAACAATTAGGGATGTACATGCAAGTGCATAACTATGTGGACATCAGTATGTATACAGTTCTCTCTCTTGCTAGGATAAGAGTCTGTGCCAGCCTTAGATATGCTAAGTGGACAGTGAGTTGACAAGGACTCAACCATCAGTCTGCATAATGAACCGCTGCACAGAAAATCGTCTGCTTCTGAAAAGCAAGCAAAAGAGATAAAGAGAGGTCGCTGAAGGAAATTACGGAATATGTTTGGGTGTTTGCGGGCTGTGTGTTGTCATTTTAGCTGAGTGAACATTGCGTAGGCGTCTGCATGTGGACCCGGGGACATCTTGTTCTTCTGCTGTTGTCAGGTGAAAAACTTCACCTGTCAGGTGAAGCTGTATCTGCAACATGTCAAATTTTTGGAAGGAGAAAAAACAACCATGTTTTAGGTGGATAGCAACACATTTCTGGCATTACCCTAAGGGCTTTGAAAGCGCTTTATGGCCCTAAGGGGTTGAAAAATTGACTCAGCTCACACACAAGAAAGTAATCCTTCAACTTATTTGAAAGCATGAAAATTGTTGAAATTGAAGCTGCAAGGTTTTCCCCTAATAGTGTGACACATAGATTCCTTTTATGTGTTAAACCATATGGACTGTTCAGTGACTCTTGTGCCCTGACTTTCTTACCTGTTAGCATATCCTAGCATTCAGCTGTTATTGCAGCTGCCTGGAGCCTAGTCTAGTATTTTCTTAGCAATTGGTGGGTGAATTTATTATTTCAGAAAACATGCGGCACTTCATTAGAGACTGATTAGAGGACCATCCGATATTGAAATCAAGATTAGAGAATAATTTTTTGTTTATGTATTGTCACTTAAACCATGTTATTCACTATTAATTTAACTTATGATAGATTCCTTTTGTTGTTTAAAGGAAAGATTTAGTGATGGGGACTCTTCATTCCAGCAGCACTAACCACTAACCAAACACTTTACCGTGTTTTCCTTGTTCTGACCCCTCCAGTAATCTGCCATATATGTACTTTTATTTGCTGCTTAGCAGAAGCCATTCCATCTGTTCCTGGGCTCTTCCGAGCATGATGTATCCATTACTGTATGCCTCTTTTTAGCTGTGTTTGTTTGCCTGACCTTTGAGCCCCTTTAAGATGCGTGGGTATACATTTGCTGCACCATTGTTGGGCTGCGGCAGCGTTTCTGTGTCCTAGACATGCAGAGATTGAGGTCAAAGGGAAACTTAGTTTGGGTATTTTAGCACATTAGGACTGGGGAGAGAGGAGGTTTCAGTCACGCTTCTCTCTCCACCCCTCCCTTTGTTCCTCATCACGAATCCATGTGTTGTCTTGGCTATGAAATGGAGTTGTGATAAAAAAAACTGAGCACATCCAGATTATTTTTTATGAGATTCAACAATCTATCAGGTGAAATGGTTGGAAATAGTGGCCATGCTGGTACTGTAATTTTTAATGTAATTTTGTTGATGGGCTGATATTGTGCATCCTTAGACAGATGGGTCAGACAGCAAGGGTGCTGCTGTAAATGTGACTAAAATGAAGGCAGTCAAAGTGTAGAACTGAGAAAATTACACAGTCTTACATAAGCAAAAGTTTGTCATTTTAGTATTTCTAATGCATTTGTCTTCTACACTGTTAGCTCCAGGTGATCAGCTAATTAAATTGTCACCTCAAGCTAAATTCATGTGCCCTGCCAAATAAAACCAGAGAGAGGATGTGGGTGGATACAATTTTTAAATTCAGTTTTTCACAAGCCCAAGAAAGCTATTTTTATAATTCAGATATCATTATTTCATGATAATAAGAAAAACATGCAATGTTTTTGAAGATCACATGATAAATAACTATAAAAAGGAACTTACCACTAGAGACACATGTAAGAGAGGTTTGAAAGCACTCTTTCAGATATCACAATCTTCACATCTGAACACTGACTGATTTTTACAATTTGAAATTCTAAAACAGCGCAAATGCAGCAACCACATACTGAAAGCTGTAACACAGAGGCTGAACAAAATTAAAATTCATCAAACTATTATAGTAGGCCATTCTCTGCTGTTCCAAACATGAAAATAAAAGCATGAATTTAGTAAAAAAATGATTATTTTGTGAACTCAAAGGCAGGAGCTTAAAAAGTACCAAAAGAAACAATGAAAACATCAAACGGATAAAACACATACATATGCAAATAAATAGTACTGAAACAATGCTAAGAGTAGGTTAGAACACAGTTGCAATGATTTACCTTTATTTGCTAATGTCAACTTCATTAAATATTTTCATTATTGATTAAACTATTATTTAGGGATTAATTAATGGTTCAGTGTATAATTAGCTATTGCATTCATAATTAAGTTTTGTAATTCATAATTTAATAATGAAAAATGCACAATTTACCAGAGTCTTAAAAATTACTTTTTATTACCGCATTATAAAATGTAAAGATATGAACTGACTAGATAAATAATTAAATTGTTGAATGAATACTTTTCTGATAAGTTAATTGATGGGCACTCATTCTAGCAGTATAGGCTTTATTTCTGTACCTGCAGATTTGAGTTGATTTAGCTGTTTCCATAAGTCATATATTTACTCTCAGCAGCATGATTCCAAACTCCAGTGGAAGCTTGTTTAAGGCCTCATACCACTGATGGAAATTGTTGGAAATGTTATTGCTATTTGTCAGTGTTACCCATGGTAACACTATGTAGTATGGGGCATTCACAGTCCTAATTTCAGCATCCTGCAGCCCTGCAGCATGAAACAAGTCTGATAGAGACAGAGACTTAGCTTAGGCACCCAAGTCTCCAGATTCATATATATTCAGGGCAAAGAATCGCAGCAGTTGAGTGACAGGTGTGTTTTCTTGTTAGAGAAGAGCCTCAGATATTTTATTTCCACTGCTAAAAATGTAACCAGGGCGGGGAAGCTCATGCCTGCAGTAAGTCGTGCTTCATCCTGTGCTTGTGATCCTCTACGTGTGTGTTCAAGCATGTGTGGCTGTATATTTGTGTGTCTGTGCGTTGAGTGTTTAAGAGAGAGAGAAGGGGAAGTGTGAGAGAGTGAGTGCCAATCTCCCCCATGATGCTCTGCCATCTGCCATGTTTATGTGTGTTTGTATTTGTGTCTGTGCTTCTTTGTGTGTATGGTCCTGTGGATGTTCATGCATTTGTGAGTTCAGTTCGCTGTTGAAAATGTGAAAAAGGACAAACGACAGTAATCTTGTTATACAACTCTAAAAAGTTTTGTGGTGCATTGCACAACCGCGGTTTTCTCCTCTAGTCGTCTTCCACTAAAATATAAATAAAAAAAGAAAGTTTCCATATTGTATTTTTCTGCTGAACTGGGTCCCCCAAGCATCACAACACACAGGCAAGACTTGTTCCCAGCGCTGAATCCAAATTAAACCTAAAAGACATAAAAAGTTCACGAGCATCCGTATCAGGTGTACTATCTCCCAGCTAGCACGGTTCCACAGGAAACAGAGCTGATCTTTCTCTGAGCGCTCGTAGCTCGTTGTCATGGAGACAGGCCACGTGAGACCATCTCAACCCACTTGGTGAAAGGCATGGGTGAAAGTGGTGGAGGAGCGTGGGGGGGTGCAGGTTGGAGACTAGGTGAGAAAAACAAAACATATCATCTTCCAAGGGCCCCAGCGGCGCAGGGGCAGGTTGGATGCCACCTAAACAATGTTATTTCATCAGCCTGATGGAGCACAATAACCAGTGTACGTTTCACCACCTGAGCTATTGTGTCATTATCTGCTTCCCCTCAATAAATAGGACATGTATCCCCATCAATCTATCTGTCTGGCTGATCATCTGTGTTGTCAAGCTGAAAAGGTAATGAGACCAACCCCTGCTGTCTTCTCTTTGAATGGGGCCAGATAATCAGGGAGAGCAGTTTGATATTTGTGAGAAGGTTGAGAGACTGTGAATGGCCTGTGTCATGAACATATTCATGTCCACAGCTTTTAATTCAAGCGGCAAGTGCTCAAGTGCATAGATCTTCTCTATCTACATGTTCAAAGAGGAAGCACATGTTTGAAAGTGTTAAATGCCATTATAGCACAAGCGAAGGCATGCCCACGCTGGCCTGGTGCTGTAGTGTTGCATCTGCGTATCTGTTTTGGCTCACTCCCCCAACATTCACAGCTGTAGGATGCTCTAAGCCCTTTTGTTTGAACTGTGTCAATGGACCAACAACAGCTGGAGCAGCTGGTGCAGGGCAGCTGGGGAGAGAAAGAGGATTTGGATACAGGCAGGGGTTAGACTGTGTATAGAAAAAAGGAAGAGGATGAATGATGGGGTGCCACAGAGGAGATGACATGAAAAGAGGGGAGGTTAACAAGAGAAGCGAGCAGGAAATTGGAGAGGAGGAGGAGACGGGATGAAGATTTCTGGAATACAGAGGCTAATACGTGAGTGAGACGAGGGTAAGATTAAGGATTAGGTAGAGGGAGAGGGAGTACAGTGGAGGTGGAGCAGAGAGGGCTTTGTCAGCAGGTGAAAGACAACAGGGAGGGCTGGATAAACTGAGAATGATAGATAAGGTTGGAGTGAGGTCGCAGAGAGATATAAAGGCCCCGGCAAATCCACCACACAGAGGATGTAGACACTGCAACATATGAGCAGTACCTAATGTTTCAATGGCCATGTGGCTCCATGCGGAGCTGTAGTCCTAGTTAGATTAACGATGGCAAATTGAGTTTCTGTAAGAGGAGAATTTACTTAACATGCTGCCAATGGTGCTTAAATGAGCTCTGATCTGATTTTTCTTATCGCATTGTTCAATTGAAAAAAGGGACGCTGAAAGCTTTTCTATTCAGCGTCTATTATGCAGCGTTAGATAAGACGAGGGCAGAGTGGCGGGAAAAAGAGCCTGGATCAGATACACAGCCATGTTTTCAGATGAGCTATTTTTAGTGTAGGAACTGGCAGACAGTAATGTGTTTGAGCAGGTCATTAGCTCAATAAGTGGTTGGAGGAGTCTTTGAATATGTAACTCACCAGAAATGCCTCTTTCATTTAGTAAAGGCGAGTAAGGGTCGGCTTAATCTCTGCTACTCCATTTCTGCCCGTGTATCAGGGTGTCAGGGTGAGAGTGTGCTCATAGGTATTTGCACATATTTATGTGCCAATTGCAATGTGATCTGTCACCTGTGAATACATAGTGTGTCTGCCTAGGAGTATGTACAGTATGTTATCCTGTACTGACACTTGAAGGGACATGTTTGTGTGTGATATATGACAGGTTAACAAAGTCTCCTGTCTCATTTGGACGCCCCACCTGCATTCTGACACATCGAGCAGAAGGGTCGGGGCTGGGAGAGCTCGATAGAACTGAGGAGTTATTGACTCCCAGACAGGGAGCTTCTGCACAGCTTGTCTAAATCTCTGTAAGCAGACTGAGCTGAGTTATGTTCAGACTTCCAGATGTGTGTCACTATATGTGTTTATGTGAGAAAAGAGAGCAAAATACTGATGGAGATCCCCCAGGGCAAGGGATTAAAAAGAGAGGGAACATCTATTAAAGCAGCAGTTTCTGACACATTTGCTGTTATTGAATTTTGCTACGTTCCTACTGACCCCTCAATCCTCTTTGTTTAAGTGTTTTCCATTACTGTGGCACACTCTGGGTCTATTATTGCTTTCACACTTTTATGTGCCGCCAGTACAGTAAAATACTGAACACTAAGAAGGAATTAGGCCAGAACTAAAACAAAATTATTAGGATGAACGAGGGAAAAAAAAAGAAACTCTTAAAAATGTATCATTGCAGCTCATTTCACGGCTCACTAGAAAAGAAGACTTATTAATACCGAAGCTGTGCGCGGAAAACTATTTCAGTCTGTTTCTTGTCTTAGTTGTTGAGCGGTGGCTCCATTGTTCTGGTTTTAGTTCAGTCAGAGCTGGCCTGCTTGAGCTGTTAATCCCAAGTCAGAAGTGCTCTCGCTAAATCAAAAGACCTAATCCTGCATTAGCATAAATTTGTCTTTAATTTTCTTCATGAGGATGTTTTTGCTACATCTTTATGAATTATTGTATGTTTTCTCTCTACCCCTCGCAGTGCACTGACATTTCAGTTTCCACTCTAAGCAAATGATGAATCAGAGGTGGAGGGGAAATGCCTTTTTATTCATCTCAGCTGACCTTTTTTTTTTCTTATCTGCAGAGTGCCTACCCCTGCTAAGTGAAGTCCTACCCATATCTCCATCATCTCCATCCTGCTCACGGTGGTGCCATGCCTCTGCTCAGGACAGGTGGAGTTCTAGCCCAGGCCAGGAGACCTATCCTGGGGCTCTGCTGTAATCCCTCTCCACTGTGTATGCTGTTGCCTTTGATTATCCTACTAACCAGCCCTTTGAACGGCCTGTGTGGACCACTGGGTGAGATGATCTATCTGTCTATCTATTTATGTCGAGTTATGACAAACTTATTTTCAATATTTTGTGCGCTGATAAAACTTGTTTCCATATATTTATTCCACATATGGTATAGTATCTGTCTAGCCAGCTAGCTATACATTTCTTTCTGTCTTTTTCTGAGTTGGCAGATGGTTTATTGTCAGCAGTAAATGCAATGTAGACAAGTGTGAATATATCTGAATGCATGCACGCACATCCTTTTTGTGTGTGTGTGCGTGTCAGAGTGAAACCAGGCCTGTCAGTACATCAGCTCTGGACTGTGGCGTTGTTAATGTGTTTTGATAAGGCGAGAGGTCCCATCAGCATGTTCCTCATCATCTCCTTGATTACAACATTTCCTGCCTCAGTGGTCCACACACACACACACACACACACACAGACACCTACTCAGACACAAACAAACATTCTCAAACACACTCTGCCGTCATTGCTCTGAAAATATAACTAAGGTGATTTCTTTGAAAGCGGATGAAGCCTAAAGATGGAAATGGAAATGATTTTTTTTTTTTCCATTTTTCGTTTGTGTAACCAATTTGAGGCCACGATCCTTTGAGAAGACTCAAAGTTATATCTGAAAGACTTTTATACTGAGTGAAGAGGTAGAATTACACAACAACGTTCAGTTGAAATGTTGTGGGATTGAAGAGATCTGCCTTTAGACCACCTACAGCGTATCTCTGCAGAATGGAAAGTGTTGTGGGGAAAAAACTACCACTCCCATGTCTCAAAGAAAGTAGAAGACATCAAACTCAGTTGTTACTTTGTCTTTTATTAACAATATTTGTGTGAGTTAGAGTGATTCAAATTTAACTTTCTGCTTTGGTCAAAAACCACTGAGGTGTAATGTTATCAAAACTGATGTCATTTCTGCCCTGATAGCTTTTGTGTCATTTTGAGTTTTTTGCTATTTCACTGTATTTTTTACTGTTTCTCCTGTAAAGCTGATCCACTTTTAATGATTTACATACACAGTCTAAAGTACATTTAGATGGCGTTCTTACTCAAAAGTATCCATCCAAGCATCCAAAGACGTACATTTAGGTTAATTGGGGACTATAGACTAAATTGCCTATAGGTGTGAATAATAGTGTGAATTGTTGTCTGTGTCTCTATGTCAGCTAGACTGGCAACCTGTCCTGCTTCTCGCTCAATGACAGCTGAGATAGGCTCCAGCACTCCCGCGCCCCTTAACAGGAAAAGTGGTTAGGTAAATGGATGGATGGATTGATGTTTCTACACTATATGGCCACACAAGAAAAACTGAGCTGGGTGCCTTTATGGCAGTTTCCTTATTATAATTCTTATAAATTGGGTCTGTATAAAGGTCTGAATCTAATTTCTATGGTAAATGTTCAATATTCAATCATCTGAATATATTCTTTTGGCAAGACATTATTTAAAATCACTTTATTAATGAAGAAAATTAAAATAATTAGTTGGTGACATTATAGTAGTATAACTAATACTATTAGAAGATGAGTTTTTTTTAAGTTGTCTCACTCTATGGATTCAGTTTTCAAAATAAATAAAATCACAGCCCTAATTCTGAATCATTCTTACTCTGAATTCTGTACAAACCATGTCTAATATCCTTCTCATGAAATTGCTCAACATTTACAGTTCAAACACTGTGTCAGAACTAAGCAATTTCAGTATTGGTTTGTCCAAATTTCACATTCTTGTTTGAAATGAGCCCCAAATTAGTAACAACCAAATACCATGTTTTTGTCTGCCAACTATGCAGCATACTCGGCCTCCATTATATTTGGATCACACATATTTTTTTTGCACACATTTGGCTGTGAGATGGAAACAGATTTGACAGCAAAGACACACAAACAGGAAGAGATGCATTATTAAAAGTGGCTTAAAGGCTTGTCAGACCACAGCTCGTTGCGCTTAATACCTTAGCCATAAGTAATGTCTTTTAAGGCACTATGTAATGCAACATTTCACTAGGAGCTACACTATTTTCCCTAAAAGAACATTTCCAAAATGACAAATTAAACTTGTAATTCTTTATCTGAGAGTTCACAGGACATTCTAAATACACTATTACACAATTCCCACTGCAGTAGCTACTCAGTCAGATGATTACAGGTAACATAAGCCTGTATGGTCCAGTGCAGATAGACAGAAACCTGCCATTAAAGACCCAGATCTCTTCATTAGTCCTTCATTTTCCAGACAGATTTCTAGAACCTTCCAATCATAACATGTTTATGTTCAGTGCAAATCCATCCAGATCCAGTGCCTTGCAGGGCTGTTCCCTGGCTTTCAGAAGAAGCTTAAGTGGTAACATTGCCAGTGGGGTTGGTTTTGCCCAAGGATTGGTGTTTAAAGCGCATTTAAGAGAACACAGAAAACGTTTTGACCTCAACATAAAGCCAATGAAACCCATGTTCAGGCCCTGAGAAGCACATGAGATTCGTTCATAATCTCATAGCCAGTGGAAGACGGTCTTCAGCCATGTCATTTTTTGGGCTTTTGATAGCTCACATTCTCACATTGTTGGCAGGGGAAAGGGGCAATTTTCTCAACACTGTGTGCCTTTCTAAGAGTCTAACAGGCAGGAAATATCCTGCTCCTGAGCCCTAAAATTGTGGGCATAAAATTGTTTTGATTGACTATACTGTATCAGCTTTTTGCTTCTTCCTGTTGAGGATTATGGCGAGCATAAAATGAAACCACTTTATTTCTGACATTCAGAATCAGCCTTTTAGAAGCACAACACAGTGGAGCAGACATAGGAGCATTCTTTTGAAATGGTGTTAGTAGTTAGTGTCAAGGCATTGTAGTGAAACTGGAAAGGGGTTTTTTTTGTTCCTGTTCTGTCTTCAGAGCAGTAGTGAATCAACACAGCAGGACCAAAACCACCCAGACATAGGGGAGGTGGGAGGAGGGATCCAGGTTGCTATGGTAAGGGTCATCCTGACTTCACCATGATGGATAGCAGTGATTCTGTAGCTGAGGAGGAGTTAAGTTGGGCACCATGGCAACAGGCCACAGACAGATAGCAAGGGGTGGGTGCATAAAGTTCTTTGATTGATCTGACTCAGCCACTGTGAAAAATATAGGTTCAGTACTGTTGGCGCAATATCAAACTTGGAAATTGCTATTTTCTAATAAAGGGCAACTGCTGCACTTATGCATCCCACATCACAACAGATATTGTTCTTATATTTTCCCTTGAAGCAATGGTGAAAATTAACATGGCTTTTGTTAATCATATTCGTAAAGATCAACCAGAACCTATAGCCGTTACAGTGCACAGGCACAAAATGACACCTCTGGTATTAATACATTTAAACCAATTATATGCTGTGAATTTGCAGCCAACACTTTCCCTACCTGTGAAACACTCATGTGTCATGACAGCCTGTGCTGAATACAGTATGAGGGTAGCCTGTTGTAGAGGAAGCAGAGAGCGAAAGAGAGAGAGAGAGAGAGAGAGAGCAAGACAGACACAGACAGACAGAGAGAGATGTTCCTCTGAAGCCCAATCCCATCTTTTATTTATGACCCACAGGAAGTCCTTCAGCTTGTCCTCTAGATGATACCCGGGAAGTAAGCACAACACGCAGCCATCAGAGCACAAGTCAGCCTGACCAGTCACTTACAGTGAAATGGGGCGTGGTCAGCAGGGGGTTGCTGCTGGATGTGGAGTCAGTTTGATGTCCTCTGGGTCTAAGGTTATCAATTTTCATTATTTTTCTTCTTTATCCCTCCCTCTTCTACCTCTGTCCGTCTCACAGCTCCCCCAAAGTTCACCAACATTCCCACAGACCAGATCGGTGTGTCCGGGGGTGTGGCATCATTTGTGTGCCAGGCCACTGGCAATCCCAAGCCTGTTGTCTACTGGAACAAGAAGGGCAAGAAGGTCAACTCCCAGCGTATCGAGGTGGTTGTCACAGTGCACAATGTTCAACTCTAGCAGCAGGATAAATACACATTTATGTATCCAGTAATACACATGTATCTATACAGCAACCAATGCATGTTTGTTGGATATTATTTTGTATTCTAGATGTGCAACAACCTTGTTTCTAAAACAAAATATTTTATGGAATGTGCACTTAGTCAGCTGAAAAAGTTGATATCACTGTCATGTCTGTATGTGCTAAACATGAAGCTAGAGCCAGAATGTGGTTAGTTAACCTAACATAAAGACAAGCAGCAGGGAGAATCAACTAGCCTCCACCACCAAAAGACACATAAAGATGTAATGTATTAATGCATTTTTTAAATGCTTGTAGGTGGATTCTTTTTAACATAGCCAAGCTAGCTATTTCCACATTTCTCTCATTAAGAAACTGTCTAGCTTCAGAGGTAAAACACAAACATTAGAAGGATATTCGATCATTTATTACCTTTTTCCTGGTAAGAAGGTGAACAACAATGGAAAAGTATTACACTTTTCAAGCATAGATCACAAGGTTTAATTCAAGTTATATTTTACATTACATTTGATATTTTACATTATACATTATATTTTACTTAGATACAATCACCGTTGAAAAGTTAAATGCTATCAGCAAGCCATTCCAAAGAGTTGTTAATTCCTACAGCTCAGGTTTGACTGTATGTTGATGCAGTAATGTGACCTAATGCTTAGAGGTACTGCATTTCAACAAAGGACCAACAGGTTGGTGAGTATCTACTTTGCTGATTTTGTTTAAGACACTTGTTCACTCTCCCTGGGACCATGTGTACAGTTACATTTTCTCTATCTGCACCTGCCATATTTTTCTTAAAGGGGTTGTTGAGTATTTTACTATTGTCTTGTTTAATACTGCAAAAGCTGTGTGCTTAGGTAAATTTAGCATTATGATTTGTTTTTCTGATAGTGATTCATTGTTTCCTCTGCTGTGACTGATGTGTGTTTTCCTGTGGTTTTGTGGCTGTCTAGACAGTAGAGTTTGATGAGGGTGCAGGTGCTGTGCTGAGGATTCAACCACTCAGAGCACCCCGAGATGAGAACATCTATGAGTGTGTGGCACGCAACAGTGAGGGAGAGGTGTCTGTCGCTGCAAAGCTGGCCATTATTAGAGGTGAGACAAAAACACTGCACACACGTACACTGCACACACACACAATCTCTATCCCCTTCAACAAGAGCGGTGCTTTCTTTTCACGTGCTCACACACACCTGGCTTCAGACATCATCCCCGGTTCCCTGGGCTGTCAGTTGTAGATGTGACAATAGAGCCATGCCACACCCCGTCTCCACAGCAGGCTGCAGTGAACTGTTCTTTTTATAGTCCCTTTGAGTGCGACCGAGCATGATCTGGCCACAAAAAGGACTAGCTAGTGTGCTAGCTAACGGGTATTTCAGCATCCCAGCTTGTTGTACTCACTGCACCTCCTGGCCAGAATATGGGTGTTAATCTAATGTACGCTGCCTCCTTGGAAGGGAAACTTATCTTATGTGGTGCTCGAACATGCTATGAACTAATGTTGCTGCATGTGGCTGAAAGCCAGGGAGCTGAGCACTGGCCATTTGCCCACCACAGCAGGAAAGGACGAAGGAATAGAGGGATGGCTGCTCAGGCTGATACAACACGAAGAAAAATCAGGGGATTAAGCCTCAGTTTGGCAGGCAACCCACTTCTGCCAGGGGAAATTGAGGAAGAGAAGGAAAGAGGGAGGATAAGGTCAAAGTGAGGTGAGAAGCGGTATGGTGGCGGGTAAGGAGGTGGGGGCAAGTTGAGTAACACAACAGAATGGCGTGAAACAACAGAAATGAAAGAGGATGTCGAAGGAGTGGTGCAGGGGGCATAGGAGTGCAGGAGATGGATAAGGATTGTGGAGTTGGCAGGGCTGTGTGGTAAGCAGAAGGCTGGTAGCCCAGGGAATAGACTCTTGTCCATCTGTTACCCAGCCCATCATCTCTGCACACACAGCCCCAATCTAAAGCACATTACGACATAAACTACACCTCGAGGGTGAGCCATTTTGTGTGGCCGCGTGTGTCTGTTCCTGTTTGTGTAAACTTTTCCCCTATTGAGATCTGTGTACCATGAGGTCCCCTGTCCCCACTGTGACAATAGAATCAGCTGTCTTTGATTCCTCCTATCAGCTGATGTATTCTGTGCAGTAAACAGATTATTGGACTGTAATGAATGACAACAATATTTGACTCATAGCTCCAACCAAATTCAGAGCAGCACTGGCCACAGTAATTACATTTTTCAAACACTGGATAAGGATTCACAGACCAGTTGCTCACAGATAGGAACAGACACAATTGTTTTGTCAATTATTTTGTTTCTCGCTGTGGAGTGCGTGATATGATATGTATACTGATATCATATGTACATGTCATAATTTAGCTGTGTTATGTCAATATGGAATTCCTATTTTGACATTTCCTTTAAAGATGCAGGTTGCAGACTGCAACCATCTAAACGCTCCCCACTCCCTACACTTTGCTTTCAAAGCGTGAGAGTGCCTATGGTGTCAAGTTATTAATCACTGTTTAGTATGTACAGTGCTCTGAAAAAGGACAGTTTTTTTCTTTTAATAAATGAAATCATCATTTAAAAACTGCATTTTGCCTTTACTCAGCTTAACTTTGTGCAAGATAAAAATTAGTTTGATGATCTGAATCATGCTTTACATGATGTTTGACAAATAAGCATAAAAAAGGAAGGGGGCAAATACTTTTTCACAGCACTGTAAAAGTCACAGCTTTTCCCACATTGTGATAGGGTTTGGTTTGTCCGTCTTGGGCTACTTTAGAAAAACAATGACCTCCATAAAAGGGGACCTGCTCCCTATGTATCTTAAGGGATTACACACTAATTAAAACATACTTATGAAAATTATATTTCATTTCTGCTAACACATCCCTCTAAACGTTACTTTAAATGATGTCCTCAGTGTTTGTCACCATAGAAACAAGAGCCTCCATGAACATTTTACAATACTATGGGTTAATGTTATGGCCAGAATTTTGAGTAGTTTCAGCTTTGTTTCTGAGAAATCATGTTTGGTCATAATAAACATTAACACAATCTATGTATATTACCATACTTGAGTGGCAGTGCGCAGAAAATCTGCAATTGCTCTGTCTGATAATTAAGCAATTATTATGTAACATTTGCTGGTTTTAGTTTCTCAAATGTGAAGATTTTGTGTTTTTTTTATGCATAAGCAGCAAACTGAATATTATTGGATTTTGAACTGCTGCTTGAATAAAATGAGACATCACTAGATATCACCTCAGAAATTTTAACTGGCATGTATAGCAACCTTTTGATATTCTATTCACCAAATGATTAATGGATTAATCCAGAAAATAATTGAAAGTGAGTAAAATGTTTGTTGCAAAACGACAAAAAATAAACTGATTCAAACTACTGAATCAAGTTTCTACAAAGTGTTAACTGTCATACAAAAAAATGACTTCACATACTACCTCACACTCAGGACTTTTGATTATTGACAGTACGCAGTGTGCTCCCATAGCCATGGAATCCTGCATTCTGCTAAAGACTGAGATATATTCTATGATATACTTCATCCAAGAATGCTGTCAAGTGCACAAAAGTCTGCAAAGATTTTGTTTGGGTCATTCTTTTTTAAAAACACTTTTAGGTCCACCTACCACTGAAGTAGCAAGAAGGCTTTCTATTACTGACTAAACCTATTCACTGAGTCTTTTCATCCCCTGGTGTGTTTCATCTCGTCATTTTGTATAATGGTTGACCAACACTAATAGCAGTGTTACACTGTGAAAGGTTGTGGTTGGCCACAGGATATGGGCTATGGCTCTATAGGCAGCCTAATGGATGGAGATGTGGTAGGTTATGGTCAGGGAGGTCCTTCTTTTTTCTGCCTTCAACATAAACATCACAAATCACCCTCACCATCCCATTACCTACTCAACTGCTTCCTTTGTCTTTTCCTCACTTTATCTTTCTGTCTTTGACTCTACCAGCCTCTTCTTTGGCCCACAGCGACATCCATGTCTAATTTCTTCCCTCTTGTTTTATTCATTCTTTCATTTTCTCAGCCATCTATTCTGCCTGACCCTCACTGTCTATCTGGACTCTCTCTCTCCTCGTCCCATTGCATTTTACAGGCTCTCTCCTGCTCCACCCTCCCTCCCAACCCACCCCATCCCCTTTCCACCCAAACTGCTCTTTTCTATGGACACTGCAGTTGTGTTGTTCCGCCTTCAGGAGACGTGAATATCTGCAGTTCTGCATGTTTGAAAACCTCTGGTGGGCGAGAGATTCTCATCACTGCAGCAGTGTTTTTGAGTTTGTTTGAATGTATGTGTGTGTGTGTGTGTGTGTGCACAACCCTCATGAATGTGTGCACATGGATTTCTTCATTTATGAGTGTGTAGGTTTGTGCGTATCTGTGTGTGTATATTGCTGGTTTCTGCAGAATAATCCTGATTATACTCACCTCCCAGTGTCCCATTTTAGGAGAAAGGGAAATGAGGGATGGGGGAGGAAGAGGGTGAAAAAGAGAAGGGGGAGGAGAGATGTTCTGCCACCACGGCAAACACCCTTCATATGAACAACAGAGTCAGATCAGTGATTCCCCCCAGGCGTCTGCTGCATTGGCAGGCCGGCAGCTAAAGCAGCATTTTGGTCTGGAAACAGTCTGAGTCTCAACTCAGCCTGCAAGAGGATTACACTCCTTCAGTGGAGAACTGGCTCTTTCATCACATACCCCATCATCTTTCCTGTTTTATTCCCTCTTTCCATTTTTTTTCTTGCCATCTATAATTCATGTTTGTATAAGGTGCAGGTTATGTCAACTATTTTACAATATTTTGCGATAACAATTAGGGATGTTCGATATTGGCTTTTTTACCGATATCCGATATGCCGATATTGTCTAACTCTTAACAAACAAAAATGGAGGAGAAGTAGCTGAAGAGTTTGATGTATAATGTGTGCATGGTATGTAAAAGTTGTGTCATTAAAAGAGTAAAAACCGATACCGATCATTTCTGATATTACATTTTAATGCTGATATCGGCCGATAATATCGGACATCCCTAATAACAATGAAACTACTTAACAATGTTTTTGTGGCCAGAAGTTACATCAGCAGACAGTAGACAGTTTTGAGATTCATGGAAACACAAACCATGACTTTATAAGGACTGACAATCATCCATCCATTAACCTAACCGCTTGTCCTCTCAAAGGTCATGGGAGTGTTGGAGCATGTCTTTGGACAGAGGGAGGAAGCCAGAGTATCCCAGGGAGAACATGAAATCTCCACACAGAAAGGCACCCGGTCCTTCTTGCTGTGAAGAGACAGTGCTGCACCACCATGCCACCCCTGACATACATCAAATACTACACTGAACCAATCAAGTAGCTAAAGCACGTTATATAAAGTGTCCATTTTTATTGTTCTCAGGAATCCCCCCTTGTCAGGAGTTTAGCATCATGTTTTTGGCCTTCCACTTCATTCCAGTGTTTACTTCTTACCCAAAACTCTTCAGAACTAAAGGAGTTTGATACTCTTGTTGCTATAATATTTACTATTATCTCCTCCTTATATTGGTTGTAATTATGTATGAAGTGGTGGAGGAATCCCATCTGATTTATTACTGAACAATTGGGAGACTTCGTGTTTAGGTCTCTGTCAAACTTTTTCAACATGTAACTATATAATCATTATCACAATATGAGGAGTTTATCATAATAATTGTAGATTATATGATATGGCACAGCCTTAGTTTGTCTGAATACTGGTATATGTGAGATTGGGATTCTTTATTTGTTCGATCTGTGAGAAGAGGCAGAGCAGATCCCAGGATGATGGGGACACCTGGGTTTTTAGGGGAATTGATCTACAATGCAAAGTCTGATTCTGCATTATATTGTGCTCTATTATCATAGGGCCATTAGCATTTAAAGTGCTCCCCTTCAGCCCTCCTATAGGAGTCAAGGCATTACAGCCTCTGAAGACTCCTGAGTGCTGGCAGATTAAACCTGAATTAGGTTTTCTGAGACCAGCTTTTATTCAAGCATCTTTCATGCACATGGCCGTTCCCCACCAAAATGAACTGAAATGAATAGACAACTTGTTTCTTAACCAGGACAAAGGATGATTTTTGTGTGCGTGTGTGTGTGTGTGTGTGAGTGTATCTGTGTTTGTGTAACTGAGCATGAATAGGAAATACAAAGAGAGACAAGGAGAAAAAACCTGGATTAATATTTGTTTGTTTGCATCATATGCATTATGTCTTTGACTCTGTGTGTGTGTCTGTCTGTGCTAGTACATGTGTGTGTTGACGCATGAGTTGCATATTTGCCCAGATCTGGTTGGCTCCACTGACTGGTTTTGGGCACCAGGCCTGATTGCCCTTCTGCAAACAGAACCAGGCCAAAATGTACGCTCTCAACCTCTTGATACACACAAATTCACACAAACACAAAGCTCCAGGGAACAATGTGGGCTGGTCTTTGCCAATGTTCCCCCAAACGCTGTTGACACACACCATGTTTATGTACACAGGGCACATTTTTCCATAGGCTGTCTTATCAATTTAACCAGGAGATGAAAAATAAGCGGTACATTTGTGCAGCAGTGTTTGTGTTTGATAAATGATTCATTTGGTGAAAAGAGTGATCAAGGCCATGCCCGCAGTATCTATTTCAAGCAGCCGCTGACTCATCCGGGAGCCTGGCTGAATACTTGTAGCTCCCTGTTCTCCTCTCGAGTGAACTGTACATCAGTGTCCAGTATTGTCTGTCTGCTGGTTTATCAAAATTTTCATGTGACTAGTCTCTCTCAAAAATTTCTCATTGATCTCAAATATCTGTCTGTCTCTCTGTCTCTCCATCCATATCACTTCTTTTCTTCTTCCTCCCTCTAATGATTAAATCCGATGTCCACCTGCAGTCTATATTTGCAGCACTGATAAAGACCTGACTGGAATACAGAGCCAGACCCCCGTACAAACACACACACATGCATGCACCCCCAGAGCCCGCTGCAGTGGCGCGCTCTAATTAACAGCCAGGGAGTCCATGTAGTGGAAGCCAGCGGGGTGATAAAAAGCCCATCTGAACCCTCTCAGGAGAGGGTTAGAGTTGGGGGAGGGCAGAGGGGAGCAGATGTAGGCCTAGCATATTCCTCGCCCCCAGGGGAGCTCACTGCTTGACCTGCCTATCGATCTTCCCCCTCTACTTTCTTTCTCTTATTCCCTGTCTCGTCAATGACCATACCACTGGCCTCCATTCAGGTGTATCATTAGCAAAGATCAGTCGATGTAGTGGAGGGAGGAGGCATCGGGGGGGTCAAGGTGGTCTGAATGATTGTTTGAGGCCTGATCGCTACCACATCAGTAGCAACCATAGCATTCAGATAAAGTATTGTAATCAGCCTCTCCACTGAGCTTGATTCTTCTCTTTCTGTTTGTGGCATTTTTTTTTCCTCTCCTTCCACCTCTTAGCCACGCCATCAGCATTCCTATCTGACAGGGTCTCTCCAAAGCTGATGACTGTGAAAAGAGAGAAAGAGAGCGATAGATCCTATCTCCACTCAGCCTCTCAACCTCATCGCAGAGTGTGTGGAAACAGATGGCACACGTCTGTCATGTGGTTAGGTAGCAGGGAGCCCGGAGGAGGAGAGGAGCAGAGGAAAAACACACAGACAGTTGATGTGGCCACGGTCTGTATCTCGGACTGTGTTTGGCTCCAGATTTGTCAATGATGCTGGGATCAAACTAACAAACTTTTACCTAGTTTTGTTGTGCTCGACAGTCAAGAGGCTCCTGTGGCTTTGATTTATTAGCCTAGCAAATTGCTATCTCGGTAATTGCTTTGCTACTGTAGGAAAGTGGAATATATAATTATAGTTCCAGGTATGGGGGAGGTGTCTGTGTGTATGTGTGAGAGAGAAAGAGTGGTTAAAAGGGTAAGGAGAGAAGGACGCAGGAGGGCTGATGGATGCTTGATTACGTGTCTGGCCATCTGGACTGTTGTCACCAAGATGCTTAATCCCATTCACCAGAGAAAGTGTATGTGAACGTGTTTGTGTGTGTGTGAAATAGAAAGCAACTGCTTTTCAGCATGCACACACCTTCATTTCCCTGGATATGTGTGGACTTGTCACCATACATTATTCCACACATATCACACTAAATCTGCGAAGATGCTAATAGGAACATAGCTGTACGAGCGTATATGTACATGCACGCCCAACACACACACAGAGGCATCACCAACTGCCCCCTCAGCGTAATCAGACATATCCAGACGCATGCAGACACATCCCAGATCGGCCTCTCTAATCGTTGGTGCATTTTAACAATTACTGCTAACAAGTCCTTATTACCCCCAGTGCCCTGCCCCTCCTCTTGATCCCAGCTTCTAATTGCTGCTGCTGTTTCTGAGCAGCTCTCTGCATAGTTATTAGACAGAAATCATTACCAGCATAACACAGAGCCACACCATGGAAAAAAAACTCACAGTTCAATGTCACTGCCACCAAACACATTTCTAGAGTAGAAATATACTGCATGTTCGATGGTGTGTTTGGCTGTGTTTGTACATGTGTGTGTGCATGTGTCAGCACTTAAGTTAACTCCTGCTGACTGGGCGGTATGTTTATACTCCTGTAGAAATGGCCTGTCACACACACACACACACACACTAAAACCTCGCTGTGTCTCTCCTCTGCCCGCCTACTAGATCACCTAATGACTAGCTAGCTGTAGGAAGGAGCACGCAGCTTTGATGAGGAGGGATATAGTGACTCTGCTGTCCTCGCCAGTATCTCCTCTTTCAATGGTTTGCAGATGTTAAGGGGGGTGGAGGGAGGGGGGGGGGGCATCACTGTGTATGTGAGCAAGTCTTATGTTTCACCACACAAAAGAAAAGAACAGATTCAGTGCAAGGCAGGGTTGGCTCTGGTGCTATAGATAAACCAGTAGTTTGTGTGAACTGTCCAAAAAAGTGAAGAGTTCACTACAGTCCTAGGGGATTTGCTCCAAAATAAAGTATGAGCAATCCCTTACATTCCCACTGACCCCCACCCCTCTTTATCAGCATCTCTTCAGCAACACTAGAGGAATGGCTAATGTACAGTAGCTCCGACTGTTTACCGTGAGTTTTAAGTGATGCTTGCTTCTCTGAACACACTTTTTGTCTCCATCTTTTCAGAAGACCTGTTGCCATTCGGCTTCCCCAGCATAGACATGGGTCCCCAGCTGAAGGTGGTGGAGCGGACAAGGACAGCTACCATGTTGTGCGCTGCCAGCGGCATCCCAGACCCAGAGATCTCGTGGTTCAAAGACTTCCTCCCTGTCGATCCCAGCACCAGCCAGGGTCGCATCAAACAACTCCGATCAGGTGAGACAGATGAGGAGATTAGTTCATTTTCAAATGAGTAAGCAAATGGTATTGCTAAAGCTTAGCATCACTATCAGGTAAAATCCCTGTTGTTCTATATTTGGTGATTATCATGTTTTAATTATGATTGAGGGATTACATGCTCCTCTCTGGGTTTATCTACATCCTTTGGGCGCGAAAAACCTTTTCCTAGCCAATTTCATAAAAGGATAATTGTGCTATCCTTAAGCCAAGAAAAAAATGTTTTTAAACATTTGGGCAAAAAGATATGAAAAGATGACACTTTAAAGTCACAAATCTCTTGCAGCTGTGATTCATACAGTAGATGTCAAAAAATATGGCAGCATGCCATTAGAAAAATACCAGGTCCTACAAGTGGAAAAAGTACATTCACAATTATAAAGTAAATCCACCTTTATCCTATAACACTGTACTATAATAATAAAAGAGTTTCTTCACATTAGGCGTTTAACTGATGCCCCTCTTATCTTTTGAACTGCCCATCCTGAAATTGTTTGAAATGAGCTCAGTGTGTTAAAAAGTGAGGGTAACGAGGAAGGGAAGAGTTTTTGCTGCTATGGAGGAGAGAAAGAGTCTGAGACAGATTGAGGGATGAATACAGAAGACTCTCATCTTGTGCTTAAGACAGTTTGTTCAGCTTTGTTTATACTCTTCTGTATAGATGATACAGTGTCTCCTGGAGTAGGCAGACACGTATTTTCTCAGCCATTCTCACTCAGCCCTCCTCAGGGGGAATGAAAGTGATGGTGAGGCGAAACCATTTTGTTGTTGCTTCATCCATATTCTCTGTGCTCCACCGTCCTGCCAGCTCTGATATCTCCCTGCTGTCAGCCAGTATCCTTCACTGTTGCCCTCTGTCAACCTTGTGTCTGCATCTCCATTTGCAGAAATTCCTGTTATACTGTTAAAGAAATTTATGATTTACACACTTTAAAATATGAAGATCTTCGAGAACTGAAATTTATTAAATCTTGCACCTTAGTTATAGTTGTCGCATCTGCTAAACTTTTCAGTCTTACATCTACACACATGTAGTTGACAGCAGCAGATTTATTACACAAAATTCTTGTCGTTTTTGAAAATGCAGGCTTCTCATTTCGAGTCATTGAGCACTGAAAACACAAATGTAGATGATTTTATCAGCTCATACAGCTTTTATAGATAGTGAGCTAATAAATGCTAATACTTATTTGAAAACTGTTTTACAGTTTATATGCAGAGACTGCTACATACTGAGAGGTTGCAGAAGTAGATAAAGTTAATGCTCAAGTGAAAGTGATCTGCACTTACATATCGCTTTTCTACCTCATTGGTACTCAAAGCTCTTTTGCACTGCTTCACATTCACCCATTCAAATTTCTCTGGGCATCAGTCCGTCTGAGGTACTAATTATTAATGTTAAGCACAGATTCAAGGAAAGAAGCAATTCAAAAACCTTAATTTTGCAAATTTCTTTTGAAAAATCCTTAATAATTCATTTAAATTCTTCTATTCAGAAATGCACATTTTAGTTAGTAAAAACATTGTATTTACTTTCCCCCTGTTTTGGACACTGCTGAGCAGTGGTAGAAGTACTAAGATCTTCTACTTACGTAAAAGTTATTATTAGCAGTGTATACATACTCTTTAACAAGAAAAAGTTTGGCATATAATATATTACATAATTGGAAAAATGTACTTTTAAGTATCATTTTCATTATGCACATTGAGCAAATTGTAACCACTGCCAGTAGATTAATGTTAAACGGTCTGTACTTACATTACGTCAACCTACCACACACGCACTCGATCATGACAGAGCTGCCATGATCCATCGGAAGGAACTTGGGGATCTGTGTCCTACTCAAAAACAGATCCACATATGGAGTTTGGGATCACACTGTCGAACCTGCAATTGGTTGACAACTGCTCTACCTTAAATCATTTTCTCTTTTTTTCCCCAAAGTAACTAAAGTAACTAAAATGTAGTGGAGTAAACATAACATAAAATGAACCTCAAAGTGCTTCAAATGTAGAAAATGTACTTAGTTGCTCTCCCTCACTGCATCTATGATGGAAAGTTACATGTGTCAAGTTGAAATAAAGGCTTATTTAGTTTTGTTAGCCTGAATATTATAGTGCAACATGAAAAGTAAAATGTATGATCAAACCATAGACTTTAAGTTGTTTAGGCTTTCTAAAAAAACATGCCACAATACTCGAGTAACACAAACTAAAGTTATACTTCACTGGTCCTAATCTTGGTGGTTTGATTATTTGTGGTGTCTGCAAGTAGCTCTGTTTTCTATGCAGAGACCTGTTTTAGACCGTTTGGCCAATTCTAGTATAATTTCCAATCACCTTTGAATGCGTAACAATGGCTACTTGCCTCTGTGATATACAGAAAGGTGTAATTGCTTTTATGGAAAATGTTCTGCAGAGCAGGCGTGGGTGGAATGTGGTGTGAGACCAGCTTTGCTGCTGCATGGATTCAAGTCAATAAATACACTGTTAAAAACCTTAAAACACGAGATATCCCTATGTTCTAAAAAGATTTTAAGCTGTAGTATGTCAACATCAGAAACATGCCAGAGATGGTACAGTAGTGATTATTTAATAGATCCATAGTTCTGAGAAACGCTATGCAATTTATTTTTGATTTACTTCTACTGTTGGTTGCTTTGGAGCTACAGACCTACTTTCATTGCTGTACAGCACATTTAATACTTACTTTCATATTATTAAAACTGTAAATTTTATAGTATTCTGTCATAATAAGTTTGACTTTGTCTGCTCTGAGGTTCATTTTGTCCTCAGTAGGGTGTCACACAGACATGACACTGATTCACTGCTACAGTATGTTTGGCCACATATCACATCAATGAAACAGTAGCAAGACAAATGGCTCAGTGAGAGTCACCGCAGGGTTTAATAGGATTTCAAATCACCAGAAGCATCACAAAGCTGAACAACAGAATGCACTGTATAATGAACCACACGTTGCAGTGAAACGACTTGGAGGAAATCAATTACACCTGAGCTGGGCACCAAATAGCACAGAGATGTGTTATGGATGAAACCCTCCTTTAAGATCTGTTTAATGAGGGCACCTTCCAAGCAATGCGTCTGATTTAGTGGACGTCTGCCAGCTCTCATTGGATGGCAGCCAGGGATCTGTTTTGGGCTACAAACATTGTTTTCTCTTTCTGTCTACTTTTCTTTCTCTGTTGGGTCTTGGAAATATTTTTATGGCCCATATGGACCTGGATGAAAAATGATATTGAGAAAGACTGCACTCAAATGCCACAAAAGATTACTTTTAACTATGTCAGAGCCAATAAGTAGCCCTCATTTGTAGTATCCCTAACTGGCCAAACGATGGACAACAGTTGTTACAAACTCTCTGTGTACACACCGACATAAAACCTGCACACACACGCCATCACTTTCCTGAGACTAGAAACATATGGGGTAGTGTAGACTTGAACTTTTTCTGACATTTTTACACCTTAACCAAGACATCTGTCTATTCTTATTTAATCTGTGTCCTCACCATCTGATGCATGAGTTTAGATGAGCATGAGGACAACCCTTACAAGCTATGTTTATCCAACATTTGGGACTGAGATCTGGAGAATTTACCTAAGCCCTCAACTGACTTTGTAGACCTACACTCTAACAGATGGTGTTTGACTGCTGGGTAGTGGACTAAAAGATTGTGGTAACATTGTATGTCACTTTCATGTAAAGCAAAACAGGGAAAAAACTAAAACATAAAGACACTGTGGTATTTCACTAATGTTACAAATACAGCACAGTTTTGTCAAAATGAATGACAAACTTTTATTTCACTTTAAAGGCTTTACTTTTAAAATTAGCTATGACTATGTTTTTTCTATTGAAGTCAGGTTCTTTCATGAGATCTGACTCAAAATGTTGCTCATGCATCATTAAAATCCATGGAGGATATTTTTGGTCTTATTTGTTTGTCTGTTAATCAACAGAAAATCTCAAAAACATATTTCAATAAAATTCAATGGGAAATTGGGGCAATGGTCAAAAAAAACGTTTTTTTAAGGATTTCTTAAAATGGCAACAAAGACAAATCCTTTCACAGATCAGTTTTCTTGTGGAACTGATCTACAAATGTACAGAAAACAAAGCCCCTTGAGATAATTTTTTTATTTATGAATGATTTGTGATATTGGGCTATTTATATAAAACTTGATGTCCCTCAGAATTTCGAACAGTCTAGTGTAGCATCTTCAAAATTAGGTTTTCCAACAAATAGTCAAAGACTCAAATATCTAAGATAGGCTAAGAAATGTATATTTATTTAATAATTGAGTGAGTTAGTTCTGTGGAAGATTTAAATAACAATTTTCTGTTAGGTGAATAATATACAAAGTACTCGAGGTCATTGTCACAAATCTCAACCTTTCAACAATCAATATTTAAATTTCCAGTATTAAGCTAGTGTGTAATGATAAAACAGCAACCATCTGTCCAGATTGTTGATAATGTCCGGCCCCAGTTAAAAGTTAATGCCCCACCTCATGGGAGACTGGAGTCCAGGTGATCTGTTTGACAGAGCTATCAGGTTAGCATTGTCTGTTGTTATCTGATCAGTAGAGTCTCAGTCCAGCAGACTTGTGTGTTTACGTAGGCGTGTGGTGACCTTTGAGTGTATATGCTGAGCACCTGTCTTTCTTCATGTATGGTAATGACATGTTTTGCGTAGAAGAATATTTCAGTAGCCGATTTCAAATTTGTGCTGATGGTTAGCCATATGAGCTGCTTCCAGCTGTCAAATGAGTTCTCATTTGCAGCGCTCCACCTGTCCAGCTCCATCTCTCCTCCACTCCGTCTTTCTCTTGCTTCTCCTTCTGCCGCTACCTCTTTCAGGCTCAGCTTGTAGAGCAGATAATTTATTCCTGTTTATCTCCCAACTCTGCCCTGTACCGCGGGGAAATGTGAGATGGAAAAATAGAGAGAAAGAGGAGGGTAAGAGCTGTTTTCCTTTCATGTAACTGCAGAAGACAGAAGCAAATGGATGACAGCTTCAGCTAGCAGAGCCTCAGCTCACTAAACACACTCGAGCACACTAAACACATACTTGTGCCCTTGCTGACTAAAACAAGTCAAACTTTCCCTCCTCTGAGCCTCCAAAAACATGGTGCTTAAACTTCTGTGTGTATTGATCAGTTACAAATACATAAACTGTCTCTTAGTTTTAAGGATTAATGAGCTTCTCAGCTAGTGCTTATTTTCATTTTCCATTCATTTCTTGATCAATTAGTTGTTTGCTCTTTAAATTTCAGAAATGAGGCGTTTTTCCAGTCTTTTTGTCTAATCAACATCCCAAAATGCAAATATATAGAGAAAAGCAACAAATCATCACAATGACTAAATGACTGTTAAATTTATTATCAAAATAGTTTCCAGTTAATTTTCTCTGGATCGACTAATTGATTTTTAATGTACAATCATGTTCACAGTTGTAATTGAATATTTCCATTTTATTCTACTTTGTCTTCTACTGTATATGATAGTAAACCACACATAAAAAAAAAAAAACATTTTAATCCACAACATTTTGTAACTACTTGATCACACATGAAATACTGTGAGGAAGTCAATTCTTGACTATTTGAGTAAACTATCAGACACAGTTTAATCAAATTAGAAAAATAAACAGCTATATTTTCTCATTTATTTCTAATAAATGTCCTCTGGTCATCTATATACAGTACAGTAGATGTATGGTTTTATGTGCTGAGGATTTCTGCTGCCTTATACACTCCTAGAATTCACCACCAGCTAATCAGTCTGATACAACCCTGCAATAAATTCTACCTTCATAATGTTCAGGCCAACTTTATAATTATTTTGTGGTGCTGTACTACATCATACAGACGTGTTTCTGTACTTCTGTGTCATTGATATATAAATTGGGTAACAGAGACATCTCTCAGCAAAACATAATATAATTCAATTTCCCCGCCAACAGCACGCTTTAAAATGACCATACTGTTCGAACAGGACCTCTCCAAAACAGTATCATTATCACTAGTACATAAGGAATGGGGTTTTGTTTATGGTGCTTAAGTTAGTGTGACAAAATATGTTTTTGTGCACTTTGGGTGACACCATTGAATTATAATGTTCAGTTACAATTCAGTTAGTCAGCTACAACATTAAAATGCTACTTGCGTGTTAATGCATCATTTATAGTAATGCAGTTATATAAAATATGTATATTAATTAGACTTTTTTTAAAAGGAAGCATGCTGTATAATTACATAACATACATATTACCAGTAATATTTAATGTAGTTTTGAATCTAGGACTTGTAACTGATTATTTTTAGTTGCGTTAAAATTCTGAACAAAGCAATAATGCCTTGTATCAGACGTAAACTTGTGTGTGTGTGTGTGTCTTCTTCAAAATGTATTTGTCTATTTTTGTTGTGTCTTTTTCCTCTGTGTGCAGTGCAGCAGAGTGTAATCCTTGCTTTTGTGCTCTCTCCTCAGGCTCCATGTTAAAGTCAGTTTCAGATGACAGACTGAATGTGACAGAGCAGGCTGAAAGAGACAAAAAAAGAAAAAAAAAACACTGCTGGTAATTCAAAAGGCCATTAGTAAAAAAAGGTGCAGAAAAATAGCAGCCTGCGAAACAAACAGAACAAAAGAATACCTGACGAGTGCTGTGTGTAATTATGCCATGTTTAGGGAGACGCTGTTTATCACGGTGGGATCAGGGTGGGAGCATAACAATTGAGGAATAAAAGAAACAAGTTGAGAAGTTAAAGAGCATTGTCGGGTCGTTGCTGTGGGGTAAAGCTGTGTAGCTGCTGCCAGTTAGCTGTCAAGACAGAAACAACCTTTTTCATGGCAGCAGTGAGCCTGCTACAGGAGAGGAATCTCTTGCTTGTAAAGACGTATGGAGAGGTACACAACAAAAGCCCCTTTAAGTGTCATCTATGTTAAAAAGTCATTTTGAGACTTGTTTTTGACTTCCAAACTTTTTGGAAGGAATTTCTGAATTTTGAATGTGTTGCCTTTTTAGGCGAAGGGGGGAGTGGAGATAGCACGGTTCTTTTTGACTAAATACAACTGGTGTGTGAGAACATGGCCCATTCAGAGGGCGCCTTACAGAAATAACAACAAAGCTGACTTTAATGGATGTTGAAGCAGTAGAGAACAGAATACCTCGGGGTCAGAATAGAACAGAAAGAGAAAAAGAGCAACAGACAAACATCTCAGGATGAAAACAGGATGCAAAAGAAGGCAGACAGCGGTAGAAACATCTTCTACACTAAGCATTTCTCTCTGTCTCGTTTTCTCTTGCAGGAGCATTACAAATTGAGAACAGTGAGGAGACGGACCAAGGGAAGTATGAATGTGTGGCCACCAACTCACAAGGCGTGCGCTACTCCTCCCCCGCAAACCTATATGTGCGAGGTAGGACCTCAACACAAAACACACATGCACACGCTCACACCTCCACAGACACACACAGGAATCACTACTATTAAGGTGCTTTTGGTATTAATTTAAAGTGATTTATTTTCCATAACTGTGCTCTTAAACAAGTATTACTAACCCATCCATTGTCTACAATATATGTTGACCCTGTTGTTTGCTATTTCTCACAACCACCTTTAACAAGTCCACCTTAAGCCTTGGTGTGAGCTCCTACAGTAGAATTAAATTCAACATGAAGTTGGGAACACACCTCGGTTTAACTGCATGATACATCACCGATCTGTCTACTAAAATGGTTTCTGTACTAGAGGCAGATTAAGAGGAACATGCTGTACAAAAGATGCAAAACTTTCACTCACAATTTGAAGGAAATTGAAAGTTAAAGAATGAGCATATTATTAATTCATAAATATGTTTACATTAATGGCACCACTTGAACCCGGTGTAACTGATTCTATCCTCTCGACTATGGGTGCTGGTTTGTCACTAGCTTAGACCCCAGTCAACGTTCACATTTTACAAAAAGTAGTTTCTATATGAAGTGGGATATCGGAGAAGTGTGTATGCAATGTGTGAGGGTTGGTGCGGGTGTTGGCGTGATGCAGTGGAAGGATTGGCTTTGCGCTGGCCGTTTTTATTCTCTCTGTGTTTCCCCGTTCTCTCTCTCCCCCCTCACGTCATTGTGTTCTGCATCAACCCCCTTCCATCCCCCAGAGCTTCGAGAAGGTTGGTGTGCTCTTTCTTTTCTTTTGTTACTCCTTTGTTTCAGAAAGCTTCACTTATTGAAACAGAGAGAAGCAAAAAAGAAAAAAAAAAAACATTTTAAGGACAACAGAGAAGAAGTGAAATGATTTTGTCACCAAAATGAAGACAGTTGATTTCTCTAAAGCCGCTACGATGATGAAGTGGTCTGCCTACGCAGCAGAGTGCACTGACTGCATTGTGAGGCCTTGTGTGCAGAACCCTTGGTATTGCCTTCACTCCCCGATCAATGTTCCTCTGCATGGTATGATCTTGTTGTCATGGAGACCCAAGAATTGGAAGATTAAAAAGAGGCGATGTTTGCATGAAAGGAGTGAGAGAGAAAGAGAAAGGAGCACCGCTTGCATGTCTGGTGACTGACGGACTGACACAAGAGCATGGCACAGTGTGTGTTCACGCCTATTGATATGTTCGGATTGTGATATTATTGAACTTGCTGTCTTGTCATGTCTTGCTACTGTCTCCTTTTTTTTTTCCCTTTTGTGCCATCATGTGTAATGTTGTGTCCCAGCTCCCATGTCATCACAATTCTGCACTTGTTGCATTGCGTGTAAATTTTACACTGGTAGTCACGCTTGTACATGTCCTTCAGTTCTGATGCTAAATGTGCTGTGCAGGTTTGTAGGATGAGCACTTGATCACTTACTGGGCCAAAATCATTAATTGATAAAAACAGTCATTAATTCAACATGTATTTCGAGACCAAAATACTTCTGCTTCTACAAGTCAGAGTGAATTGTACTTTTTATTCCAC
>JAUBNQ010000009.1:8391151-8429641 GCA_032353495.1 Ctenopoma kingsleyae
TGTTTTTTGTTAATTTTTTTGTTTGTTTTTTATTGTGTACATATTGTCTATATTTCCTAGATGTATTCTAATAAAAATAATAATAAAAAAACACAAAAATAAATATATATGATCATAATAGCACTCCCACTCCATTAATGGTGGCCTAAGACCTAAGAAAACCCACAATCCCACTTGAGCAAGCACTAGGCAACAGTGGAGAGGAAAAACTCCCTTTAGCGGAAGAAACCTCAAGACTCAACTGTCAGACATTTTATTCTAAGTAAATTTGCCATGTATTGTACAAGAAATAAAACACAACACAACACAAGTATGATTTAGGCAACCCTAAATATTAGCAGCGTGGAAGGCCATTATATATAATTAATTGTAAGTTGCACAGGACAAATACATGAAAAGAATGAAAGTACTGAAATATAAATACTCCTGAATACTCGTAGATTAGAGTCAAGTTGCAATTCAGAATCTAACCAGATACCACAAGCATTAGCAAAACGTCATATTATATATGTTAAAATAAACAACTGTACAGAATTAGCAATAGGCTATATGCAAAGCAATTTAACTGTAATATTCAAAAAACAATATACAAAATTTATATTATAAAATAATGTAGCTGCTGTATCATATGTCATTCATATAATCTAACTATAATGCAGTAAATTGTGTAACTGTCATTCATATTCTCTCTTTCCAAGCTTTGCCAAAGCCTCCCGGCACACCTATTGTCACGGAGACCACCGCCACCAGTGTGACCATCACCTGGGACTCTGGCAACCCAGATCCTGTCTCCTACTACATCATTCAGTACAGAGCCAAAGGGCCGGACAGCAAGTATGAGACAGTGGACAGCATCACCACCACCCGCTATAGCATTGGGGGACTGTACCCCAACACTGAGTATGAAATCAGAGTGTCAGCCTTCAATAGCATTGGCCAGGGCCCCCCCTCCACACGTGTGGAGGCTCGTACGGGAGAGCAGGCACCGGCCAGCCCTCCTCGAAATGTCCATGCCCACATTATTTCTGAAAACACTGTGATGGTCCGCTGGGAGGAGCCAGAGGAACCCAATGGACAGGTGGGATGAGGACTGAAACAGCTCCTTTGTTGTTTTTCAGTTGCTAACAAATGCTGTGTTTTGTTTATAACGTCTGTACATGTAACTACAACAACTTCCACCTATTAAATCTACTTCTTATAAATAGGGGTCTTAACAGGGGAACTTAAAGTACAGTTTGACTGAAATTACATTTACCCTGCTGTCTGTGAATGTTTCATGAAGACCTACACGAGGTTTAAAATGATAAAGCCTGAATAAAATTCACCTGTGGGAGCTTTATACCAGAGTGCAGGTTCATGTCCTTTGCAGGGATTGTGCCTTGCCAGAGATTTCCCTCCTGCAATTCCCTTGTTACTTCCCCTCTCTCTAAAGAAAGAAAAGGTAATTGGACTGTCCTCTCTAAGTTAAGAGCGCTCCCTCTTGAGGCCTATTTCCTTTTTCTAGCCTACCTAACTGTACAGTAGGTTCAAAAGTGGAAGGCTAGATTGAGAGCATAAGGGGATTATAGATATTAAAGAGTAATAACAGGAGAGGTAGTAGAGGTGGTGGTTATGGGCAATAGCATGGCAGTGGGATTATATATGCTCTGAACTGCTCATAAATAAATCCCATAAGAGAAGATGTAGTGATTATATTATATGCACTACAATCTGAGGAGCCTGTACTGCAGAAATTCCAGTTGTGTGAAAGGATGATATTTTGAATAACAATGCATGCAAGACAGTGAGACTAGATGGAAGACTGCTCAATGCAGCCCAGTCACTGATGACTTTAAAATCAAGTCTCAATCCAGCAAACTGAACCGCACTGTTTTTCTAGCTGGTTTTCTCTCTGCTTCTCTGTAGGTTAAAGGCTACCGTGTGTACTACACCATGGACCCATCCCGGCCTATGAATGAGTGGCAGATCCATAACGTCCAGGACAGCGTGATCACCACCATTCAAAACCTTGTCACCTCAGAAACCTACACCATCCAGGTCCTAGCGTTCACTTCTGTAGGGGACGGACCCTTCTCAGACCCCATACATGTTAAAGTCATGCCTGGAGGTCAGTGTGTGAGACTGTGAACATGCGTGTGCATAAATGTAATCATTTGTTACATCTTTAGGCGAGTAAGTAAATTTATCATGCATGCCGCTGCATAGATCTCAGCTAAGTAGAGGTCTTCATTTATTAATGTGTTGAAGAGTTGAGGTTGTTTTTAAGATGTGCATGTGCAGCAGAGCACAAATGAGTCATTGTGTGTGTGTGTGTGTACGTGTGTGTACGTGTGCGTGTGCATGTGTGTATACAAACCGGTAAGTAGCTTATTCGACTGACTTATGTAAAGTTTGAGAAGCAATCCACTGTGAAATACTTTGCAAATAAGCTTGACCTGTCAGAAAATATGACAAAAAAATATGAATAAATTCTACCTACTGGGACAAAACTGTGGAGACTTATGAAAAGGAAACAGGGATTAACGGCCAGAAATGTCCCTCGTACCTCGATGCTGCTCGTGTTACTGTGACAGCTGCTGTGAAGTTGCAGGTTTTATGTGACGGGAGGTACAAAGAGGTGATTACTCAGAAATCTGTGCTGGTATTAGTGGCTTAAATTTCTGCGTAGGTTGAGCTACTGCTACACTATTAGTCATTTAGCAGCACAAAAAGGAGTAAGAATATATATATATAGAAGGAATACTGGAAAATACAAGGGTTTGAGGGGTTTATGGTGTACGTTAAGTGAAAAGGTTTTTTATAATATGGTAATACTTGAAAGAACCTAAAAAATTGTGAAAAAAAAAAAAAAAGGCCACTAAAAGACTGGTTGTATAACTTTAGTTATGTGAAACAACCAGCACTGTTCTTTGTAGAATTCAATCACTTATACTAAAGAGCTTTAGGAAAGTAGTTTTGAATGAATTTAACAACAAAACGAATAGAAAAGGCTGAAGATATCTTAACTACACTGACTGTGTGTTTTCCCTTTCAGTCCCAGGGCAACCTGGGAAGTTTAAAGTTGGTAAAGTGACAGACACCAGTATTGAGCTGACCTGGGAACCTGCTTACACCAAGGAGGGAATTGTCAACTATGAGCTGCTCTACAAACCTGTCAAGTTTGGCACTTTGGTAAGACCTGTCATATACAGTAGGTCTGTCTATGAAGGGGATTTCTTAACAAGACAGATAGATAAATGGAGAACAAAAGAAGTTTAAAAGATTAACTCAGGCGTCCAGCACCAATGTGTCTGGTGATTACACTACACATTTACACACACATTGTCTCTCCCCATCTCTCCTTTAATGTTTTTTTTATGACTCCCCTCATCCCACCTCCCATCTTGCCTGCTACTTGTCTATCCTCTCTCTTATAGGAGAAGCTGACTTTTGGGCCAAGGAATTCTTACAACGTGGAGGGTCTAAAAGCGAACACTGAGTACTCCTTTTCGCTGGCCGCCATCTCAAACAAAGGCATCGGAGCTTTCACTAACGAACTGGTGCAGAGGACTTCACAAGCCAGTACGTCTCAATTTGACTGGGGTCACATACTGCACCTGCAGGCACACACAGATCCCACAAATTTCTGTTGTATTATTTTTCAATCTCACAAACAAATTTCATGCAAATGTTTTGTCCTCTACACACAAACAGCTCAAGGTATATTGTCCTGGTAAAACCTGGGAACCATCTCTGCCTCTCTCCATCTATCTTGTTTATCAACCCATCTGTCCAACCCCCCTCCCATCCATCTATCTACATTTGACTGTGCCTTTCTTACTCTGCTCCGGCCTCTCGCTTTCTTACACAGCCAAAACATCATGACAGATGGAGATGGAGCGCCGATTAATGTTTCACTCTTCCTTTTCTTCATCGTGCTTCACTTTTTCCACTCTATCAGTGTCTAATGTCTTTGAAAGGCTGAAACTGTCTGGCGTTTATTGGCTAGCAGCCAGTGGTGAGGAGCATTAAAGGATGGTGGTTGGCCTGCTATGTTGACAGGTAAGTGCTGGCCAGTTTGTATTTTAGCCATGCTGAACTTGGATTCTCTCCCTTGTCTCACTTTCTCTTTTATTCCTGCACAATACTGATAGCTGATAAGAGTCAAATAAGTTCCACTATTTACTCTGGCATATGAAGCCATTTCATATCTGCTATCAAGAAGAAATAAAAAAAAAATACAGAGATAACAGAGGAAATGGTGCAAGGAAAAGAATAAATAAAGTAGTCGTGGTCGTGAATAAGCCTCAATTCCCACAGTTTGTGGCAGTGTATCACACGCGGTAAGTTTTTGTCAAGGATTTACAATACAAACACAAAGATTCATTCCGTGCAGTCACACTCATCATTTTTAGAATCAAGCACAGAATGTGCTAAACACTTTTAGCTGCTTTCCTTTCACTCTTTACATCCAAAAAAAAAAAAAGACCAAGGTGGTACACTGGAGGGGGTGGCTAAGGAAAGAAGGTGCCAGATAAGCAGACTATTTCATGCAGCAGAATGATTTCCCAGGGAGGTTATGTGCTTTGTTATCGCCAAGCTTTGGTGCACATCTAGATTGTCCCCCGAGGCCAACAGAATAGTGGCTGTACAGCTGAGTGGATAGATACTTGAACCTGTCAGCTATGACTATTATACTCCCACACATACATACAGTACATGCTACACACAAGCGCTAACACAGCCCAGGCGCTTCAGCCACGCAGACCATTGTGTATGAGCTACAATGTGCAACTTGGAGAAATCAAGCTAAAACTCAAAAGTAAATCACTGCGTTCTTCACACCTCACCCCCTCCCTGCTCAGTTACGCACGACCCAGCCCTTCACCTACATCTTTCTTGTGTTCAGTCTTTCAGAAGGGTGTGTGACACGGTTGAAAAATCTGTGGTGATGAAGGTGTGTGAATTTGGGGCTGCGTCTGATTCGGTATTCATGTTTGTTACAGTAAATATTCCAGCCTACTTCTGATTCAGTTCTTGTCTGCCGTTCATCATTCTAGCCTGACTTTCAATATCCGTCTCAGTGCCTTTATCTCCCAGGCTCTCTGTTCTTTTTTTTTTCCCTCCTAAGTCCTTTCGGCACTGTGTGAGATCTGCTTTAGTTGTTTTTGTGTTTTTTTTGTTTCTGTTTTATTTCTCACTATGAAATGCACATTCTCCTTCTACTCCTCCTCCTTTACCTAGAGAGCAGTACAAAGTCTCAGACCAGTGTATTATCTACTGGACTCAAGGATTATGCCACCAAACGGGTTGTTGTTGCGAAATGCATATATTTGTCTTTGCTCAGAGATGTGCATCCCTGCTTTAGAAAGAAAGATGATCACGTTTTTATTCATAAATCTGGACCCTTTTATCCCACTAGTTATGGCCAAAGTATAACATATAATCATTGGGTAGGTATCAGATGCACAGTCTCCTGGGTATAATTAAGTTGTTCACTCGGTCAATACTCTTGTCTCTGGTTTATTTCATTAGGTTGTAAGCCGAACATTATGCTTTTACATTATGTGGTTGCTCCCTTTTTTGCCTGAGAAATTTGTCCTGGTGTTATGTATTTCAGTTTGGTTTACCTTAGTTTCTTATTGTTTCCTTTTTTTTTATCCTTATCTCCTATCCTTTTGCTTGAATTTATCCCTTCTCTTCCTGTTTTCTTGGGTCTCTTCCTAAACTCTTTGCCAATTGCCCTTGCTCCACCTTATCCAAACAGAGCCCTCGGCTGCACCCGAGGGTGTGTCCTGCGAGAGTGCCAGCTCCACCTCGCTGAGAGTTAGTTGGAGGCCACCTCCAATGGAGGGCCAGAATGGCGAGTTGGCAGGTTTTGAGCTGAGATACCAGAGAGTTTCTGGGGCAGGCGGAGGAGGTCAGGGCCAGGAGGTAAAGGGGCTTCCTATCCCTGCCCAGCAGGGTCAGACACTGGTAGAGGGGCTGGAGAAATGGAGCTGGTACAACATCACTATTGCAGCCTCCACTGCAGAGGGGACTGGACCCAACAGCCCAGCTGTACTTTGCAGAACTGATGAGGACGGTAAGAGTGAGAGCTATCCTAAACATTGCTGATGGTTTAGTTGATTATTTACTGACCAGATGATTGGTCACTTTTTTTCGTTCTGCATATGTGTAAATGTGTGCTCAGTTCCTGGTGCAGCCCCTCGTCAGGTGGACGTCCAGTCACTCAACTCCTCTGCACTTAGTGTTACCTGGCGTGCGGTGTTGCCTCGTTTACGGCACGGCCAGATTCGTGGTTACCAGGTGCACTTCAGCCGTGCAGAAAGCGGTGAATCACGCAAGCTTCCCTGGATCAAAGACCTCCTATTGGATGAGTCTCAGGTTACATCATAACTGAATATTCAAATAATTAAATCATTTTATCATTAAACCCCCTCCCATTTTTCTTTGGTCCTTTGACTCACTCCTTCTCTCATCTGCCTTGGCTGCCTGCGGGGTGTGTCTTGTCTGTGGGATAAGATGGAGGAGGATGACTCAACTCAGTATGTGAGTGCAGACAACCCATCCTCATCTCACTATAAATGAAGTCACTATTAATAAGTACAGCACAATGCATCAAATAGATCACACAGAGACAGAAATCCTCATTATGTTTGACCACCAAAGATTTAATCAACCTGGAATGTAACGTTTTGATAACTTCTAACTTTTCAATAATCATCAAGAGAATGAAGAAATCTGTGAATTGTCATATTTTGAAAGGAATGAGTTTGCAGTATTTGATGGTGGTGTTATGTATTTTACCCCTCCAGGAACTGATTTTGGGAGGTCTGAAAGCAGAGACTTTGTACTCAGTCTCAGTGGCAGCATATACCACCAAGGGGGACGGAGCACACAGCAAAGCCAAACTGGTGCAGACCCCAGGGATTGGTAAGCATATGCCAAGCCTACAGTTCAGTGCACTGGATTTAGTAACATACTCAAGTATTGATCTTACAGTAAGCTGCACCTGGAGCCAGCAGTAAATAAAGCACCAAATCAATTCTTATTCTTCTACAAGATTTAAATGATATATTTATGTATACATTTATATATATATATATATATATATATCACCGCCTACACTGTCATTTGCAGTGCCCGGCCCCCCGTCCCTTTGGCTGCGTCCAGGATCGGGACCATCAGTGGTTGTGCGGTGGGCTCCTCCGCTGGAGTGCTCTGAGTCAGGCTCTGATAGCCAGGGGGGCCCAGTGGAAATCCAGGGCTACCGCCTACAGTTTGGACTCAAGAACACCTCTTTACACACCACCGTGTATTTCACAAATCGAGAGAAAAACTTCACTGTCAGAGACCTCTCTCCAGGCACCTCCTATGTCTTTGTCCTCTCCGCTAAGAGCAGAGCAGGCTATGGAGATGCAGTTCAGCAAGAAATAACAATTCCCATGATCCCACCTCTGGGATACCCCAAAATATCTGACTTTGTTAATGCCACATGCTGCTCCCTCCAGTTCTCCTGGCTGCCTCCTGCCCCAGAGGAGTCCTATGATGTCATTACAGAGTACACCATAGCTTACAAAGAGGCTGCTGGCCCCAAACCCTCTACTGACCCTGGCTCCTCTGTCTTAGCTCCCCCTGCCCCCCCATGGCTGATTACACTACCAGCAAGTGAGTCCAGCTATACCATCCTGGGCCTCAATCACAGCACAGCCTACGAGTTGCAGCTCAGAGCCCACAACAAGGCAGGGCCAGGCCCCTTCAGCTCACCTCTGGTGTGCCAAACACTGGCCTTTGAAACAGGTAGGGCTGGCCTCAGGCCTTGGGAACACCCTTCACCTTCTAAGCATTGGTTCAGCTTCACTTCTCCGCTCCCCTTAATGTGGATTTCACTCCAAAACACTAAACTAAATGAAGTCTGGACCAGTTCTTATAGGTCAGCCTTGTTCACTGTGCACAGAAGCTGAGAACTGCAAACTCCAGGGGAACACGACTACTCCCCCCAATCTCTTCCACTCACTCACTTATACCTTCATCACCTACCCTTCACCACCAGTGGAAGCAGGCTGAATGTTAATGGATGTTTGCTTCAAGAGCACTGCTTATCACAAACCCTCAGGTAAAAGTCAACACTGGGCTTGGATATACAGTATCTAATACAGAAGGTAAGTGTTCAGTCTCAATTGAAGTAAAAACTGGCGTCTGGTGCTATATCTGCAGGTAAGCCTTTTTTATCTGATAGACCTCCACTGCCACCTTTTCCAAAGCATTTGCTGTCTAACCGCCCTTACTCACAGAATGTGGCATGTCACATTCCTGCAGCCAGTCTGTCTGTTATTTGTACTTATTACTCTTACCACTCACTCTCCTCATCACCTGCCCATCCTCCTAACCATCATGTATTCTTCCCTCAGCAACCGATCTGACTGACATGTCCTCCATTTACACAGGTTTGCAGTGGGAAAGCAGAGGAGCCTGAGATGGAAATAAATACGTAACTGTGTTTTATTGTTTGTTTGTTTGTTTGTTTGCTTTCCAGATGTGCCGAGGAATTTTTCAGTTAATTTGGCCACTAAGACCAGTGTTCTTCTGACCTGGGAGTTTCCAGAAAGCAGCAACCCTTATCGCTTTACTGTATGTCCATTATGTCCTTTATCTAGTGCATGTACATGTTGTGACATACAGTACTGTGTCACAGTCTTAGGCTACCATTAGATTTGTTGTTTTGGTAATGTTATTATGACTATATATATATATATATATATATATATATATGTATAATGAGTGTGACCTATGTAAAGGAATATTGAGAGATCAGAGAAAAGACTTGTCAAAATATAATGAGAAGTTTCTCACAGTTTCTTCTTTGAGGGACCAGAAGAAGTCCAGCAAGGACCTGACTCAGCATCTGGCAGCTTTAGCTGGATGCCAAGTTGATCATTCCATAGTCTGAAGAAATTTGATCCGAAATTATCTTTGTGGAAGGATAGCAGCCAAGAAACCACTTTTTGTGTTTCTAGTTATTCTAATGTATAAACTGAGAAATAAATATATATAGACATCATAGCATTGCTAAAAAACAAATCTACTAGTGGCCTAAGACTTTTGCACAGTACTGTAGGCCTTGTCAGTGAATAATTGTGTTACATCATATTTGTCTTTATATTGCCATATGTGTATGTATACCACAGTGTTAATTATACTCCCGAATCTGGAAGAGGTTTTTTTTTTTGTTTGTTTTTTTGTTTGTTAGATTTTTGTGTGGCCCTTTAGCTTTTATTGGACAGTGTAACAGCAGAGAGGCAGACAGGAAACAATACCCAGCCAGACTCAAATGTTGTTGGGATGTTGCGACTACATGGTTGGAGCACAAAACATTAAGCTGCCAGTGTGCTCCAATATGTGAATCTGGAAGAGTAAACCTAATGAAAAGTTGTACCCAATTTTTTATTGGCCTGGAGTCTCCAGTGGTTGCCTGGCAACTGGTCCTGGCCAAGAAATAGTTTTGCACATAATCCCCCATAAAACGACAAACTGTTTTTTTTACATACCAGCTTTAGTTCTTGTATTCAATAAACAAAGAGAGATTTATAATGTTAATTAAGGAGCTTTAGAGGTGCTTATAGGAAAATTTTGTAGCCTTAATAGCCAGTGAGCTGGCTGCTGGCTCCAGCTTCTAATGTGCATGCAGATATGAGTGGTACAGATAGTGGTATCAATCTTCTCATCTAAGTCTCAACAAGAACGTGAATGGAAGTAGAATAGAAATAGAAGTACAATAGCATATCATCAACGTAGAGTATATGAATAAGCATTTTTGTCAATTTGACATTTTCTTACTTTACCAAACCCTTTCCCGTCTTCTAGGTGGAGTACAACCGGCAGAAGATGGAGGTGGATGCTCGTCTAAAAAAGGCAGTCATCCCAAACCTTCAGGCTGACACCAGCTATGACTTCAAGATCACTGCACCAGAGGGCAACATGGGAGGTCTTCGCCATCGGATCACTGCCAAGACCTCGCCACCAATCACCATTCGCCGCCCTGAGATTGACCACACCCGGGAAACTGAGACCACAGTCACCATAATCCTCCCATCACTAGAGACCCGAACTCCTGTCAAGTAAGATGGGGAAAGATTTTAGGTTTGGAAAACAGTAGTCATGGCTTTCGCAGACAGTGAAACTTACTGTACTCAGGTCAGATGATTGCAACTCTAAAGATGGGGCATGATGATAACTGACTGACAAGATGTCCAAGATACAGTCTCTAGTGGTGCAAGTTGGAAAAGAGACATGAAAATAGTTTGAGACATGTTTGTTATTGCATCAGTGCAGCTGGTGTTATGTTGTTTGTCTTTCTCTGCTCCCGCAGGAATGTTTACGTGGTTGTGGTTCCACTGAGGAGAGCCCGCGGCGTCATCAGACACCTCAAGAGCCCAGATGAAATGGACCTAGAGGAGGTGAGAACTAAAACAGTGACAGTATACACTGACATCTGTGCCTGGAAGCAAGAAAAGACCTATAAACACACAAAAACACACACAATCCCACAGCTAAGAACTCCTGGCAATGCTTACCCTTTTTTATTCAATATCAGTTTTTAAATATTTGTCATAGATATTGGAACATCTAATTTTTCTCGTCTGTGTGTCTTCACTCTCTCTTCATTTCCCAGCTGTTAAAAGACATCAGTCAAAGGCAGAGGGATTCTCGGCAGCAGAAGCAGGTGGACTTGCGTCGGGCTTACATCACAGCCCGTTTCACACCTGCCACCCTGCCAGCCTTCTTCACCCTGGGGGACCAGCTGGACTACGGAGGCTTTGAGAACCGAGCTTTGGACCCAGGGCAGGAGTACGTCTTCTTCATCCTGGCTGAGCTTAACTCCACAACTGGGGTATGAACGCCTCCATGTCTCATTTCTTTCCTGTCAGTGTTTATAACCACTCCCTCGTTCCCCTGCTGCATGTGTTTCCGTCCTGCAGACTGTCACTATACATTGTAATCAATATGGCCTTGCTGCTAAAACAATAAAATTCATGTCAGTCAAAGTGTTGTAAGCAAAAGGAAATAACCTTCACATACTTCTATCACCACTGCTAATAAAGACTGAGTGTACCTACTGTGGCAGTAGAAGAGATATTGCCTTGTGCACTGCTATATATATGTGTGTAATTGAATTGGAATAGATGTAAATATAACATTTGAATTAGAATAGATTTTATTTTTATTAGATGCTTTTTTTATTCGGAGCGCTTTCAGCCCAGGGGATGCTCTTCAAAATTCTTTCAGAACTAATAAAATGCACTTTATTCAGTTTACTTTAATTGTAAATTACACTTCAGTCAACTACACTTCATCAATAAGATTGATTCTAGTCTTTATTTAGTGTCTGAAATAAATAAAACATAGTCTCTGTCACATATACGTACACTCAGTCAGATGTAGCATGGTCAACAGAAATGCTGGATGAATCTAATGTAATCCAGGGCAAGAATGATTACTAAAACAATTAATTCAGTCCTGGCTGGTGCTAAAATAGACAAACAAAAACAACAACACTTCCCATTGCCTTGGACATTTTTCCTGAGTATGTGCCTGTATGTTTGTTTTCAGAAAATGTATGTGGCCAGCCCTTACACAGATCCAGTGATTGCCCCAGATTCAAACCCTCAGCCCCTCGACGCAGGTGATGGTCTGATTTGGGTGGTGGGACCTGTCCTGGCTGTGGTCTTCATCATCTGCATTGTCATCGCTATCCTCCTGTACAAAAAGTGAGTGTGATGAATTCCATAAATACTTGATAAGGTTGGCTTAATTCGACACTTACATACTTCATAATATTATTAAATTTCATTTAAAGCAACAATGCATCAGTTTGTCTTTTGAATTGCCTAATTTATGACTCAGCTCCAAGCCCATTCATTCTTACTGAAGATGCAAACGGATTTAAAATGTTTCACAAAGACTCAACAGCTGGGCATTGGACTATTTTCAGGAGTAATCTGATATGCTGGTGCAGTAGACCAGTTTATGTGGGATTGACTCAAAGTAAACTACAGTGTGCATGATATGTTTTTAAAACACAACAGTGGCACTTTGGTCTGTCTGTGATTTGTTGACAACAAGAAAGAATCTGAATATCAGCAGCCTTGTTCTTATTAGGTTTGTGTCTATCATTATTTGTACATTCTGCTAGCAGCTCGCCTTGACTTTTGTTGTTGCAGAATTCTTTAATGTTCAGCTATCCTCCCACAAATCCTCAAATTTCAGCCTGATATGCATCAAATATGTTCCAATATGTTCTCCCCTCAGACATCTCCCAACCAGTCTGACCCTGCTGCAGGCCTGTGATATCTGCTGCAAGCAATCAAGCTTATGAATATTAATGCAAAATATTGATTTTCCTGTTTCCTTCCTTTTCTTTCTCTAATTATTCCTTCCCTTGCTCTTGTTTCACTGGAGCAGCAAACCAGACAGGTAAGATTAAACCTATGTCAAGCTCTTTGTTCATGTAATTCATAGCAATTACATGATACCAGAGAACTGGTACAACAGTATCTGTTAAACCATATCTGTTAAATCACTATTTACTATTTTCAAGTTGCTAATGATGTGTCAGTACTGAGTCTGGTTTTCTCTCCCTGGTTGTTTGCATGTGCCAATTGCTCATTTGACTCACTGGTGTCTGAGCAGCAAGCGCAAGGACTCTGAACCGGGAACCAAGAGTCTGTTGAGCAATGCAGAGATGATGGCCCATCACCCGACAGACCCTGTGGAGATGAGACGCATCAACTTCCAGACTCCTGGTATGTAGCACATAGCAAGACAGCCACCCAAACATGCACTTTGTATTTGCATAATAAAGTATACTTCCGATTGCTCATCATTTAATAATGAAATATTCATGCATCTAATTTTAACCTCAGTATGATTATGCAGACAAGATTGTGGAAGTACTCCTCCGCATCACAACCAGCATGTACCTGGCAGCTTCCTGTTGTTTTTGAGATCAAAATGGCCACTGCCCAGGTAGTACTGTCAGTGCTTAGTCAGAGCTGAGTTATAACACTGTGACAAAATCTGCAAAATCATCTCCGCTCGCCCACATTCCACATGCCATGCTGCAGATAGCACATCAGAACAGACAGAACAAACTCTTCTCTCTGAGTCTACACGATATATCAAAATGTGTGTTGTAGGTTAACTGTGATAATTTGTAAAGGAACTGATCTCACCAGCATAACCAAGTAAAACCCCACTGTGAAATAACTACATGGATGTTGCTGCTCCCCACCCCCCACTGAGTGAGATCTAACAACACAGCTGGTTTGGCCGTGGCATCAGGCCAACAATGCTTTGCTTTCACTTCTTCCATTCAATTAACAGCAGCTAAAAAAACATGCAACATGAAGAAGTTTTACTGTTCTTACTATATTTATATGATTGCAGATTAAAGAAGCTTCACATGGTTGTTGAAAATTAAATATGAGTCACCATAGACGTTTAGTCTTAACCTGCCAGGATAGGCTCTCATTGGCCACATTGTTTGTCATGTTTTGGTCAGTCTATTGACATAACTGAGGGGGGCAAAACATTAGAAACACTGCTTAATATTATGCATCCCATATATTCTATGACCTGATTGCTTTTGTATTTCATCCATAAATTAAGATTGAGGTTTTTTTTTTTTAGACAGTCCTGGGCAGCAAAATAAACCCCACAGCATGAAGTGTTTCAGCTCTTCTCCTTTATCATAATCATTTTTTTTTATGGTAGCAGCCTTGAAGCTCCTTCCTCAACCACTTCTCCTCCCTTTTGAAATTTGTTTCCAACAAAACCAGCTGATGCTATCTGAGGTCATTTTGGTCGTGACAGGAGCGTTTTGTCGTGATTACCTGTGGGTGCTGTAGTTCCAGGCTGTAGAAGAAAACAACCATTGATATAAGCCTGTTTTTGTATAACCACGGCAGCAGACTGACTAAAATGGTTTCATAGTGCATATTGACATGCATTACAATTAAAAAAACATAGGCAATGCATTCTGACATTCGCGTTAAATGGATTGTGTTATTTATATACATAGCTGTGTTACTTTGATTTATTGTTGTAGCTATTTGCCTTTTGAAGGAAATGGATCGGTATCGCTCCTGCTGTGAAAAGAAACGACTGTAGGAGGCATCAGTTGCTTTCTTCGTGTGTGCAAGTGTGTTGGTGCGCACAGCCTTCGTAATTAGTGTTCTGTCTGTGTTTGTTTTCTCCTGAATTGTTGCTCCTCTGATCACATAGAGAACAATTTATCAAAGAAAAATAATTTACAAGCAAAGATGACTCGCCTCACTTTGTCCTCACACATGGATCAAAATTGATTTTCTGCCTCAGTGTGTTCCCTAATAATGTGTGATGTTCTCTGACTGTATAATTATCTTCACATCTTTGCATATGAGCGATGTCGACCTGCAGTAATTTAGGTCATTCGACTGAAGTCTGCGTCACCTCTGACCCTTGTTGTCATGCAGGAATGATGAGCCATCCTCCCATCCCTATCAGCGAACTGGCTGAGCACATAGAGCTGCTGAAAGCTAATGACAACCTGAGACTTTCTCAGGAATACGAGGTGAAAAATAACTTATTATTACATATAAATAAATAGATCTCATTCTTATTGTTTAGTGATGTTAAGCATGTTAAGTCTCCACTTCATAATGCAAATCTTATTTAACATTTGTATCTGTGTGTGCAGACTGTATTTTCATGATTTATTCAGTAGTGCAATTTATTGCTATAACTTGTCTACATTACAGAGCACTCTCTTTCCATTATCCTCAAATACACTAGTAAATATGCTAACACACACTGTTAATGCACGTGTATTTGCTGTTTCTTTTCAGTCCATTGACCCTAGTCAGCAGTTCACCTGGGAGCATTCAAACCTAGAGGTCAACAAGCCCAAAAACCGCTACGCTAACGTCATAGCCTATGATCACACCAGAGTCATCCTGGCTCCCATAGAAGGTGAGGATTAGAATAGCAAATTGAAAAGATGTATAAAGATTCTAATGGGAGAGTCAGAGGGTATTTGTGTTCAGGGGGTGAACACAAAGGAGGGGGAAGAAGAGTGAGGGAGAGCTGCACGACGGATGAAATCTGAAATTGCAAACAGTGCTCAAGACCGGCTGTGTGCAGTGGCATGAGACTGACAAACAGCGCAAGTGCATTCAAGTGCAGCCAGCACTCCTCCAGAACAAGAAGCGGGAGAGTGGATTTGATCTGGAGCTCATGAATTTACACCGACAGAGTCTTGTTTGTTTGTTGTCGTCCACTAGTCATTGGGCGGCCGCCTGATGGAAGCCGTGGGTGCCAGAAACAAACAGTTTTTTATGCAGTTTGATGTCATACATGAAGGTTAATTTATTAAGTCACTGATTCAGATTGCAGTTTAGCAAAGAGCCTCACAAGTGTCTCATTTGCAGGTATCCTGGGGAGTGACTACATCAACGCCAACTACATTGATGGCTACAGGAAGCAGAATGCCTACATTGCTACCCAAGGGCCACTAGCAGAGACATTTGGGGACTTCTGGAGAATGGTGTGGGAGCAGCGGGCTGCCTCTGTTGTCATGATGACCCGCCTGGAGGAGAAGTCACGGGTAAGAAATTAGGTCTACTCACCCAAATCAACAATATTTATTTTGTAGAACTCTGTCTTAGTTTAGCTATGAGTTTTAGGAGCTGTTTGGTTAGCAAATGTAATGAAATTGAGGAGTATTGTTGCTTTGGTTCAATCTGAAAACGGTCATTATGATGATGATTTTCCTTTATCAGATAAAATGTGACCAGTACTGGCCAAGTCGTGGCACAGAGACATATGGGATGCTCCAGGTCACCCTTCTGGACACAATGGAGCTGGCCACTTTCTGCGTTCGTACGTTTTCCTTGCATAAGGTAAATTCTTTTTGCTTTTATCGTCCTGTATCCACCCATGACTTACATCTCTTTTGTGTATAAAATTCACTGTCACATATGCTGGAAACTACTTTGATCTCTTGAGTTTACAGTTAAGAACCAGGAGCATCTGTAACAATCGTGAATTTCTGCTGTCACCGAATGAGCTATGCAAGCGGACACTCGGAGGAGAATAGATTAGTCTGGGCTTCATGAAGTGTTCAAACCAGGCCAACCTCCCCGTGTCAGGCGCTGAGATTTGATCACTGTTGGAGGCAAAGCACTTTCTTATAGCACGGGGCTAATCTAGGACCGTCAGACTAGCGTGTCTCAGTGGCCTACTTACAAACACAGAAACTAGGGCAACTGTAGCTTCCAAGGTTGCACCGCTTCTATAAATTTTATTTGATGTGTTGTGAAACATCAAGTCAGGAGATGCAATCTGAACGCACATGAAAGATTAAGCAATGCTAGTTTCTGTAGGAAGGGTTTGATTATAATTAAGATGTTATTAAGATTTTAATGGATTCCAATAAAAACTCACTTTAACTACTTAATCCTTCTTATTTGGTAAGAGTTAATAATGCTTTGAAGATAAAGGTCATGTGTTAAGATATTTTTTCTTGCTTGTTTCTTGTCTCAGAGTGGCAGCAGTGAGCGGCGAGAGGTGCGTCAGTTCCAGTTTACAGCATGGCCAGATCATGGTGTGCCAGAGTACCCCACCCCCTTCCTTAACTTTCTCCGTAGAGTCAAAGCCTGTAACCCTCCTGATGCTGGACCCATCATTGTGCACTGCAGGTATGTGCTCTCACTAGGGAATGATTTGATACATGGGAAATATATTTACTCAGCTTCATGCTGAGAGCTGTATGAGCTAAAAATTAAACTAGAGCCAGGAAATTGTTAGCATGTCTTGGCATAAAGACAGTAAACAGGGGAAACAGCAAGCAGCCAGTAGAAACACCAGGGAGTCACTGTGTCCAGCCAGGAATTAGGCTATATCTGTGCTCACACACTCACTACACACTATATGATAGACCCACTACAATTCGTGAGTAGTAAATTTAGATTACAGACGCTTAACAATCATCATCATTGTGCGTCATCTGTAGAGTCACCTACAGTAATTTGTGATGTGCGATGCGTGTGGAACTTGTTGTTCCACTGTTAATTTTTGAAAGAACATTTTATGGCAGACACATTTACAGCACAGTAAATAGGAAGTGACTACAAACACATTCTAATGCTGATTTTGTTTTTTAACTTAAGGCAGATAACCAGGTTAGTATTTCCCTCTATTACTAGTCTAGTCTATATCCTAAGCTAACCTGGCTGTAGTTTCATAAACTAACTGTGCGGTCATACAGTAAGAGTTAATCGATGTATCAATGTATGTCATCTTACCTTCAAAGCAAATAAGTGCATTAGACAAAACTATTCTTTAATATAAACTTAAAAAAATGTAATCCTTCCATTTAACTCATGTCCTTATTTTTCTTCCCTTTTCCTCAGTGCTGGTGTTGGTCGCACCGGCTGTTTTATTGTTATTGATGCCATGCTGGAGCGAATTCGACACGAACGTACTGTTGATATCTATGGTCACGTGACCCTGATGCGCTCACAGAGGAACTACATGGTTCAAACGGAGGACCAGTACAGCTTCATCCATGAGGCACTGCTGGAGGCCGTAGCCTGCGGTAACACCGAGGTCGCCGCCAGGAGTCTGTATTCTTACATGCAAAAGCTGTCTAAAGTGGAGAGTGGAGAACATGTCACCGGCATGGAGCTGGAGTTTAAGGTAAAGGAGAGTTTTTAGAGATCAGCTTTCATTTGCTAGATAATATATGATGAAGTTTAAAAGAAGTATCCAAATATTTATATGCAAACTTTCTCTTCCGATCCAGCGACTGGCAAATACCAAAGCCCACACTTCCCGGTTTGTCACAGCCAACCTGCCTTGCAACAAATTCAAGAACCGACTGGTCAACATTATGCCCTATGAAACCACCCGCGTCTGCCTCCAGCCAATACGAGGCCTAGAGGGGTCCGATTATATCAACGCCAGTTACATAGATGGATACAGGTATGTTTCTCTCCCACAAACACTAATATGACCTGACCCCCTTGTTGTCTTATGTTGGCTTGATGAGTGAATGGATTGGATAGGTTTTCACCACAGCGCTCTCACCTGTCACGTTTTGTCAGATCTGTCATTACCGTATACATGTTTCCGCTGTTTGTCTCCCTGCGCAGCATTTGCTTCAGTCTCTGTGAAAGGGGTGGACACTGATGAGCTTCTGATGATTCAGGCATTCACTGTGGTCATACACACATGTTTTGACTGTTCCTCTTCTTGCCTGAAGCCTGACCCCCTTTTCAGTCTGACGCTTGACTGAATAACAAAAAGGAGAATGAGGGAATAATGTGTTTGTGTGTGTGTGTTTGTGTGTGTTTGTAGGCAGCAGAGAGGCTACATTGCCACCCAGGGTCCACTGGCTGAGACTACAGAGGATTTCTGGAGAATGCTGTGGGAACACAACTCCACTATAGTGGTCATGCTTACTAAACTGAGAGAAATGGGACGGGTATGGGCAAAAAAAATATGCACCACAAAGCATTACAAATAACAGGTATTACAACCCTGTACACAACATAAACAATCATTTTTCTGTTCTGCTCAGGAGAAGTGCCATCAGTACTGGCCCGCTGAGCGCTCAGCCAGGTATCAATACTTCGTGGTGGATCCCATGGCAGAGTATAACATGCCTCAGTACATCCTTCGGGAGTTCAAAGTTACAGATGCCAGGGTGGGTTCATGGTGTCTGTGTGTTTAAACACTACTTCTCCTTTTGTATATTTTGCCCAGATGGCAGAGGGACATCACACTACCTGACTTTACCAATAAATCAGTGCTGTTAGAAAGTACTGGTGCAAAGCATGTTGTATCGACCTGCAGTGTGTGTGTGTGGATTAGTGTGTGTTGTACAGTATATGTGAATATGTGTGTCTAACAGCAGGTTAGCACTATCGACAAGCCTCCGTAGATTATTCATTCAACCGTGCTGTCTCCAGACTATCCTGACAGCTTGTTTGTGTTTGTGCATGTGAGACTGTGTGTGTGTGCACTTTTACCCATGCACATATGTGCCAGTCATAGATAACTTCAGTTAAACCTATCCTGCACTGACGCCACATCGACAGGATGCTCTATTGATCTCCGTTAAAAGGGAGTGAGAAGGGCTGAGCAGAAAAGAAAAGATGTAATTACCTATTGAGTGGCTGACAATAGCAGACGTGGTGACGTTACAGCTTGAAGTTAACCACAACCACTGATCCAGGGTCAGATAACAGTGATCATTAGAGGGGGAAAAAAGGATATTGCTTGGCAGAGTCTCACGCCGCAGTCAATACAACAAAAAGCCCCTTAAATAATATACACATAACTGATAACTACACATTTAAAATTAACATTAACTCAGCCTGTAAACATTTCTGTGGTATTCCTTTTATCACTTCCTGACTCTTTCAGGATGGCCAATCAAGGACAGTTCGTCAGTTCCAGTTCACTGATTGGCCCGAGCAAGGTGTGCCCAAGTCTGGGGAGGGCTTCATAGATTTCATTGGCCAAGTGCACAAAACCAAGGAGCAGTTTGGTCAGGATGGACCAATCACCGTTCACTGCAGGTAAGCAGCTAGGGACATGTTTAATGCATAATCAGTAGGACTATAGCATGTTGTTGTCAGAGCCTTGATACATTGTCAGCTATAGTGAAATGTTTCCCTTCATGTGCACAGTGCTGGCGTGGGACGGACAGGTGTCTTCATCACTCTGAGTATTGTCCTGGAGAGGATGCGTTACGAAGGGGCGGTGGACATTTTCCAGACTGTCAAAATGCTGCGGACACAGAGACCAGCCATGGTGCAGACTGAGGTAACCACTGAGCACATAGATTCGATAACAAGGGAAGGAAAGAGCAGCTGCTGCATGATAATCAATGGCAATCAATCCAATAATATAGCTAGTATTATTTTCATCATTGATATGTAGATTTTAGTCTGTGGTAGACCTTTTTAGCTATTCCATTTACAGTAGGAATATTTAATTAAGCTTTACCTGTGTTACTCAGGTACATGATTGTGATGACAATACTGTTTTTACTGTTTGCATCTTAGTGAATATCAGAATATCAGGTCTTGGCAGAAATAAGCTACACCATATCATCACTAAAAGACACAGAGAGCTAGAGGTGAAAGGAAGGAAAAAACATGCACAGTAGAACCTGAAAATAAAAGATGATCTAAACGATTCAACATCATCAAATTCGGGAATACGTTTTTCTTGGGTAGCTCCTTTTAAGAACAACACTTACAATAAATGTTAATGATATATTGTTCGATATCACAGCAATCCCAACATACTGTAACATTAGGTTTTTAGTAAAACTCCTTCTCCTTCAATTCCAGTGTCATGATATTAATAGGACAGCTAGCTGAATCCAGATGATAAAAATTCAACATTTTTCTGTCTTTCACCTAGGATGAGTACCAGTTTTGCTACCAGGCTGCTCTGGAGTACCTGGGTAGCTTTGACCACTATGCAACGTAAGTGAAGGGACAACCATCCACTGATCTTTCTGCTCCGAGGTCCACAAACAAACCAATATGTGAAAGAAGAGAAAGACTGCCTGAAATAACATGAACATCGAACCTTTTTCTAGGAGCAAGATTCAAAGATGAATTTACACCAACAAGGACAAAAAGCAACAACACAAACAGCAACAAGAAATCTATGTCTGACAGCACCCACACTCATCAGGAGCTTCCCTGAGAAGCTGGTGGGTGTGGAGACTATCCATGTGTAATCCATATACTTACCTCAGTGTTCCAGTGTGAAGGACGTATATTACATGTGTGTTGTGGTCAGCTATCTCCAATATGAACCAGTGAAATACAAATGGCTTCTGAACAGGAATTATGATACTATACGTGTATAAAATACAAAAAGATTAAAAAAAACAAACAAAAAAAAACACAAAGAGCCTGGATATTTGCTGCACCCTAAATGGGCTTTTTATCCTCGACTTTGTATCTTTTGGTTTGGTGTATTAAGGAGTTACAAAGTGCAAAGGTGAACATTTCTATTTGTCCATGAGTCTATTTCAAAGGTGTCTACTTCTGCCGCAAGTAGTTTTGATTATAGTTAAAGGCAGATGACTTAAAGAAGCTTACGGTGTGGACTCACCACCCTGAGGACTGTTGGAGAAGCATGTGGATGCTCATTTACTCGACGCACAGTGCCAAGAGAAACCATGCAGCGTGAACATGAGCTGTGGCCTACCAGGAGAGCTGGCTTCCTCTTTTATCCAGCAGAACATAAAGTCAGACTAGAGACCACTCTAAAACGCTGGCCAAGGATCAGTTCACACTCCCCAGTCGAGTCCTTGCTGAGTAACAGCTGGCCTCAGAACAGTGATTAAAGCCCATCACATCCTCATCTGGGCTGATTTTTAGTCCAATGCACTCGTCATTCAACAAAGCTTGCTTGCTATTTGCTGTAGTCCTTGCTCACCCTCCAGCTCAGCTCCTCTTGATGTCAGTCCCATTGTGTCAATTCAACAGTGGCATGTTGAAAGAGATGCTAATGAACGAATTCAGCTTCAGTCCCTTTCCTTCTTAAATTTCAGAGCAGTCCTCAGCCCATTCCAGCAGATTTCTGTGTGTTTTTACTATATGTATTTGCCTTATGTTGTCTTACTTCTTGTGTTTTTAACATGTTGCTTTATGCTCATGCGTTGTGTGCAAAATTTTTATTGTCATTTTTATTGTCATCGTCAGCAGTATCTTAACTTGAGGATGAAAGTCGTTTCCCGATCATCTTCTTCCTCTGAAGCTTACCTACTTGAATTGCAGATAAATCACTGATATTTTACTATATAAGCCAATGAAAGATAATGAAAGAAAAAAAAAAGCGCAAGTGAATTTGCTCACTTTCAACAGTCCTCTCCCCCTTTCCACCTCCACATTGTACAGAACATCCCAACTTAGCCAGTTGATGTTTTCCCCTCCAGCTAACCTGAGTTCAATTGCACAAGTCCTTGGTATCAATATGTATCTTCTCTTGATCTGACATGTAAGCATAATTGGTCCCACACAGTGATTGAGCACAGCAAATTTCCATGTGTCAGACATCTTGGGCAGTTTCATAGATTTTGTACATACAGTCTAACATTGGAGTCCTATACAGTACAGTTACATATGTCTGAGCACAAGATATAATGTGGGATTGGATGTGATGTAGTTCTTATTGTCGCAAAAAAGCCTTATTGTTGTTGTTCACTTTGTCATATTTATTTCATATGATTTTCTAATATATTTATTATTCTATTTTGTTACATTTTCTGTTTGTTTTTATTTATTTATTTGAGATATCTAGCAACTATAACCAATAAAATGTTGTTCACTTGTTTCTTTGGCGAGCCAATGTTAAAGTATGATGTTGTCACAGTTTTTTGTTGTTTTTTTTAATGGTCAGCTTTGGTGCTTTTTTTAATTTGCTTTTGTTATTACGAAGTATGCCCTCTGTGCAGGGTGCTATTTGATACTGATTACTGATGTCTGACTAGTTAACCTAGAGATGTACGTTAGAGGCAGACCTAGTTTATGTTTATAGTGATGTCCTTTTGACGCCCTCCCCACTTGACCTCCTTTGCAACAGCAGTGGTGTAATCATGACAACAGAGGTATGAGCCACCCCTCTGTGATAGATTTAAGGGCATCAGAGAAATTAGATTTATATAGCAGACTTGTTGGTGAAAGCCTCATACAAGCTGTTGGTATTTACTTTGCTTGAAAGCACATGGTAGCAAGTGTATTTTTGACAGAGAACGGGTAAGAAATGCCCAACTATACACACCCGCAAAAGTTATTGTTTAAAATCGAAATATTCTGATATTCTGAACTTTATGTGTGGTCCAGAAGTCTTGACAATGTGTGACATATATGAAATATGTTATTCCTTCAATTTATTGTGTCAAGAGAAATATAAAAGGCACACACAAGAAACATAATATGAAATGTGTTGAGGGCCAGATCTGATGGCGCCATCCTCCTCACTTATGTACCTGTACTTTCCTTTCAAACAATGGATGTAGATATTGTATCTTGACTTTCTATTAAAAGCAGGATGATTGAATATACAGCACAATGAGATGCTTGGTTCCTGTGGGTTTTTGTCAGTTTGTGTTATTCACTCTTCATCCACTAGATGGGACCAAAGTGACTCTAAGGCAAAATGCACTCATGTCACTGCACCTCATATTTTACCAACTGCTCCGCACACAAAATAACACCTGGAAAATGTGTGGACATTTCAGTCAACATTTGCCTCTTCTCTACAACCAAGAATTTCAGTAGCTTTTGACCCACTTCTGGTGCCCTTCCTCAACAGATTTGCTTTCTAATATTATCATTATCTGTTCTCCTTCCTCAATAAAACTGTACATGAACCAATTTCTATTTTCCTTTTTTAATCAGTGATTAAAAGTATCCCCAAACAGATTTTTTTTAACGTTTCTTTTGATCAGCAACTTTCTTCACAGAACTATGCTTAGCATGAGGAGATGAGGAGGAATGTTGCCCGATAGTGTCTGCTGTCAGCACAGCAAAGCAGACAACCGTGTTTTAAGGAGATGTCATCAGATATAACTCACCAGCTTTTAAATTCACAATGGATGCATCTAATCTCTGCATAGTTCTGCATGTGTTGGACTTTTCAGGTCCACGTGCAAGATGTAGCCCATTCTTTGCTTGTGCAAAGGTCACATACAGCAACATCCTCATTGTTTCAAACTGGGATCTGTATCTTGACATGAAGAGCTGTAGCACCTGAAGAAGAGTACTGGGTGTTTCTTATTGCTATATACTGAGTATGATCGGCTAATTCTCTAACTTACTACTTCTTCAAAGTCTCTAAGCCATGTTTTGAAATAACAAGAGGAAAAAAAATGAAGAAAAGGAAGGATGTAATGTTATCTGAAGGCTTTCAAATAACAAATACCATTCCTTTCTTCAGACATATTTAAATGTCTCCAGTAACTTTAAACTTTCAGCTGTAGTTACAGAGTGATTTAAGTTAAACTCATCCATAGACTTCAATGTTACTCACAAATGTCCTCACAAAATAGTCCTGACTCTTGCATGAGAACCTTTCAAAAGACATAAAAATCCTCCTCACTGAGCCACAGTGATCCCTGGGTACAAGTCACACACACCCAACATGAGGTAAGCAAAAATGAATTCAAAGCTTTTGAAATAATGTAAATATGTTATATTATTATTACACCAGAACCTGAAAGATGGGAATTGCACAACACATCAAGTTGTTACATCTGGAGCAAATTTTCAAAATGGTGAATTTATTATGCCTTGCTGAAAGACATATGTTGCTAAATGTTGCTAAAACCTTTTAGTTTAAGTCACAATAAGTACAAAGGTCAGTTCAGCACTCTGAGCCGCACACAGAGACAAATTTGGATGAAAGCTGACGGTAAAAGAATACGAGAACAAGACAGGCAACATCTGGATCGACATCATGTGGTCAGACGATCACCTGCAGTTTGACAGTATGTTCACCTGGACGTGTAAAATTACCCTAAACTAAGTCCGAATAACCTCTGACATTGTTGCGCTAAAATATTCTTCACATAGTAGTAAGTGTATTAGTGACCTCAGAGTTTCTAAAAGCTCAAATAATGGGACATCTTTTCTGTCCTAAGTTTGTTGGAATTTATCCTAACCACACAGAATTTGAAGTGAAACACTGAAGATGTGAGCAAAGTCAAGACTTCCAGCTTTAATTCAAGGGGTTTGACAAAAGTGTGGCATTAACCAGTCAGGAATGAAAGTCATTTTCATACACACACACATTTTTGGGGAATAATAAATGGAAAAATAGCTGAAAAGCAGTTGCATGGCCAAATGTGACCTGTTCCCGTGAAATTCAATAACTAATGAAGCACAGAAAAAGCCTGAGGTGATTCTGAGTGTTAAATTTGCATTTTGTAGCTGTTGCTAGTTCTCACAACATGATCCAAAGAGGTGTCTATGCAAGTGAAGGAGGCCATCATTAAACTGAAAAAACACAATAAACCCATCAGAGAGATAGCAAAAACACCTGCAGTGGCCAGTAAAATAGTTTGGAACATTATTAAAGAGAAAGAATTAACTGGCAACACTAAAATGACCAAGGATGACAACTAGTGTGGATGATGAATTCGGTCCACGGTAAAGAACCCTTTCACAACATCTAATCAAGCTAAGAACACTGTTGAGGAGGTAGGTGTGTCGTTGTCAAAGTCAAGAGATGGCTTTATGAAAAAAAATAGAATGTAAACGTAGACTATTTCTGGAATAAGATTTTCTAGACGCCTGATGACAGCTGTGATAGGCTCCAGCACCCCCCTCAACCCTTACAAGGACAAGCGGTTAAGAAAATGGAAGGATGGATGGATTTTCTAGACTGACGAAATCAAGATGAACTTGTACCAGAATGACCGGATGAGAAAGGTATGAAGCTCATGATCCACAGCGCAGCACATCGTCTGTCACACATGGTGGAGGCTGTCACATGTGTGTGACTGTTGTTTATTGATGACCTGACTGATGATGAAATTCTGAGGTGTACAGGGCTATACTCTCTAGTCAGATTCAGCCAAATGCTGCAAAACTGACAGGGTGCTGCTTCATACTACAGATGGATAATGATCCAAAACATACAGCAAAAGCTGTAAAAAAAAAGAGAGTTTATCAAGGTAAAGAAATGGTTTATTCTTCACAGGCCAAGTCATCTGATCTCAACCCAATAGAGCATGCTTTTAACTCACTGAAGACGAAACTGAAGGCAGAAAGACCCACAAACTGGAAGCAGCTTGTCCTTCAAATTACCGTAGCGTAAATACAAATCAATTGATTCACTTAACCTTTTTCCATGTTTTTGAGAAACATTTGAAAATAATACCAAAACCAAAGCACCTACTCCCAGTTTGGATCATCTGTCACATGAATATCACAGAAAAAGACATTTGTTGATCATATTTTGTATTTTTAATCTGAATATGCAAAGTAACTGGTAACTAAATTTATCAGATGAGTGTAGTGGATGAAAATGTACAATCTATGCATCTGAACTGAAGTAGAGTAGAAGTATAAAGTAGCAGAAAATGGATATACTGAAGTAAGGCACAAGTACCTCGAAACTGTACAAAGGTGCAACACTTCAGTAAATGTACTTAGCTGTCCCACTGCTCAGCTTGGCTGTGTTTAACAAGACGTTTGATAATATTATTCATATTATTATAAATTGTAAATGTCTTTCAAGATATAAATATATTGAATATAATGTAAATATGTGCAAACTACTTTTCTTATGTGAGATATACTGTACCTATACTGCAGGTCACTAGTCATTCTCTGATGTCTATCTGTGCAGGCTGAACAAGTTGTCTGGCAGGGGACAGTGTGAAGCTTACTGTATATCTCAAACATGTGAACACTGACTCTGCAACCCTATGTAACACTTTCATATTTATATGTCTTTCTATGAGTATAGACAAATTTCACAATGCAAATGTTGTGCGGTTAGTTTGACTGGTGTCCACAACTTTGAAGAGCTGAGTGTGAAGATTGGTTTTAGGTTAGAATTCAAGTGTGGTTCAGGGTTACGGGTTGGCTACTTAGATAGGACAAGAAAAATCTCTATTGTCATTGTCACTTTTACAAAGGAATAATGGAATTAAAGGTGCAGTCAACTCAGTGTGAGGCATGATAGTTAAAAAGACAAGAAGAGAGAAAAATAAATAATAGTAATAAAAGTCCGTTGCAATATATACAAAACGAATTGCACTTGCTATACATGTTATTATTTACTATTACATTATGTCAATATCAATGAGTGTCCTGTAACTATAAGACACATATCTGTGTGTGTGTGTGTGTATGTCTGTGTGTGTGTGTGTGTGTGTGTGTGTGTGTGTGTGTGTCAGTGTGTGGGGTTGTATAGTGCCACCTACTGGAACAGTTGCCAGGAGGAGCATACACAGTGTGTTTTTAGTTTGAGTGAACACTCCCACCTTTCGCAGCTGATTGGTTGATTTAACAATAACTAGCCAATCCTAAAAGTAGGCTGTCCTTTCCGTTGTTTCTTACCTGCCTCTTTAGTTACAGGAAAACAAAACGTCAAACTCAAGGTGTCTGAAGGAGACAAGAGATCAAGATATCATTTTGCACTAAATGCTGGACGTGTGTAGATGTGTGCATGTGTATGTGTTTATTTTGCAACATGAGTTTGAAAAACAGGAAATTCTCTCTGGACAGCTCTTTGTGAGTATGAACATTTTACAGTTTCTGTCATTGCTTTCTGTTCCTTTTACATACTTTGTCAAATGTTTTTTTAAAGTAGAGCGACAATGTTCTGTTTTTACAGCTGAACAACAACTTAGCCAAGTCACTGTAAGAACCAGGTGTGAATTCTAATCTCAGTATGTCGCCTTCATGACTGCTGATTTAGAAAAGTGAAACCATCTGTGCTGTTGCCTAGAGGCTACACACTCAAGGATTTTCATAGAAAGGGACGACTGAAACTAACAGAGATTTAAAAAATTGTTTACAGAAAAAAATAATTTCATTTAGCTATTTATTCTTGTGTTGGCGTTGGTGTTGTTGATGCTCTTCATGTCTGGAATGAATTTACATTCATCTCTGTGGAATATCAGACGTCATCTGATGCCACAGTGAGAGAGAACACAATGAAATGTTTACCATCCGCACACAGGAGGTGTTTATATCCTCTCTAAAATGAAGATTTCTTTATTCTTCTACATCTATCTCACCTGTGTGCGTCGTATTAAAGCTGGGTTATCAGCGTTGAGATTTATCTCCTGCTCTGTTGGGACAGCTGTGTGGACAGAGATAGACTCTTTGGCGTAAAAAGAGGCATCAGCAAATTTAGCAGTAAGAAATCTAAACAGATCCTGGACAAAGCACCCCCAACATGTCCCCCAGGTAGACGACAACAGTGCACAGGGATTAAGAAGCTTTTTAAACTTGCACACAGTCAAAGTCCTGCTAGCATCCTCACATTTTCTCATTTGTGTTTGTTTGTGCGGTGTATTTAATCACTTTGTGTTCACAGCAAGCAGGGCACAGCAGAGGAGAGCCTTGAGCAGTCAGATGAACTTACCAACAATCATGTAGGTCTCCGACATGTGTATTTTAGTGCATTTTGATTTCTTCAGAGTGAGAATTAAAGCAAGTAAAGCACTTATAACATAGTAATTATTAATTATTTTTATTATTTAATATTTTAATTATTAGTAATTAATATTAATACTTAACTTGTTTTATCCCAACAGAACTTGCTGAAGCACAAAAAAACCTTTCACAAACTGTTCCAAGACATTCCCGATGGGGAGAACCTGATACACAGTGAGTTGAGCTGAGGTCCAGAGTCTGTTACTTATTTGTTAATGCTGATAATGGAAATGACTTTATTTTTTTCCCCACGCCAAATATCTTCAAATTGTATGTGTTACATGATTGTATATTTGTATGTGTGTGCCTTTGTTGTAGCATTCACCTGTGCCTTGCAGAAGGAGGTTCTGTATCATGGAAAACTCTTTGTCACTGAAAACCATGTGTGTTTTCACTCATCTTTTCTTCTCAAAGACACCAAGGTAAGATGCTCAGACACACTCGGTGAAGCTGCATTAACACTGGTAGAATTACTTACTACTGAACTGTCATAACGACAGAGGTAAAACAAAAGCACTTTTTAGGTCAATTAAACTAATATTTTAATTGTTTAGTAACAACATGTTTCAGCAAAACAGCCTTTTGAGCTCACATGTTGCCAAAGCTGAAAATATTAACACTGGTTATCACATGTTTCAGGCTTTGGTTGTGTGTGTTTCAGGTTACAATAAATTGTAATATGACTGAAGTGAAGTGTTTTCTTAACACACGTAGGTGGTGATTCCTGTGTCCAGCATCAAAGAGGTGAAGAGACATAAAGCAGCCTTGTCTATGTTGTCTATTCAAACCGCAGACGAGAAGGTCAGACTACACACTGATTTGAAATGTATACATGTACAATTGCATTACAGATGTACAGTATAATAGTGCAGCTAAAGATTTGGAGAGGACACCAATAAAACGCAGTGACATTGTGAACCATCTTCATATGTTAGTGTTACTGTAGAGAATGACAATCATAAAACCTCTTTTAAACAGATTAATGGGATCATTTTAAACTCAAATTTAAAGTGATATCACATATGTAGGCTCTATGACTGATCATATGCATTTCATTTTCCATTTCTATTGAATTACTATTTGTGTTGTTTATTTTTTGGCAATGCTGTTGTGCCTATTAGAAATCAGTTTAATAGTAGTAGTAATTCCTTTATTAATCGAGCACACAAATGAATTAATAGTAAGAATAACAGTTACAGAAAACTGGACAGAAAAGAAGGAAGACTGTGATTTAAATTCCTGGAGTTAAACTGGCTTCAAATGAGCTTTCTTAACACATAACGTACACATACTTTGTCCACATTTAATCTCTTGTTCCTGCTTCTTGTTTCCTCTCAGTACTCATTTGTGTCTTTGAGGAACCGTGAGTTGTGTTTCAAACAGCTCCAAAGCGTCTGGTCACATGCACAGGTACTGCAGACACACACTTAATCTGCACACACACAAACATAAAAAAAAATCAAGCTAAATCTTCAAAGGACATTTATGTAAATCCTGTTTCTGTGTTTGTCTAAAACAGCGAGCGAGTCCTAACGGCAGCTCTCATCTCCCCTCTACAGACAATGAACCAAATAATAACGTGGTAGGTTTGCTGCTCATTAACCTTCACAACAGGAATTTCATAGTTGTTACAGGTGAGAGGACAAAGACTTTATGGTTCAGTGTCTGTGTCCTTATCTTCAGGTCTTCAGTTCTTCTGGTGTGGAGGACAGCACCGATCATGATCTGACCATACAAAACAGGATTCACCGTGACAGTGTCTTTCCTCAGATGTTCAATGGAGGTGAGATAAAAAATGAGATGACGAGAAAGAAGGATGTTATTGAGAAATGATTCAGCGCTGATTCATGCTTGTTTTAGTTCTTGTAACAGATGAATAATATTTATCTTTTTACAACAATAGCTCTTACATTGCTCCATTACTTTTCCATTTGACGTAATAATACCATTGTATTTCTGTTTTGCTATGATGCAATCCTAGTGTAACAAGACATTTTGTGTAAATTTTTACCTTTTCAGGTCCCACAAGATATAATTCTTCAATTCATAGGAGCTTAACTGACAACAGAGGTGTGTGTAAGCAAACACAGTCAGAGTCACAAGTACTGTAATATCTACTTCACTTAGTCACATTGTGTTAAGTGTCAACACAGAATAACAATTGGATGATTTGTGTTTCAATCAGCTGTATTATGGATTTGGAGCGTCATTGAGACAGTCCCACTGTTCTTCTTACCCAGAGAATATGGCTACATGAGCGTTTTGTTCTACATCTATGTGATGCTGTGAGTATGAGCATGTCTCACGTATGGGACACTTCAATATTTGAATTTTTTGTTACTTTATAAATCTGTTTCACTATAATTCTGAGATAAAGTCTGTACTTTTTACTTTATTACTTTATTACAAATATTATCACAGCTTTACTTAGTAGTTATTTTTTAATTTAAGACTTTACAAAAATGCAAACCTTCATCTTATTGAAATATAAGGCATCATTTTATATTATAAAGTAACTAAAATTTGCTCCACATCAACCAGCAATATACTGGGGTGGGAAATACTCAAGTAAAGTTTAAGACACTTCAGTATTTTCATTTTATGTTGCAACTGTTTCATTATAACTATAAAGATAGATTAAAAATATTGTACTTTTTACTCATTACAAATATTGTCATAGCCTAAATAGATCATTACTCAGCTATCTGCTGCGAGGTACACGTGTATATTTTCTGAGCTGAGACTTTCAGGCAGCTTTTATTTCAGCCTACGTTGCCTATGACAAAATCTACTGTATAATCTCAATCATTTCAGGTCCGCCATGTGACACACTATATCCATTGTACATACATTTAGATGCATATCTATAAATTGCTAATTTACCCATTTTGGGGCCACTAAAAGTTAATCTTATCTTAAATGTACATGATTTTGGTTTTATTGACTTTAATAACTGGCTCTCAAGGAAAAGAAAAGGAAAGAAAAAGATCTTCAGTTGAAGAAAATGATCTGATGTTCAAGATATGGTATCAGACAGTGTTCCCTCAGGCTCCATGCAGATACAGTTTACAGATATCTTATTGTTAGGGCTGTACAGTATGTACATATTTTAGACTGCACTATCACTTCCTGAATGAAAGTGAATTATAGTGAAAATGTCAGACATTGAAGATATCATTGTGCATGTTCGTAGGGTGGTGCTGCTACTGTTCGTGTCTGGATACATCGGGCTGAGGATCTTAGCACTGGAGGAGCAGCTGAACGCTTTGGGAGCACTGACTGAACTGTCTTTACATTACAGAGAGTGAGTAGGCACACAAACACAAGTGAAAAGGAAGTCTGTCCATAAAAAAACACAGAAGGAATTCTGTTGGAGACAGGGATAAACACGAGATGACTTAAACCGGTTATGGTGACTTTTAAAACCATTATTTGCAGATGAGACGAGATAAGAACAGAGTAGTTGTACAGGTTCATACAGCAGACAAAAGATAACTCATCACATTCCAGCTGAGTTACACATAGTACGAAGAGCAGAGCTGTGTGAAAAGTATTTGCCCCCATTTTAATTAAAAAAACACTGCCCAAACCTGCCTGGCCCCATGTAGAAAAGTAATTTCCCCCCCAACCTAATAACTGGTTGTGCCACCCTTGAAAGCTGTTTAAGGTCATGCCACAGCATCTCATTCAGGTTTAGTGGGGACTATGACTAGGCCACTCCAAAACCTTTATTTAGTTTTTCAAATAACCCATTCAGAGGTGGACTTGCTGTTGTGTTTTAGATCATTATTCTGCTTCATAACCCAAGTGCACTTGAGCTTGAGGTCACAAACTGATGGTCAAACACTCTCCTTCAGGATTTTCTGGTAGATCATAGAATTCCATCAACTATGGCAAGTCGTGGTCAAATGTGAGATGAGCCTTTGTGTTGTTTTTGGTCAGCAGTGAGTTTCACCTTGGAACTCCATTGAGGCCGTTTTTGCCCAGTCTCTTTGTTTAATCATGAACACTGACCTTAACCGAGGGAAGTGAGGCCTGCAGGTCTTCAGATGTTGTTCTGGGTTCTTTTATGATGTCCTGGATGAGTCATTGTGCTCTTGGAGTTATTTTGGTAGATCGGCCACTCCTGTGAAAGTTCACCACTGTTCCCAGTTTTCTCCATTTGTGGATTATGACTCTCAATGTGGTTCGCTGTAGTCCCAAAACCTTAGAAAGGTCCAAGGTACATGTCAGTTACTTTGTTTGTCATCTGTTCTTGAATTTCTTTAGATCACAGCATGATGTGTTGCTTTTTGAGATCATGTAGAGTGCTTCACTTTGCCAGACAGGCAGGTTTGGACTGCTTTTTTCCCTTAATAAATGAAATAATCATTTAAGCAAAGGGGCGAATACTTTTTCACAGCACTGTATGTTTTAAATATTGCATGTCAACATTTGTTTCTGCAAGCTCAACTCGATTTCCTTAGTTTATCAGCAACTGTGAATTCATTCACATTCACTGTGAATTCAAAGTGCAACAAATTAAATGATTAAAATTTGAATGCAATTTACATTGCGGTGTTGCTACTTCCAGTTAAGTAATTGTTTTTCAGAATGTCATGCACCACTAAGCTATCATCCTACTGCTTCCTCTTCTTTTGAAGGTATCAAGAAAGGTAGCCACTGGCACAGTGACTCAAACAAATCCTTCTAGGAACTCATGCAATGTCCCACTCTATTAAGAGCCTTCTGTACATTGATCCCTGTCTAGACTGACTCCCAAAAGCATCTAAATACTGAGACTCTGCCTGTTTGAAATTCCGCACATCTTATCCAGGAAAATTTGTAATATTGTGCTCAAACAATTTCCCTTCTGGAACAGTCACAACACCACGTCATACATGAGATGCAGGTCGGCACTAAGCTGCTCTTGGGATGTCTGAACTAGAGCACACATGGTGAGCTACATGGATGACAGACTGCGTTGGCAGAGAAGCACCAGAACATTTATTTTTTTTGGAGATTCTCTGCTGACAGATCAAAAACTGAAGTGAGGCTCACCTGGTTTGAGCCATATGGAGGCAGCCTGCTGAAGCCATGTCTATTTCCTGGCCGGTGAACAGCTGAGCTCAGCTAGCAGAGGTTGTACAACTCTTGGCCAATTATGTTCTTGGATCAACACAACCTGCTACTGTGAGAACACACCAGGGGCAATCTTAGCAAGCAGATGACTTAAGCACTTTGATTTTAAATTAATTGTACATTATGAATTTGAGGTTTTACACTGTGTAAGCTAAAAAATGTGCCTGGTGCTTAAAAGAAAGACAGTTAATGACAGTAGTTGGGCAGCAGAGGGCATTCACTCCCATTAAAATGATGCATGAGCAACATGGACAGGATTTCACTCACACTTTACCTTTAAGGGTTAAGCCCTGAAATGTCTTCACAGTGTATGTATATAAAAAAAAAAATTTGCTCAGGCTTTTGAATAAATACATTTGATTTTCATGCCTTTAAATTGATTTTCATGATGAGCAAATCTGTGGTGTCAAATGATGACAAATCTGGCAAACACACTAAATTAATTTAAAACATTTCAATGACTGTTCCACAGTGGGAAAATATATTTTAAAATTCCATAAATTGTCCTGGTTTATCATGGCTATATGAGTCATGCCATCATAAACGTTTGTCATTTTGTACATACAAATAATGCATGGTTTGTAGTAATACCAGATATTGTACACATCCTTGTTAAATTATACACTGTACAAAAACATGATTGTTTGAAAAGAAAAAAATAATACTTTCAGTTTCACATTTTTGTACATACGTGATCTTTTTATTATTTTGTCATCAATAAAAAGGTCAAGATTCAGTCCCATGAATTAAGTTCATTACATCATATTCTCAGTTCAAAAAAGCAACATAAAATTACAAATAATAATACAAAGAATAGGTAAGTACAGTAACATATAAACAGCCCACTAATATTGTCTTTACCTCCAACCCACCCACCCACCCACCCATTACTGCCCCACTCAAACTCTAGCACAAAACTCAACAATACATCAGTTAGTATCAGCATTAAAAAATTCAAATAAACATCCCGTTTTTTTAAAGCGCTTCAATTTTCCAACGCCTTGAGTTCAGTTTTACCCTCACATAGAATACATAATAGAGATAATGTCCCACTCCCACCCCATCACTTCCTCAGGAAAACACAATAGACATGCATACAGTATTCACTGTGCACCCTCCCCACACCCATCAATAAACATTCAGGGCCAGAGGATACAATATAAGTCAACCATAGTGGTGCATCTTTAAAATGGCAAGTTTCAACCCCGTTTCTTAAACCAAACCCAAGAATGAAAAGTGGATCCAGTGGTTTCCCTGATTACACAACCTGTCCAGGAAAGACTGAGGCCTGCTCCAACTTTCAGAGAGGCGATAACTAATTCTTCTGACAACTCAGATCCCTGGTTCAAGATGGCAACAGATATTATTTAAATATCAGACACGTGAAGCACAGGATGAGAACAGTAAGAATCCCTGTGTGAAAGGATGATAGGAAGTAAGTGTTTGGTAACCTTTCCTCTGCTTACTTAGACCCATTTGTACTCCCAAAATGGAGTAATCAGATCAGTGCTGGTTCAGTACATGTTCCCTTTAACAAAACACAGCTATTGTCACCAGCAACAATGGGTCTCCTGTTCAGCAGACACTTAGTGTAGATCAGAAATGTGGTGTTAGCCTGGGACCACAGACCACTTTTTGTACTTTTTCATGTCTACACACACGGTGAGATGCTAGTATCCTTGACACTGGCCTGTAGAAGACTGTCATTAATAGTGAAGAAGACACACACTTAGATTTTATACCCTTGTTACACTTTGGATGCTTTGTACAATAGTGCTGAACTTAAGACCTGCTTTTGTCATGCTTGATCTGATATCTATAAATGTGTAAATATACTGTCTACTACAGTATGTGTATAATGTTTGTATGCAGATGTATGTTGTGTATGTGTGATGATGTGCAAACGTGTGCGGTGTAACCTGCACCACACCAACAGTGAGAGGCTCAAACATGGCTTGTGTCAGACATGAAGTGTGCTGCCACCCCATAAGAGAGCTCCTGTACACTTAGGGCCACAAAATATAAACAGAGCTATAGATGTCCCATTCTGGCACCCAATCTACATTGCCTTGTTAGTCATAACACCAACACGCTGTTCTGAAACAAGCAATCCATGGCCCTACACTACAATAAACACGTTCAAACTTATTACATCAAGACAAAAAAAATGTGCAGAGGGTGAATATGACCAGAAGGCTGTCTAACGAGTGCTACTGGAACAAGACTTGGAAAACGATCTGTGCTGTAAGGCTAGACATAAGTCAGTATGATTCTGATGGGGCATGATTATTCTGAATGAAACAAACCTCTCATCAGCTGAAAGAACAAATACCCAGCAAGAACGCTAAGCTCAAAAAGGGTCTGTTAACCATAAGAGACTTCAACAACTGAAACTCAGATTTAAATAAATGGTTCAACTTAAGGGAAATATGTTCATTTACTTTCCTGGAGTGGGTTTGATGTAACAATTGATACCACCGTCATGTCTGCAGAGTAAATATGACAGGAAATGGAGGTGGGGTGGGCTATGTCTGTAGTCCAAGACTTTCTGCATGACAGTTCTGTGAATCCTCAGGCTTAACTTTAACAAAAACCTGAATAAGCACATTTCCCAAATGTCAAACCTTTCTTTAAATCTGACTTCCTCCTGCCGTTACTTGGTCAGCGCAGTCTGCCCAGCCCTTGAACATCACACATCAGTAAACACTGAAGGGCTGCAGCCTTCTGTTGTGCTGTTACAGTAAACTGATCTAATGTGACATGAAAATTACCGAGTACACCTGCACATCTATAGCTGTTTGACTAATGCCAACAAAACATCCACATCCTTGGTGTGGCTCTCAAAGACCTGTTACCAATTCAAGAGTCAGACATGAAGGAGAGGGAAGTATAAGACAGCCATAAAATCTATGACAGTATTCCCGACTAGTCCTTGTGACATCTACCATAACTGGCGACAAAAGAAAAGAGATGGACCCCCCTAAACCACACAAACAGATTAAATTAGTGTTAGCTGGACAACAACTCGGGAAATGCCCTGGCAGTCAGATGGATGTCCATTAGCAGGTAAACAGGTAGTAAAGGAGGAGGAAAAAGAGGATGCTTGACCAGTTTTGGATAGGGAACTTGTCAAGCTATGGAGGTATTCTTCATACACACACGCACAAAACAAAAACAAACACACCAATATTGATAAATCTCCATGTGTCTCATCCACTTGCAGCTGTCCAAGTCATCGAGATGTCCTTCATTTCTTTCAGCGCTGCTTGTTCATAAACGCACACACACTCACAAGCATGCACACATTATTCAGATGTCACAGGTGCATGGAGATATGAATCTACGCTCAACACTCACATCCATGATTCACTCACTACATTCACACTTAAAAATTACATCTGTGTGCCTTTTTGGACAAAGCACATTGGTGTTCCTGTGATTCCTAATTCTGCCTCCCCCCCAATGTTAAAAACGGCATTTGTGAAGTTGTTTCATCTTAGTCCCGGTTAATAGCGTTTCCCCAGACTCCATCATAGAGATAGATATAGCAAATGATACTTTAAAAAAAAAAAACACTCTCACCTTTAAAACAGGAAGCAGTATATAGGTTGTGATGAAAATTAAAATGGAAGGTGTGCTGTTTGAAAGACACACAGATGTGACAAAAATTACACATAATTTTTAGGTCTATTTCCCACCCATACTTTGCAAACATTCTGATGTCCTCTTATTCAGTCTCTTTCTCTCTCTCTCTCTCCAACACACACACTCGCACACACAAAAAAGTCATTCATACAAATGCAGAGAGGCTGATGTTTGTTTCTCAGGCATGCTGTGCAGCCAGGTCCTGGTTGATGAAGCGCCGTAGCCTCTCCAGGTACTGACTGTAAAGCTCAATATCGTTGTGACCAGCCCCCTCCACCCAGAGGGGCTCCACAGCCTTGGGACAGCGCTCAAAAAGGGCAAGGCCATGTGAGAAGTCGATCACCTCATCCTCTGTACCGTGGATGATGAGCACTGGAGATGGGATCTTTGACACCTTCTCTATGCTGGAGGAGAAATAATGAAAGCAATACTGAACAAAGATAACAATGATTCGGGGTTCCAAATACAAAATGAACACAATAATATGCAACACTGCCCACAAAGGTCTAATATAACCTGAGATATTAAAAGGGTAAATAAAATCAATACAACATTCACACACACTTAATGTCAGATTTGTGGAGGTTTGAAAGGGAGCAGGTGCTGGTCTGTCTAGCTTTATTTGTGGCTCCTTTTTTTAACAACTGACTGCAAAATTCTGAGTATCTTCCTTGAGAGATTATCTAACAATATGAATTATTGTCAGTTTTTAAACAATATTGCATCCTAACCATTTAGACCTATAAACAGATTTGATCCTAAGAGGTAGTTCTGAAAGACCATAATCCAGCCATTATCCTAACCTCATCTTAGTCTCCCTAACCAGGGATATCTGCCTATTACAGACCACTGGAATCAATTTATTGTCACTATACCACAGAAATGGTCTTCATACTTATTTTTCCACAGTAATAAATTGTCACCATTTGAGTTTCCTGCAATTACTACGCTCAAGTAAACACAGCTGCTGTTCTGTTCTTCTTATATGCATCTTTACAGTCAGCATTTAATATAGAGTATGCTCTCACTGGCCACGTTTGTATGCCTGTACAATTCAATGCAATCCAGTCCAGCAGCTCTGCAATGAATCCTACTTTTACAAGGTTATAATTCACAGTTTTTGTTGAAACCATCAGAAAGGTGATAATTCTAGTATACGTTTGATGTTGAGGTCATAGCAGGTGGTGAAGTTTTACTGGAGTACATTATATTATTGCTGTTTCTAATTCACATAAATGTACACTCACCGGCCACTTTATTAGGCACACCTGTCCAACTGCTCGTTGACGCAAATTACTGATCAGCCAATCGCATGGTGGCAACTCAATGCATTTAGGCATGTTGACATGGTCAAGATGAACCGCTGCAGTTCAAACCGAGCTTCAGAATGGGGAAGAAAGGTGATTTAAGTGACTTTGAATGTGGCATGGTTGTTGGTGCCAGACGGGCTGGTCTGAGTATTTCAGAAACTGCTGATCTTCTGGGATTGTCACGCACA
>JAUBNQ010000009.1:8449511-8468617 GCA_032353495.1 Ctenopoma kingsleyae
CACCAATAAACTTCTAACCTCTTCTACAAAAGTCTTTCATGGCCTGAAGGGGCATGATGTAATAATCACATCTTGCAAACTCTTCCTACCCACATTCTTTAAGGTACACTGCTGTTTCTGGTCCTGAGTCCTGTTGCTCCTTGTGTGCTGGGTCATCATGGGTTTAGCGCCTGTTTAGTTTCTCCATTGTAGAGCTCTAAACATTCATCACTGCACTGGACCTCACATATTATGTTTCTCCTCTTGTGTTTTGTTGTCCAAAGTCTCTGTCGCACTGTGTGCATGGACAGGCATGTCTTGTTTTCCAAAAAAATCCTTTTGAGCTTTTTTGGACCAGATATGTAAGAAATGGAAAGAATTTTCCTTTGACCAACGGTCTCAGAGTGTTACATTGTCCTTCTGCTGGGTCGGGATGCTGCTTTGTGAAAGGTTAGGTTAGGTTAGGATATCCTAACCTCATCTGCATGACTCAAGAATCTTGACCAAAGTTTTCTTGTGTTTGTATGTGAGCACGTACACCCTTTTGTGACCTGCTAACTTTGTATAGATCGAAATCTGCTTCCTCCCCTTTTCTTTGCTTAGGACATTCTTGACTTTTGACCTCTGAAAAGATGTTGTCCAGTGTCCCATTTACCTCTCCTTTTTCTACTCTTATTGTCTGATTTATTAAGACCTTCTCCTTCCTTTATTGTGGTTAATTACCTCCATATGTCCATATAGAAACACAATTAGAGAATGGACCTTTACTACCCAAAGTGGCTTTGTAATACCATAAATGTTTTACTATAAGTTATATGGCTGGGAGAATCCCTCAATTCAAACTGTTTGACAACAGAGTGACATTCCTGACAATGGATCCCAATTACACCACTAAAGCAGACAAAAGAAACACATTAGGTCCCTGCTGGAGCCAGGTTGGTGACAGTAGTCACCCTGCTGCACTTCTGACCCTGTCCTCAAGCACACACACAATACACAAATGCTGTTGTAAACCTGGTGGTCATTTTTTTGTACTGAGAAATCTGTAGTAATAATAATAATATCAACACACACACTTAATGCACACTTAATGCACCCTTGCCTGTGCATACACACACACAGACTGATACAGTGCAACAATGATTTTTGTTTCTCTCTTTGTTAACAGTGCATGTGTGCTGCTGCCATGGCGACCATGGCACCTCCCCTCACATTTCTTCTCCTGCTGCTTCAACTGGCGGATGGCTCATTCCCAGAGGAACCCAGACCACTCAGCTACGTCCCCGTAGAGGGTACGTGTCCTTCCCACTGTGTGTGTGCGTGGGTGTATGTGATGCATTGATGAATGGCTCTGTGGTGGATGTGGAAATCAGGGGTCCAGGGTCAGAGCATTGGTGTGAAGCAGCTTTCAAGTTGGGCATACAGATAAATTTAGAGACTTCAATCCTTCACTCAAAAAGTGCATAGTACATCAGTAAATATGAGAAAGAAAAATATAAAGACAGAAATAGAGAGATAAATTATTATTAAACATGCTAAGAGGTAGATGAAGAAGTGGGAGACAATTGGTGGGGTGACGCAGATGACAAGTAAGAAGGCTGAGATAGAGAGAAGGGGTGGAGACAGGTGGAGATGGATCACTACGTCCTGTGTGCCTCCGCTGCAGTCAAGGACAATAAGACGTTTTCCCAATCTGTCTCCTAATGATGAAGGCTCCCTGTGGAGACTATTGTCCCCTTCTTCAAACCTTCCTCTCTCTATGTACCTGTACTTTCTCATTTATCTGAAATCTAGGGAGAAGAGGATGAAAATGTCTTTTTCACAACAAAATAATACCAACAGTGATTACCCAGTTTATTCTGATTATGGAGCTGCATGCATCAACATCAGCAAAAACACTAACAGGATAGAAGTGTTTCTGTCTGCTGTACTACTGCATTGTTTTCCTGAACAAAAGCATCAAGAATAAGTGAAGACATTACTGAAGTGAAGGTTAGAGAAGCTGTTGTGTAGTCTGCCACTTATATTTACTTTGGGTAATTATAAGTGGGAAGAGTGGTCTTTCTATCTTGAACCTTTGAGCAAAATACTTAATTTCTGACTTCTTTTAGTAAGCATTGCATGCTCTGTGTGTCTTTGTGTGTTTATCAGTGGTTAGGAGGTATCCAGTATTCTTGGGCAGACCTCATCGCTCAGCTCAGAGACAGGAGCTGCACATCCAGACAGTCCTCCAAGTCAACCGCACGCTCTACATAGGAGCCAGGTAACCAACAGCAACCGTCTCTAACAGTGTGTTACTGATGTGTTCACAATAATACCTTTTTGCTTTGATTTGATGCCGCAGCTTCCATCTGCTGTCACTCTGCAGACGACATTTTCAGTTAGACTGTCTGAGAATGTATTGAGTCTTGTTTGTTAAATGTCAAATGAAAGCTGTTTGTTCTCATTACTCTTATATGACACATGGAAAATAGGAATTGCTTTCTGTGGTAGGCAAAGATCAGTTTGTAGCCCGCAAACAGAAGTGATTATTAACATAGTTTATCAACTCCTTTACATGATTCTTCATAAATCTTATGTAAATACAAAGCTTATACACCTGTTAACATTTAATGCCTCCTCTATATTATGAGAGAGGCATGCAAAATAAGGCTCCTGTGCCTCATGCCTAAATAAACACAAATAAAATACCAAATGAATATACATATGAACATAAATAAATAAATGATATAATGTACCTCAAGCATTTCACAATTAAAACAGTTTGATATGCCTGTTTAACCAGAACAGATGCGCAAAATACACACACATTTACATTTTTAAGACAAAGACAACAGTTTTTTAACTCAACCTAAATGAAGCACATCACTGTTTTGTTCAACATAGATCACACACTCTCATAAAATGAGCTTGTACTTCCTTAGGCTTCACTTTGAAAAAAGACATAGGTGTAATGTGGCTAATTACTTAGCCATAGTTTATGTTGGTAGTTATTTTATATATCAGATATCTTATCTGATTAATATTAATTAGTATTAGTACTCTATTGGAACTGATTTCTTATGTGTTTTGTAGAGATGACTTGTACAGAGTGGAGCTGGATAACATGGCAGGCGATGAGATGTTCTACAGCAAGGTAAGAGTCAAAAAAAGCAAACATGCTTGAATAACTGTTCATATGCACAAACACAATCTAACTGTGGTTAACTTCTTTTGGCAGAAGCGCACGTGGGAATCCAATAAGAACGACATTCGAGTGTGCCGGATGAAGGGCAAACACGAGGTATAGTGTGACCCTGACTGTGAGATCCACTTCTTCTTTCATCGACACTATCTACACTATCACACGCTTGGACAGACACAGCAGCTGTTAGAGAAACCTTATTTCCTTAGGGTGCACCTACATTCAGTGTTTACACAAATTTGATCTTGTTGATACGCAATCAGCACATCACGTAGTCAGTGAAACATCGCACAGGTCAAATGCTGTCGCATGAGAGGCAAAATCTTGCATATCAGCACTGTGGCGCTTTCCTTCATATACCTCTTTTAGGAGTCTGAAAGTGTAATAATTATATGAGTATATAATGTGATAGGTGACAATGTTGTGTAATACAAAAGGAATGTGATAAAATCTACAAAAGACAAACATTTGAAGGGAATGTGCCCTGGCTGACAGGGCATAACCTAAAATATAAACTTAACTGTATAAAAGTAGCTGTGTCTCCGGCCATGGGCGAAATCCAATCTGTGCAGAAATTGTTGAAAAAGGAAAAGAAGCAATGGGAAACATTATAGTGCAAACTGAGCAAAGAAAGTGACACAGCCCCAGGGAGGAAGCAGTAATTGAAATCAGTTGAGGAAGGGAGGTATAGGTAGGGATGTAATGTGCGTAGGAGGAGGAAAACTGAAACACATAGCCACCGAGCACTAAGAGAGACAACCAAAGGAAAAGATGTGTTGCTTCAAAGAACACAGATGAAAGAAGATGTAGGAGCATGAAAAGGAAATGCTGTCATTAAAGAAGCAGCCGAGACAGGAGGAAAGAGTCCAGGGTGGAAATGATGACAGAGAGCGAGAGGAAGATGACAGAAAGGTAACTAACTAACTCTAACTCAGATAAGGATCTCACATTACAAGTCTCAGGGTAAAAGGCACTGATGCCACTGCGAATTATTTGACATACAGCACCGCAGTTATTAGACCCGTCCTTCTTATTAAAATCTAAGAATAGATCTTTTTGCAGCACAGCAGATATTTTAACTGGTTATAGCAAAATAAATGGCGTCTCAAAAGGAAATTTTTTTAGTGGTTTTTAAAAAGGTTTTTAAAGGGATATGTCAACATTTTGGGAAATAATCTCATTCGCTTTTTTGAATATTGACTCAAAATCATGTCTGTGTTGTAAATATGAAGCAGAAACTAGCTCAGCTTAGCTATCTTCAACAAAAACCAGCTAGCATGGCTTTGTCCTGAAGTGTCAAAATCTGCCTTCCTCCACCTCCGAAGAGCTCATTAATTAACACTTTATAATTGACAGTCACAATAAACATTTAACGTATTAATTAGAGCTTTAGAGGTGGTAACAAATTGAATTTGACACCTTTGGACAGAGCTGGGCCAACTGTTACTAGACTGTGCTAAGCTAAGTGGCTGAAGCTATTTACCATACAGATGTGTAAGTGGTTTTCTCAGCTACTATCTGAAAGTGAGGTCAAAAGGTCAATGGTCTATCTAAAATTTTAAATTTTAAATTTTAAATTTAAAAAACTAATTGTTGATTATAATTCAGTGCCAAGTAGGAGCACTGTTTTTTTGCATTTAGTAAACAATAAAATGATCTGCAAATAGAATTTTATGCTAATCTATTGTCACAGATAGATGAAATACCCTTCTTCAAAACATTGCGTTCACTTACCTTATGCGACTAATAGTAACTATAGCATCACTCTGTATCAAGAAGGAGCCGTGAGTCTATCTCCTGGTGAACAAATCTGGAGCTGCAGTAAAAGTAAATGCTGTAAATCATTATGACAAAGGGCTTAAAGGGTTAACAGTGTCATCAAGTTTCACATTCACTGGCAGCAGCTTCAAGTTTCAGTTACATCAACAGTCGTTACTGTAAAAACAGCTGTAAAGTGGGCATCCTATTGTTCCTGCTGCTGAAGGTTGAAGGTGTTGTACGCTGGCAGTCTTCTTAGATTTGATCTTAGCTATGGTTCCAAACAATCTTTTCCGCATTGTGCTGCATCTGATGATTTTCTGTTCTTCTTTAATGCTATTTTTTGTGTTTTTGTTTTTTCTACAGGGAGAGTGCCGTAATTTCATCAAAGTTCTGCTCAGCCAGCATGGCGGTCTGTTTGTATGTGGAACAAACGCGTTCAACCCACTTTGTGCCAACTACACTGTTAGTATCCATCTATCTGTCAGCTGGACATTCTCTGTGTATCTGCCAGCTTGCTTATCTATATTTCTTCTTGTTGCAGAAAGACACTCTAGAAATGGTGGCAGAGCCTATCAGTGGGATGGCACGGTGCCCATATGATCCACGACATGCCAATGTGGCATTGTTTGCAGGTAGCATCTTAAGTTTGCATACTAAAGCTGAAGAATTCATTCTTTCTAGCAGATATCTGACTCAGTTTCGAGCTCCTGACATTGAATCCTCTCTGCCCTTGGGTTTACTTTTACAAATGATTTATAGTCAGACCCCTCACTGCATTGCTTGTTTAGTTTTAATCTTCCTGACCTTGTGCTATCTCTCTATCTGCATCTTCCCCATTTTCTTCTTAATCTCCCTCACTCCTCTCTCTGTGTATCTCTCTTGCTTTCAGATGGAAGTCTCTTTACTGGCACTGTGACAGACTTTCTGGCCATCGATGCAGTGATCTATCGAAGCCTTGGTGACAGCCCTGCCCTCCGCACAGTCAAACATGATTCCAAATGGTTCAGAGGTACTTTTAGAATATGCATTAAAATGACCCTCCAGAGCCAGATTCCTTCAATAGACATTAAGGAAGTATATAACTGAAACCATCATGGTAGTGATGGTGCTTTCAGTAGTTTACTAAAGGAAAACTGAACTATTGTGGTTGTCTTTTCATGAGTGGCCCACAGGTGATTAAGATTACTTTGTGGGAGTGAAATAATAAGCTACAATGAGCAAAACCAGACATGATTATATATTATTGGCTATATTTATTAGACTTCTTTATCAGTGTCAGACTATACAGATTCAAGGTTTTAACAAACCTGCAGTTGAACAGGAAAAAAACAAGTCTGGCCAGGTCAAAGCTGAAACAGCGCTGGTTGAATGAATGATAAATAATGTGCATCCTCATCCTGTCCATGGTGATAAATTAAACAGGACATGAATATTTAATGAGTAAGGCTGCTGGACAGCACCGGTGCATGTTGATGTGCCTGTTATTGCAGAGCCTTGTCAGGGACTGTGGATTGTTACGTTTGGCCCCAGGCACTGTGTTGCTACTGCTCTGTAGTGTGAAAGTTTGTGTTAGTTCAAAAGTGTCATTCTCGTATTATTTTCCAGAGCCCTATTTTGTAAGCGCCATGGAGTGGGGGCCTCATATTTATTTCTTCTTCAGAGAGATGGCCATGGAGTTTCATCATCTGGAGAAGGTGCTCTCTTTCTTTCTTATCATCTGTGTCTCCTCTCTTCTTCTTTATTGCTCAATTTAACTTCCCATTTCTTATTCTAGGTGATGGTGTCTCGTGTGGCCCGTGTCTGTAAGGCAGACCTGGGTGGCTCTCAGCGTGTGCTTGAGAAACAGTGGACAACATTTTTAAAGGCACGGCTCAATTGCTCTATCCCGGGAGATTCACATTTTTACTTTAACCTCTTACATGCCACAAGCAACATCATCCACATGCAGGGACGAGATGTCATCCTGGGTCTCTTCTCCACACCACCTAACAGGTACAGAGACTCATTCAACATGCACACAGGCAATCACAAAGACTGTGCTTTTTTTATCATTAATGTCTTTTTCTCGTCTCTGATAGCATCCCTGGCTCTGCAGTGTGTGTGTTTGACATGCAGCAACTCGCTCATGTCTTTGAGGGTCGGTTTAAAGAGCAGAAATCCCCAGAGTCTATTTGGACTCCTGTACCTGATGAAGCCGTGCCTAAACCCAGGTATGGTTATTCAAAGTCTATGTGAGCAGAACTGTCCCATATATACTGTAGCCTACTTACCTCCCTGCTGGAAGCTCGAGCTGTCAGCCACACTGAAATTTCACTGCTATTCAGCAAATATTCGAATACAGCCTCTATTAAACTCTGGCTCATGTCTTTTTGCTATGCTTATGCTATTTATCTATGTAATTTTTTCTCTTTTTCTGTTTCTTTCTCTGTCTGCAGACCAGGAGGATGTGCAGTACAGGGATCCAGATTTAGCTCCTCTACAACACTGCCAGATGAGGTGCTGAACTTTGTGAAAACCCACCCACTGATGGACGAGACCGTTCCACTGCTGGGACAAAAGCCCTGGGTGGTCAAGACTATGGGACGGTACACCAACTGATAGCACCCATGCTGAAATGTATGTGGCATGGATAGGAAATGTACCATATTGACCTACTCTGTTGATCTCTCTATGTAGGTACCAGCTGACAGCCATGGTGGTGGACACAGAAGCTGGCCCCCATAAGAATCGTACAGTCTTGTTCCTGGGTTCGACCAGAGGAACCATCCTCAAGTTCTTAATGGTTCCCAGTGTAGATTCTGTCTCTCATAGCAGTGTGTTTCTGGAGGAAGTGGAGGGATTTAACCCAGATAAGTGAGTATGCATCACAAGATCTTTGGGCCTCAGTTATTTTCTTAAATTTGTTCTTATGAAAAATTTACACTGGATTCATTAAGTGTTCTTTAAACGCCAGATTTGCTTGTACCTTCGTTGTTATATTTTCCTTGTAAGTTGAAAGTGCATTTTAGTGGTTGTGTTCAGTGAGGGCAGTGGAGCACTGGACTCTCCGGAGTTCTGAAGCAAAGGCACAAAATTTACAGCAAACAAGCCTCATATTTAGTAGCGTCGGTGGTGAATATAATATAACACACACACGACTGATGAAGTAAAAAAAATGTCTAATCTTAAATCTGCGGAAAAAAAGAATGAAAATGCTAGTGTGGTGTTATTTTGTAATTGTAATTTAAACAGATCATAGTGCTTTGTCATATACTGGAAATAATTATTTTACTTTTACTTTTTATTAATGATAAAAACACGATTGTAATAGAATCAACGTAAATGCAGTAACCAGTTATTTTGCACTTCAGCAGTGAAACGTGCAATCGTTGCCAGTTATTTTGGTGTAAACCTACTTATTAATCAATCAGCTAAATCTTTCAGCTCAGTAGCCTCTAACATTTTGAAGCACCAGAAAATGTTTGCAACTTACTGTAGATTTAATTAATTGTCTTGTCACTCTGTTTTCAGCAGAAAAATAGTTTATAGTCTTAGTATAGTTAGTCTTTGTATTTTTCCCACCATGCAGCTTTGACTCTGATCCCTGTAGAACTTGAGTCTGCCGGTGCTGTATGAGGGTTAGAGCCCAACAGATGAGGCCTTTTACCCGTCATAGATTTATTTGACAGATGAGGATGACCTCTCTCTGCAGTCTCTTTGCCCCCTGCCTCATGCCCTCACACTTCTGTGTCTCACTGTTTCCAGGTGTGGCGAGGACTCTCCTCAGGCTCGTCAGCTTTTGTCTCTGACGTTGGACCGGACCAGTCACACATTGCTGCTGGCTTTCCAGTCCTGTCTGATTCGAGTGCCCACATCTCGCTGCCACCTGCACTCACGCTGCATGAAGTGAGTGACACACAGTTATCAGTTTATCTATTCCCTCAGTGTTCCTTTGGCTTATAATTAGGTCTGTTTAAATCTAGTAGTGGCCATTAGCCAGGGCAGTGCTGGCCAACTTTTGTTTTGCCTCTGCTTTCTCTCTCTTTGTTACTGTAGTCATCTCAATAAAATTTACAATTCTGTTTTTGTTTGAATCAGCAGGGGACTGATGGCATATGTGTTTGTCAAACCTCAGCTAGCTTGTTTGATTTAATATTTATTTTGGTGAAATTTGTTTCCCGGGAAATAGCCTAGTATTTAACTTGATGTATGAGGCTTCAAGATTGTGGTTTGTCATGAATACCAAGAAGGTACTTGTTTATTTCTGCACATATGGGGAAGAGGTTTTGAAGTGCAGTTCTGCAGTGTGAACCTCATTCCCACAGCAACCGTATATTACACTTAGATACAGGAAACTGTTAACAAGTAGCAACTCTACACAATGTGTGTGACTGCTGTGTATGAAGATGAATACCAGATGTTTCAAAACTCGTCATAAATTAATCTCAGTCTTCAAAGTCACATTTTATGATTTCAGGTTTATATCGTCCCGATGAACCGATAAGCACTTTGTTAGCCTGTTTATCAGCTAAGCTTCCCATCTAAATTCTCTTGTTTCTTTGATTGGCGTGTGTGTCTGTGTGAAGGAGCTGTCTGGCCTCCAGGGATCCTTACTGTGGCTGGACCAGAGGCAGTGTCTGCTCCTTCTTGAGACCAGGGACACGGTGAGGACACATACGTGCATGCATCTTTTAGACTTTCTTTATTCCACAGTGAATCCCTCAAGTTATATTGCCATGTAAGAAAACAAAAAAATTAAACACGTGAGATATTCTTTGCCCAGTAATTTAACTCAAATGATGAGCAAACACGCAATACAATAAAAAGGAAAATGATAAGTAAAGAAATAAATAAGCAAACAAGGACACACAAATATTGTTGTTACTTAAAAATAGTATTTTAGCAGACATGTAGCAAGATGGGTTAATTGGTGTTATTTATATTTATTATATTATTTTCATTTATAATTCACATTATCAACATACGCTGTATTATTATTGGTAATCGTCCCATAAGAATCTGTTATCTGTATCAAAGCAATTTTTTTAATCATAATTCCTACTTCCAGCTCTCATCACCACCTCTAGGTATAGCTGACCCCTGACATATCAGTTAAATCGTTTGTGCTTTCACACCTATAAAACACAAACCTGGTAGAAAAAGTTAATGAACCCTGTCATTTAATAACAAGCAATAACCTCATCTTATCACTGAGCTTCAGGTTAGCTGCGGGATCAGACCTACACAACATTCAGGAGAAATTTTAGATCATTTTTTCCTCACAGAACTGCTTCAGCTCAGTCATATCCTTAGGACATATGGTGTAAACGAGTCTCTGAGCTCATTCTGCAGCATCTTAACATCTCTATCATCTATCGAGTTAACATCTCAACTCTGACTTGGACACTTTTGGGATTTTCTTTGTTTGAATTCAATCTGTGGTAGATTTACTTTAATGTTTAAGGTGATTGTCCTACTGCATCACCCAACTTCTGCTGAGCTTTAGCTGGTGGCGAGCCACCCTGAAATTATTCTTACCATGATAAACCAGAACAGCATGATGCTCCCACCTCCTCACTACTTATGTGCATGTTCGTCCCAAGCAATTAAACCTTCATTTTCTCAGTCCACAAAACCGTTTCTCAATGTGGAGAATCTGTATGGTAGATTGATAAACAATGTGATTTGTTATATACTTTTTATGTTTTTGGCAAAGTGTGGGTCACATCAGTAGATGTTTTTTATGAATAGTGTAAACTGAGTTAAACAACTGTAGCTCTAACATACATCTCTAATCTTGTTTTATTGATTAGATTCCACGTTTGCAAACTTCTGGCTCTAATTAGTTGTTGATTTTTCTGGCCTTTGGGTTCACATACTTTTTCCAACGTGCACTGTGACGCTTTGAATGAGGTCATTTGTTTGCATGAGAACAAACAGAGAGAGACAAACATTTGTGTGTTAGCTGGAAGTAATTGACTTTTATTTATTATTTATTTAAATGTATCATATCATTCGCCATATTGTTTTTAATTATTTAAATGTTATATTTAAATGTATGCATATGTGGTTGCCTCTGTTGCTCTACACTGTGAATTAATGTCACTACTGTATGTTTCCTGTTATGTGTATATGAAAAGAAATATTTGAGTCTGTCATGTGCCAACCTGTGATCTCTCCGTGGCTGCAGGCTGCCTTTTCAACAAGATGTGGAATTTGGAAACACCACCTCCCATCTAGGAGACTGTGATGGTAGGTTACAGCAGCATGACATGGATGCTGTGAACAGTAGATTCAGGGTGGGCTCCACCTAGTGGCTCAATCCTTTATTACAGTTTCACTGAACACTTGATTCTAAAAATAAAAACAAAAACTATGATACTGCCAAGTATTTTGCGGTAGTTCTGAAATTTAGCATATTTTAATGAGTCCAATGGCATAATGTGATCCAGTGCACCTTGATATTAACAATGTAGACTCATTTGATGAATCAATTGGGAGTAGAAGTGAGATTTTGTTTTCAGTCTTACTGTTAGACGGTTTGATGGGGGACACTATGAAACAGGTATAACTGCTGCTAGACACTGTGAGACTGCAGGATGGGAAATGCAGCATCTGCCAGGGTGTTAGGCTTTGTTTTTTCAAAGCTGAACATCTAAAATGGGAACGACCTAGGGTAGCTGGTGAGCAAGCTGGAAATGGCTTAGCAGAAACTACTCACTTCTGCTGAGAGGCTCAGATGTCACTGCAGCAACACTACAGAGGCCCTTTTTGATTCTCATTTTAAAATTTGCAAAGCCAGTGGAAACCAAAATAAGTTATTTCCTTTCCAGCAGACTCTTTATGAATTGTTCCATTTATTTTAGCCCAGTTTCAGAGTCAAAAAATCCATTTGGCTAGGTCTAAATTTCCAAAACGACATTTAAAAAAGAGTAGACAGCACATTCCAAACCCTTGTCTCATTTGTTTTAACTGATATATGGGCTTCTAGTCTTCACCCCAATGTTAGAAACTGAAATTACTAGAAGTCAGTGATGCCACTGTGCAGACCTGACAGACTCTAACGCAACCACTGAAAGCGCAGGAGTGCAGAGCCAGAGACGGGCATGTGCTGCTGTGTCTGCAGATGGAAGTGATTAGAGCTGGGTGGAAACACTGAGGTAATGGTATGCTGTGAGGAGAAACTCTCTGGCCAGACGGTAGAATGGAAAGTGTGAGGAGAGTAGAGTCAGCTGCTGTGGTCTGAGTTGTGCTGATGACAAGTGCAGGCCTCTGTGAACCTGGAGCCTGTGGAGCCTCAAGGCAAGACTGGAGAGCAGCTCCTTATCAAGATTACCTAAAATAATTGCTCAATACTGAACACGATCATCACCGGTAATGAGTGTTATTGTAGTTATTGATTTATTATTATACATTATGTCTTGTGAGGGGAAAAGTATTATATTTAATGATAATGAAGTGCTCCCTGTGGACAGCCATTGAGAGAGAATGTCCATTGTGCCGTTCTACTAAATGTCATCTTCATAACTGTGCCTCTTAATCTTCAGGAATTCTGCAGCAGAGTTTGCTGATTGAACCAGAGAGCCTGGTCTCCCTCAACCTGCTTGTGGCATCTGCAGTGTCGGCGTTCACCATCGGTGCGGCGCTCTCTGGACTCGCTGTGTGCTGGATCATGGCCCACAAGCCTGCCAACCATCGCCATGGCAACACCTCCCAGTCATCTATCCAGCGGCGTGATAGAGGTTTACTGAGTAACAACGGCGGGATGGGAGGCTCGGTGCTGAGCGTGACGCGGCAAGGAGGTGGGGAGCGTCCCTGCTCTCAGGGCGGGGAGACCCTCTTCGTCATGCCCAACGGCTGGGTGAAGTCAGGGGAGCTTGACCCTGGTTTCCTCCCCACCCCCGAGCACACACCCCAGCAGAAACGAAGAGGCCTGCGCCTGTCTGACTCCAACTCTGGAGGGTGGGACACCAGCCAGACGTACTTGGGAGGAGGCTCTGTGGGTCTGGGTTCACCCTGCCGTATGCCCCCCTCTGTCTACCTGACCACCAGACTGTTCCAGCAGGGAGGAGGGGGGAGGCACGGTGGTGAGGGCAGAGGGAATGACACGCCACGTCAGCATTATGTCTGCCTGAGCAAGCAAGAAAAAGGAGGGAAGGGGACACCTAAAGCCCCACTTAGGAAGTCAGCAGGAGAGTATGTTTACCCCATGACCCCCCAGGACTCGCCTGAGCGTCGGAGGGTGGTCTCAGCACCTAGCGCCCCGATGGAGTATGGCGAGCCGCTGCCTTTGCGCTGGCCACCCCAGGAAGGATACATCCTAAGCAGCCACGGCATGGTCCCTGTTCCCCTTCCTCCACCCTCCATGCCCGCTCCCAGTAGCCAGGCATATGTGTCCCAGCAACACACCCCCGGGCTGAGCAGGGCTTTGCTCAGAGGGGCCCTGGAACGAGGGGAGCTGGGCGAGCTGGTGGATCTCAGCCAGCTGATGATTAAGAAGAATTGCAGTGATAGGACTCAGGCTGGCCAGTGACTGTAGTGGAAATGAAGGAGTCACATCCACAGCTCTCTGTTTTATTTACATCTGTCTATCCTCCTCATTCTGTCCATCTTTCACTCTCCTTCCTATCTTCCCTACATCTATATTTCATTGTCGTTCAGCCTCTCTGATCCTCTTTGCCAGTCTCTCAGGCAACCCCACTTCCACCCCTTGATGAGTCAGCCTCTCGTTATGACTGGCTGCTGGGTCTGCCACTCACATCATGGCTCACACTAATTGGTCAGATGGACTGAGGTTGTTGCTGTGTCTGCATTGCAGAGCCTCTCTCTCTTGGTACTCAGTGGCAGCAAAAAGAAGGAGGAGAGGATGGAGAGGAATGAGAGAAAGCATAATGTGGGGCAGAGAGGATGTGGACAGAGACAAAGATGGACATAGCACTTAGAAGCTGTCTTCTCTGTGCAGATTAACTGAGGCTGCAGAGCCGGTCAAATACTGCTGCAGGAGCGGGGTGATTTTTCCCTCTTGTATAGCATTAACAAGACTGCCACCCATCTGTCTACTGTATTACCTGTTGGTCTGATTGCCAACTAGGTGCTTCAAGCATAATTGCAAATTTTGAGTGTGATAAATGGACACTTTACGGAATATCTTAAGCTCTAGGTGACTCATCAGAGAAAAACTGAAGTCATTCCAACTATAAACACAAATCTAATGGAAAATGAGTCAAGATAAATTCCTTCCCTCTGTTTTAGTTTCTCTCATTTCACAAACAAAGTGGAGGAAAATATGTATTTGTACAGGTGGGTATTTAGTATTCCATGTACATGAGAGGGAAGATATGTGTGCCAAATGCCTCTAACCTATCTCATAGGGGTATGGAACCATAACTCACATCTTTGGAGAGCAGAGTGCGGGACTGAAATGTCAGCACTATTTCTGCCAACCGCATGCTCTCTGTAATGACGACATCACAGCCGACAATGGCACTTTTCGTTTGCCTCCTTCCACTCTATGCACTCTTTAATGACCAATAACTCCACAAGGACACCAGAGGTTGCACCACAAAACTGTACTGACAGAAAAATCTAAATGAAGAAATGTTAGAGATGTTTTTGGGAATTCAAAGTAAATATCTTGCAATATATGATCATTTTGTCATTCACTGTCACCCAAGGTTTTTTTCTACACGTATACAGGCATTTACTAATGCAGCGTTATAGAACACTGTCTGATTTCATTTGGAAAAAATTCGCCTTAAGCCCACAGTGGGTAAAGGTCTCAGAGATATGATAGAGAACAAAGTGACAGTTAAATGTTCCCAACAGGCAGATGGGACGATATATTCGACCCCATGAAAGTGTCTAGTTCTATGAAACTGGTCAACATTTAGCTCAACACAACGTGGTTTGAGTATCTTAGTGAGGTGAAGTCATTAAAGAGACAACATGAAGAAGGAGGAAGCAGGAATAAAAGCAACTTGAAGAAATGAGGTGCAACAACAACTGTGGAAAATAAATAGAATGTGAATTGTTGTAGCTGCACAGACGACTTGATTTTGACTCTTAGTCCTGGGCAGTTGTCAACAGATGAATGCTGGTTTGTGCTGACTTTGTAATGAGCAGCAATGTATGTTTTATCTGTACATAGTAAATTTTGATTTAGAGAAAATTATAATGTAAGGCAAACAGTAATTCCAAAAAATGATATCAGGTGTTAGCTTGCAAACAAAATAAATATTTATCATGTCATGATAACTACTAATATATGAAAATCTTTTTTTAAGTTTTATATCACCCTGCTCCAAGATTGAAATCACAGTAACACTGCTGTAAGTATCACCAATGTCCTTTTTACATTTGTGTGCCAAACCTAACCGATGAATGATTTACTGATGCCTGATTACCGAAGCAAAAAAAAAAGAAGTAAAGAAACTTGTTTCAAAGTGCCATGAAGACCATTCTGTCCACAGTGTGCTAACTCATGTACTGTGGCGTCTGATTTATTGCAGTATACTTGTAATATACGTATATGCCTTTGATCTTACATGCTGAATATTTTATGTTTTTCATTTAGATGTTGGCTTGTACTGTTTGAATCATATTTTCAGCTCCCTCTGTCCGGAGGCTACTGACACTGAATGCTACCAACAATGTTTGAGGGTGTGTTTATAAACTGCTGTGACACACCATGCATACTGTAAATATGTAAGAGTAATTACAGACGCTTTGTCATACTCTTTATGAGTATACTGTAATGTATTTCTTGATACCATGACATCAGCTGTGTTTACTTGATATGTAATAATAATAATTCATTAGTAGTTCATAAGCAAACCTCCCAATGGACTGAAACTCTGTGAGGGAACACTGTGTATCTCATTTTTGTGTTATTCTGTAGTGATTCTCTGTCTGACATTACCATGCAACTGCCATACTGCAGGATCTTGAAGATACTTGTCAGCATCCTGAGTGAATGAATGTACTCATGGTCATTATAGTGTGCAGTAATAAGGAAAAGCACAAATCCTTTTCTGTTTTTTTGCATTTCGTTAAGGAGATGTCCTGTATCATTTGTGAATACTGTAAATAATCATGCAGAAGTTTTATTGTGTCAGTTTGGACTTGGTTGGATCATTCAAGCTCTTACAAGACAGGACTGTGTTTGAAGTGTGAGTTTTTTTCCGGTAACAATGCTGTGGATAAGATGTATGTACAGTATTTACGTGACTTTGGCTGACTGGTGGGTTCAGTTGTTTCCTGTTATTAGAGTAGAGTCGCAGGCCTGAAGTCAGCCAGAAACTGAGGCTTCTCATTTGACTGATGCCTGCTGAGTTTTTGCAGTTGCTAAGATACTGCTGTTATAATACCTATCACTCTTTGGAGTACTGCTATTAAATGGCATTATATAATTGACTGCTAATGTTGTCGCACTAGGTTCTGAATGCACTCATTCACTCATCACACGTATTCACACAACTACAAAATGCAATTCTTGCTTCACAGCCGTGGGTAATGTGTATATCATTATTGCTGTTTATTTTCTTTAAATGAGACATATTTTCCATTAGTTTGGCAGGTTGGAGCTTCTCAACAGGCAGTGTCAAGTAAGTACTTTCCTTGCCACAAGAGGGAGCTGGATGCCTTTCTGGCCTCCGTTCATCTGGCCTTTATGAGGGAGGGAAATGCATGAACTCCCGTGGGTGCCTTCAGACATTGTCTCTTAGTGCAGCAAATCTTGACACAGACAGAGATGAGAATACTCCTTGTTCTTTGTTTTAATATATCATGAAAAATCTTTCAAAATGTCAAATAATGGACATTCTATTCAAACTATATATAACAGTCTGTAAATTTAAAAGAAAACTATGTGTTGTAAAGAAAGGAAATTTAAAAATGGTCAACATCTAAGTAGCAAAGTTTACTATTAATAGTCAGAATGTATGAAATTCTCTAAAAGCCTGAATCCTATAATTCCCATAATTCAACTCAGCAATACTTTTTCTGACATCTTTGCTGCCTCCCCACTTCTTTTGGATGTCATATCTCCAATCTCTTACACACACCGATCAGTCACAACATTAAAACCACTCACCTAATTTGTAGGTTGTCCTGTGCCACCAAAACAGGTCTGACCTGTCAAGGCGAGACTGAAGGGTGGCCCGTGGAATGGCTTTTTAACAATATAATTTATTTTATAATGTGAAGTATAAAATCACGTACAAAAATGCTGTTTTAGAAACTCCTACTGATTCAGGAATAAAGTCGTTTCAATAAAAAATAATAGCTGATGGAATCAAAGCAACAGTTTGTTGCAGCAATCCATTCAGACACAAAAAAATACACATGAGCTGGTATGCGCTGAGACTGCCAGTCTTGAGGTGGGGTGTAAAAATAGATGATCAGGAAGCCAACATGGATGGGTGTGTAGCAGACAATGAACACAATCATGTTTGCTGTTACGATAGCAACAATGTTTTTCTTTTCCTGTGATTTGTCATTTTTCTTTTCCTCTGATTTGTAATCCACCTTTGAGAGAGTATAGATTATCTGACTGGAACAAAAGACAATGATCGTCAGTGGAGTGAGGAAGCCTAGAAATACCAGAATCATAATAAACTGTGTTCCAAGTGGTTTATTTTTACATCTTTCATAGCATGTCCAAAGTTTATCAGGGTCGTTCTCCTTTCGAAATATAATAGATACTGTCACCAGAAACAACCAAAGGAGCAAACACACAGCAAAAGCTGTCTCTTTCTTTCTCCTCCAGGATCTGACTTGCAGAGGGAACCTTATAGTCAGGTAGCGGTGGACACTGATGGCTGTTGTGGTCATGATGCTGGCATACATGTTGATGAAATGTATGCAAATGAGGAAAGTGCACAAGTTAGTCTTAGGCAGGCAGAAGAAGGCATCATAGATCCTAAAGGGAAGGAAGAGAACAAGGGCAGTATCAGCTATAGCCAAGTTGAACATGTAGATGTCGGTGTCTGTCCAAGAATCCCATTTGGCAATGAAGGCACGCAGAGCAGCAGCATTGACAAGGAAACCCAGGAGAAACAAGGGACTGTAAGCAAATCCCTGAAGCAGGTCCTCATGACACGTAGTATTGGTGGCGTTGGTGCACATATTTTTCTGTAAGAAGCGGCCATGAGTCAGAGTGAAAAATAATTGATAAGTGCACTGTAGAGAAAGCTATAAATACTTAAAGTCAACATCAAACAACTGAGCACTGCAATTTTAACATTGCTCCCTAAAAAAACTTTCACACTCACAATGGGAAGTTTAAAAAAAAACGTTCTGAATCAGTGATACTGCATTTGTTATTCAGCACGTTCTTCTCGCGTGATATAGCGAGGTCTGGTAAGCTTGTTTTATTCCACACCATTAGACTGTCTTTATTTTTAAACTTGTGGCTTTCAACCTCAACTGACAATAACTAAGTTAACATCACCTGAGCAGCTCTTCCTTGATGTGACCCAACAAGACAATCAAACAAACTCAGAGGTTACAGACTGACAGACAGACTAGATCTTCTTCACAGGATACATTTTTTAATTTCATTGGACTGCCTTTTTATTCTACATATTGCAAATCACTTCTTAAACTTAACACTTCTTGCCCATGATTTTTTATTTTTATTTTTTTTAGTCCATTATCAGCGTAAATCTGAGGCTGCATCCTCCAACTTTAACAAATCCATGAAGTCCCTAAAATATCCAATTCATTTCTCTACTTTAGACAGATGAGGACTGTATTTTAATCTTTAAAGTTTTGAATCCTTTTATTTTCACTAAATGGGGAGGATGGAAACCAAATGTTTGCCCCTTCATGCCTTACACTAAGATTGTTGTTAGTAAGCGATTTCAACCAAGTAGTGTGTTTTTGGATATGAGCGCCTAAGAATTGTTTAAAGTTGTTCATTTTATATGGTGTCACAATAACAAAACTCCTTGTGTGTCTGCAAACAGTTGAAAATAACTTCTTCTGTAGAATGGAGGAACTGTCTGTGTCTGTCTGTCTCATATTACTGCATATAATACAATTTTGAAGTCTCTCATTTCAGTTCATGCTTTCCAAATATCTCTTTTTCTGAATGGTACCCTTAATGGTGGAGACTATGCAGCCAGGTGGCATCAACAATGAAGGAAGTTTAATTTCCTGATAACATACAAATGTTGACATTTAAACCTTTAAAAAAAAAAAA
>JAUBNQ010000009.1:8479107-8489935 GCA_032353495.1 Ctenopoma kingsleyae
CCTATTAATTTTGCCAGGGGCTCCATGTTAGAGTTATGCAATAAGGAGAAGGTGGGGGACATGAGATGAGGGGGTTGTTAACCAAAATTAAAATTATGTAATCGAGATGTAACTCGATATTATCAGGTTTCTAATAAGGTGAATTAAAACTTAAATTATAAACAGTTTTTACCCATTTGCTTTATTGGCTATATTATATAATGGTATATAAGTTAATCATCTAATCTAGGTATTTCTATATGTGGTGAAAAATAAATCAGTCTTAAAGATGCTTGTAAACTTTTTTATTTGCAACAATGATTTTAAGATCAATCTGAGCAGTGTTGTAGCTGCGATGTTGTTGTGATGTGACGGCTGTGCCAGCATGGCCGACTGTGTGAGTGTACAGAAGACCTGGCTGTTCCACTGACCTAGTTATGTCATCCAACATTATACGCCATTGGTAGCGGAGGGAGGGGGAGCGGCACAGGGAAGTGCCGTGCCGCCGGACGTGCAGCGCCATGTGCGGTTACAGGAGCGCACTGACTCCCAAGTGTCGCTCCTTGACACAGGCTGAAGCTGAACTTGAACTTGGGCAGCAAATGATTGTAGGTGACGCGTCTGGCTTTATAGCTGTTAAGATATTTTTTTAAAATTAAAATATGTATCAGATGTAATGTAAACAACATGCAAACCAGGTTCATTTGAAAGTCTTTGAAAGACATTTTTCCTTGTGCGCCTCGGTTAGCAGCATAGGTTATGTAAACTCTGTGAATATAATGAAACTAGAAACTGCTTCAGGTCACATTTCTAAACAAGCCCTTTCTTACTGTATACTAAAGTTTCCTTCTGGCTATGTGCAGCATTTCTGGAGTGCTCAGAGTAAGGACAGTATTACAGTCTTTTTTGTGCAGGGCAGGAAATTAGGTGCAACTGGTTTTGTTTTGTTTTGTTTTGTTTTGTTTTGGGCAGAGGAGGAAAGAAATTAATTTCTATACTAAAAAGTGGAGTAAGGGGGCAGGGTAGAGTGAGGGGCTACGGTGAAGGGAGGTTCCCTTTTCTAGCAGGATATCCAAATGTAAACAAACCGCTGCCCTTTCTTAGCTCGCTCCTGACTGCGCTGAAAATGTATGTTGGTTATTCAACCTGTCGTTTCCTCACTAAAAAGGCATGTCAGCATTTTTATTATTGGTTCCAACATTCATCCACACGTTCGTAATCATAACCATTTTGACCAAATTGTTGAGTCATTCCAATAGTTTTGGCACTCTGATATTCTTTTATAAGCATGTTGTGATGTCTCAACTGCTGACACTTCCTCTTTTTTACTGTACTGGATAGAAGAGTGGACATGTATTGCAAAGACATAATGAAAGATCATAAGACTCATGTCACATTGGTTAGAAGAGGCCTATGAAATACTTTGCTCTGTTCCCCTGCTTTAATCCCCCCTTCTTTGGGCCTCAGTTTGCCTACACTGGTATTTGCATCTTTTAAAATAGAGTACATTGAACTGCATGTACCAGCAGCCAGACAGAGAAGATCTTATAAGTACTAAGTCTCAACACCATGTTGTGTTTCATCCATGGACACTAAACCAAAATACTTTGTGAAAGCTGTATGATGAAAATGAGGCAGTTTGCTCATCTGAAATAAACTAAATAATCATTAAAACATTCTCATACTAAAACATGAGGAAGAGCCGACAGGGACAATAAAAGTATATTGTTATGATACTTCTCTGTGCTACGACGCAAGCCTACGCCCCACTGTGAGGCATGGCAAAACAAGTGCTTCAGCATTGCTAATATGTAAGATCACACACAAGATCACCCGTCTGCCCTTAAGTGTGTCTTCTAATGCTTACATCATGTATCATGTAATGAAAAATATGAAAAACACACCAAGCCCTGTGTCAATCTGTTGTTTGAGGGCAGTTTGCAAGTTACTGTGACTTTCCTCATAACTAAACACGAGCAACATGTACGTGATTAAAAACAGATTATATATAAGAGAAGTGCTGTGTGTGGATGCGTGTGCTTTTGCATTTACGTGACTGTATATGTGCAGCTTTTTCTCTTTGTCACGCTACTGACACACTAACAGACTGACTGTTTGACACTGTTTGACTAGCCAGAAGCCTATTGTTGGAGAAGCATTGGCTGTTTGTTCCACATTAGATACAAGTAAGTGAAAAGTTGGAAGGACAAAGTCAGTGATTTTGCCTTTCTGTGCCCCACCCTTACTGAATTAGCCTTTTGTAGAGATAACAAGGTTACACATTTAGCTGGCTGATAAACACAGTGGGGCCAGCTTGTTTGTAGCTGAACTCTTAAAGTGTCTGTTCCCAGTTTATTTGGTGTGAAGGCTTGGGTGTGCCACACACAGTAGCTGCCCCACTGCTTAAACACTATTAGCTATACCAAAACACCTTTTTTTTTTGTTTGCCTCATTTATTGCATTTTACGCTAGCATTTTGTGAGTGTGACAGAAGGTAATAAATGCAAACTGCTGCATGCAGCCGTCATACATCATGTCAGCAAAGAGCAGAATTGGTACTGATCTTCTTGGAATGTCGGCGCTCCCTAGCGAGCTAAAGGTCAGACACCTCAGACTGTTCTTTAAGCACAGGTCAACAGGGTTAAAATGCAAGTATTAGTGTTATGATAGTTTGACTTCTTCTGCTATCAGCATTGCTAGACAGTTGAATTTGACATATTTAGATGAGTGAGTTTTAATTGATAGTTTACCTCAGACAGTGGTGTTTTTTGACACTTTAATTCAAAGAAAATTAATTGGCAAATTCTTTGATAAGTCACTTTTCCGATAAAAATACAACTTTTAAAATGTGCGTGTATAGTTTTATTTTATTCTTCCATCATACTATACATAATGCCTGTGTGTTGTGGAAATATGATGTTTTATAGGAAAACAATTAATTGGCTAATCAGCAAATATAAAGTGTTATATTAATAAGTTGCAGTCTTAGCTTTTTTTTTGCTTTGCTGGTTCAGAAATTGTCTGTACTTATTAATGCTTTGTATGTAAGTTTAACCTCATGGTTAATGTTTCATTTTCCAGCAAATGAAAAAGGTATTAAATAACAGGGAGAGGAGATGAATCTCTTGCTGTCTCTGGGTTGTGTCTGCAGAGAGTCATAGAAGAGAAGTGAAAACGTATGTGGGGTTGTACCAACTGGAGTGGGTGGCTTGGTATCTGGGTAATTCTGGCTCTAAGCACAGGACAAGAATAGAACGATGAAGCAGAAGCCCAATGTCAAAGCCCGGGGAGAGGGGTGCGGGATAAATAGTTGACATTCAAGTTCAGAGTTTGTCTGGTTTGAGGTGACTGTAGTCAAGTACAGTAGTGGCTGTTAGTCAAATCCCATGTAATTTCTAGTTATTAAAACAAATAGTGTTTGATTATTGCAATTATATAAACCACTACACATAAGAAATACTCTCATGGGAAATCAGTGATGATTCTTGTTGCATGTTAACTGAACTGGTACGTGCAGTTTTTCTAGGTCTATAATCATTGTCTCCCTTGGTTAATTTTTGCTGTTATGTAACAGCCAATTTTCTATTGCAAACTATAAGCCTTCTGGGAAATGTTTCACGGGGAAATCTATTGTTCAGCACCACCTTAAAACTGGTCTGTGGAGAACCTTGATCGCGCCTGACTCACTCCTCCCTCTCCCCCCGCAGTGGGAAAGTGTGTCAGTAGGACAGAACGTCCACATGGGCTGACAGGCTACGGCTCCAGAGTGACGGATGATTCAGCCAATACCAAGGAGGCTGCAAACACCTCTCAGCCAGTGGAAAAGAGAGAGTGTGATGAAGGCGGGGTGTCAGTGTTGCTATAGTGAGCCAACTGAATGAGTGTTGTGAGGAATGCTCACAGACGAGAGTTATATAATCGAGAGATGAGGGCGGGGTGGAGGGGAACCTGAGAGAAAGAGGGAAAAGGAGGGGGAGGAGGGAGATATTTTTCCATTGCATGCCTGCAGCTGCCCTGATCAGTTGGAGTATTTTAGTCAACAGTCTTACAGAAGAGACAGCCGACCATGTCATTATAAGGAGAAAAGAAGTGGAAAGTTGAGCTTTCCAGTACCTAAGAGTGCAACAATTCCTCCTCAATCATGTTGACTTAGGTGGTTTTCCATACATCTTCCTCACACCAGTGGCAAAAACAAATCAGTCTAGATTGTTCAGAGAGCAGGGCTGAGCAACAACTATCTTATGATATAGTTGTTGTTGTTGTTGTTTTTTCCTCAGTTATGACAGAAGGAGTCTATGTGTATGTGTCATATGTGCAAGTGTCACATGAGTCACTATCTGTCTGTGTGTTCTGCTTCATCATGTGTGTGTGTGTGTGGGGAGGGGGGGGGGCACATGCAGGGTACAGACAAACATAGTTCATGGCAAGTTAAAATAATGTGACTGAATTTATGCTACATTGTTATATATTGAATATCAATCACATTAGGCGTTCAAAGATGTATTTTCTTTGATTGTCACACTGGTGCCAAGTATGGCATTTGACTCACACATCCATCTGTTTCAGTTTCCAAAAAGGGTTTAATGATTTCTTAATAATAACAGTAATGATAATAAACCCTGGTTTATATAGTGGTTTTCAGATAATCATATTTTATGCCAAACAATACAGCAAGGTTTAAAGGCCATAAAGCATCATAAAAGACAATGAGCGAGAGCAATGAGTTGAAATGAATGACAAACAAACAATAAAAGATCATCAAAAAAGCTGAAATTCCTCTACACAAAGGCAAAGACTGACTTTTGCTAGAATGGGATTTACAGAAAGTTAATTTTAAAGACACAGTATGGAAGCATGTCGTAACCAAAAGGACTGACCTCATGACATAAAATGCAACTATGTGCTTTCCAACATTGTCAGTAAAATTTTAAATTCAAATTATGAAACTCAAACATGTCCAGAGAAGGCAGCCAAGGATAGGTGTGATATAACAACTCACTGAAACTGAACTGGTTACAATCCTGGCAGCTGCATCTAGGAGTAGGACGTGTCCTTCTAATTGTGCTCAGGGAACACAAAGTTACAGCAGTCACTTTTTCAAGGTCACCAGAGGATACAAAAAAACTAATGTGGCCAAGGCTGATAGTTGCAGAAAACATGTCAGCACAACAAGAACATCAAAAGGGTGAGCAAAGAAGGTTTAACTATAAAGGGTTTATTGTATTGGGGGAGCAAAACAAAAGGATGTCATATTTTGGTGTATTGAGTCAATGAGGAACATCTAAATACAACAGAACAAGTTAAAACTGTGAGAAAGGAGCAAGACCAACAATCAGCAAACACTGATAATAAAAATGTGTCAAAGGCAGTTTTAGCACTGTGCAGAGCATAGTGTCTCATGTCTAAATTAATTCATTATTTTACACAGTGTAGCGTAATCTTCAGTACGACTATGTGCTGTCAAACAACACAGTGATATAACTGCTGTATTTCACCAAGCAGGTGTCGACTGTCTAATCTGTACAGCTTTCTATGTAAGTTTGAGACATATTGGGCAGCAGCTTTCTGACCTGTCTTGTCTCTTGATCCTGCAGCTCAGATCGAGGTCATCCCCTGTAAGATCTGTGGGGATAAGTCCTCAGGAATCCACTATGGAGTCATCACCTGCGAAGGCTGCAAGGTGAAACACACAACATAAACTGGTTTGCCAAGCTAAACTCCAACTGAACTGTTTTTGTAAGACGTGCAGTAATTTAATTTTGCATGTGTGTTTGTATGTGTGCAGGGTTTCTTCCGTCGCAGCCAGCAGAACAATGCCATGTATTCTTGTTCTCGCCAGAGGAACTGTTTGATCGACCGAACTAACCGTAACCGCTGCCAGCATTGTCGCTTACAGAAGTGTCTCGCTTTGGGCATGAGCAGAGATGGTAAATGCACACAATGCAGAATGCACTGTACCCCATTTACACACCTAAAAAACGTAAAACATTTGCAACATCTGTTAGACTTTGACTTAAATAATGGACTTTTTGTGGATGTGTTTCGCCGGTGCGTGATTTCATTTAAAGCTGACATCAGGAGTACTGAAGGCCCTCAGGTCTGAGCTCATGAACAGTCATATAAACTGCACATAGGGACTGGAACAAACAGTACTTATAGATAAGAACAAGGACAGTATTTGAACACCCTGAACAGTTTCAGAAAACAAATGTGAAATTTTTCATTTGGCCACAGTCTGCATAAAGGTTAAAATGTATAAAGTTTAGTTTATTGTTATGTTATTAGTTTTTTCCATGCATTTATTGCAATTATTTATTGTTACATAAATGACAGGTCTATTTCTCTGCTCTTTTGAACATATTACGAAAACTGTCTTATCTCTGCAGCTGTGAAGTTTGGCCGTATGTCCAAGAAGCAGCGTGACAGCCTCTATGCTGAGGTTCAGAAACACCAGAAGTCCCAGGAGTGTGTGAGCTCTGAAGGCGGAGGCTCTACAGCTCTATCCTTAGCCAGGGATGATGTAGTCTGTGGTGGTGGTGGGGAGGATGGTGAAGAGGGTCTGAGCCGGTCTTATAGCAGCAGGGGTTCCAGCTCCACCCTCAGTGACCTGGATGACATTGCAGCACTGCCCGACCTATTTGACCTGCCACTGACCCCTGAGGAGGCCAGCGAGTACTGCAGCCTGGAGCTGCTCGGTGGAGGTGGAGGAGCCAGCGCAGGGAACACATCCAACTCTTCCTCCTCTTCTTCCTCATCCTCATCCTTATCTAATCAGAATTCCCCACAGCAGACAATGCTAGATGGGGCGGATAGCAATGGGATCCAGCTCCCACATACACACTCTCACACACATCCGCTGCTGGGATGCACAAATGCACTGCTGGACCACCTGCCTGATGACTGCTCAATAACAGACCTTGGTGAGTTTTTAACAAAGTTGTATCACAAATACTTCCTTTTTTCGATAACGAAAGAAACAAAGCTACTGTAAATGGAATAAGATGAGATAAAATTTAAAAAGCTAAATCGAGTCAATAAAAACAAACATGAAGCACAAGAACATATCTCATAAACAGGCTAGCAAAGAAAATGGAAATACGAGGCAAATAGAATCGCAAAACAGAACAAAGGATGAGATTGAATGGAAAAAGCAAACAGTAAACAGGCAAGCTTTATGATTTATGATTTATAGCAGTAAAGAAGAAAAGGCATTTTTAAATGTGGTGTCTCAAGAGGCCTGGAAGAAGAATACAATTGTGTAAATTTTATATTTTTATGGCTGGTTGGAACAACAAACTGCAATGAGGCTTTGGATAGAAGTCTGGGGATTTTTAAAAGAAGCAGCGAGTAAATATTATGACTGCTGGATATAGTAAGTGCAGGAGGTGGAAAATATTCAAACAGCTGTGGAAAAGAGATGAGCAGATGAGCCATTAGCACTTAATTTTGTTGGTGTGATCAGGGGCAAATATAACAGCTGAGTAGTGCAGAGCCTCTTGTTATTCAAGGTCACACCGTCATGGTCTTTGTAAATGTAAATACAGAAATACTACAGTTAACACTCTGTTAAACACTCTCTCTGAAAGCACAAACCTGCTACCAGCTCAAATAACCAGAGTGAGACAACACTAAAGTATGTGTGTGTGTGCTTATTTTGTGTCACAGAGCGCATCACTCAGAGTATTCTAAAGTCTCACTTGGAGACGTGCCAGTACAGCGCTGAAGACATGAAGAGATTCACTTGGGTACAATACACGCCTGATGAAACACGCGCTTTTCAAAACAAGGTACATGATGAACCCCATAGGTGTTTAGTCTTCACAGTCATCACATACATTTCCAGCACTTTCACTGGACATGTTGAAATACCTGATCTGAGTTCCTAATTAGATCAGTATTGGTCTAAACCAGACTGTCTGCTTCAGATCATTTAATCATTTCTAAAATACAATATCAGATATACTGTAGATGAAAACACAGTTAGCTTACTTTGCTGATTGATTCATTTTCAGTAAGCAGGCAGAAGTTTGAATTCTAAAATTGTAACTATAACTTCTACTTCTTCTAAATAACACTCATACTAATACTCACATTTCTTTTGTGTGCGTGTCATTTTTCAGTCAGCTGAGTGGATGTGGCAACAATGCGCACACCACATCACTAATGCCATCCAGTATGTGGTGGAGTTTGCAAAACGCATTGCTGGCTTCATGGACCTGTGCCAGAATGATCAGATTATATTGCTGAAAGCAGGTCAGTATACAGTCTTAAAATGCTCAAATCTCAAATACTTTTCAATTCACAGAGTTAATTCTTCTGAAGTAAACCAAGTCTGAAACTTGCTAACATGAGTTCCTTCCTGTTTTTTTTGTCTCCAACCTTCTACCTTTATCTGTTTTACCATCTGTTTTACCATTTAAATTATACACATCTGGTCTGAACACTGGAAAGAATTTCATGATTCTGGAAACAAATTTTTCCATTTTTATTTTCTCTCTTTCTTCTCTGTCTTCTTAACACACACACAAACACACACACATATTACTGTGACATAAAATGCATATATTTGACAATGATTTACTTTCTGTAAATGTTTTGAACTTTTAAAAAAAATCTTGGTGGATATCCATGTTATCCTGTTGATTTTTAAATCGTTCAAAAATGTCATATATGCTGTGCACCCACCTGGGTCAAAATTATTTACATTTTGTTGTGTGTTTTGTGCATGTTGGAGTACCTTGGGCCTTTTCTGTCTTCCCCTCCCCCCCTCCTCCTCCTTCTTCTTCTTCTTCTTCTTTCTCCATCTCTCCATTTCTTTGCCTCTATTTGTGGATGCCCTTTCAGGTTGCCTGGAGGTCCTTCTCATACGTATGTGCCGAGCTTTCAACGTCAACAACAACACTATTTTCTTCAATGGAAAATTTGCCTCGGCTCAGTTCTTCAAAGCACTTGGTGAGGATCAGAGGGGAATGTAGTTGTGTAAGCTCTAAACATTCAGATAATTGTCTTATATAAGCTGGAAAATCTACAGAGTAGTAAAATGCCGGGGCTTGCACTGTTTTCAGTTTATTGTTGACAGCTTACAAATATAATTCTACATTGGCCAACGGAATCCATTACTCTAAATGACAGTGGTAATTGACTCTATCTGTAACTCTGTCTATAAGACAGTCAGTTTCAATCTTGTCAGCAGCTTGTTAAAGCCAGTACTGGGCTTGAAGCGAGGTAATTGAAATCCTCTAACTGCATGTTGCTTTGCAATTTCTGCCTTTTTAACACTTCAGTATCACCAGAGCTATAAAGTACACTGTAATGTAAAAGGTGAAAACAAACACCATCATACACAGCTGCAAGCTACATAATGATCTTATTAAAGTAAGTATTCCCTGAGGTGTCTCATTTCAAAAGATGGACTTGTGTCAGTCAGAACAGCATTGTATCTCTGTGAGCTGTTTTCAGTTTTGAAATGCTAGCACTAGTGAAGTCAAATAGACTGCAATGAAATTAAAACAATCTGGTAATGTAATTACAGTGAAAGACAAATATTCCACAATGGGCAGAGACACAGTTTCCTCAGTTAGGAAATCCTTAGTCAGTCACGCCATCGATGTGTATAGTCGTCTGCTTTAAGCAGTACAATTCTTGTCTTCATTACTTTTGACAATTAATCAATCAATTTCCTGTCTTTGTGCAGGTTGTGATGACCTGGTCAGTGCAGTTTTTGACCTTGGAAAAGGACTCTGTCGTCTACAGCTATCTGACGAGGAAATGGCTCTGTTTAGCGCTGCCGTTCTTCTATCACCTGGTGATTATTCTCTTCCTCACTCACACACACATCCATAATCAGATCATAGCAGTCTATTTAGTACTGTTCTGACCTTGGTAAAGAAAGTCAAGGTGACATTGAAGAACAGTTGTACCAAATATTTTCGGCTAAATGTTATGGAAATGTGTGAACAATGCATGAAAGCACAACATTGTTTGAGAAAAAGGTAACGCCATAAAGGAACAATTCCCTGGAGCATTTCTGTATTCACTTAAAGAAAAATGAAAAATAAAGAAACAAATGCAAAGGAAAATAAGTTTAAATACTGACAATATAGTCAAGTCAGTTTCCTTGACCTTAAAATCATTGTCGAGTTGGCATAACAATGCACCCACATATACATTAAGTTCAGTAAACAGCTTGTTTGCACGTTCATTAAAATGTAGTTACAGTTTAAGTTACTTATGTCCCTAGGCACATGAATATATCCAACAAATACAAAGTAACAAAACATTACATACTGTCTATATGCCTACTGTAGTATTTTGACTTAAATACTTATTTAAAATCTGACAATATTAACAACCCAATAAAGTTGACATTCCTGCTTACTTTTATTATATTCATTTAAACACAAAGTAATCAGGCAAACATTAAATGCAACTCATCTGCTGCTTGTTACAGAAAAGAGGAAATTTGCTTTTTTTGTCTTCTGCCTGCATCATATCATCCTGTGACTTGTGGAGTAATGCACATAGTATTTTCATAAGTTTGAGACTGACTTGCACAACTTCAGAAAATATGGCACATGACACTTTCCACACTGTGTCATGTGTTGGCAATAACATTTGTTTTGCACTAGCCTACACAGTTCAGTCAATATAGTTACATACAGGTGAGAAAACTGCGTCTTATGGAGTTTTAACTTTTTTTATTGTAGATCGACCCTGGCTAACAGAAGGCCAAAAGGTTCAGAAACTACAGGAGAAAGTCTACCTGGCTCTACAGCACAGTCTACATAAGAGTGGTGCCTCTGACGAGAAACTGGACAAGGTAAACCAGCAGTCACAACCCTATTTAAAC
>JAUBNQ010000009.1:8498127-8538289 GCA_032353495.1 Ctenopoma kingsleyae
ATAGGTATCAATAAATGTCTCTCCCTTTATCACCAGAGAGCAGATATTACCAGCAAAACAGTGGTAGATGTCATCAATAAAACATCTGAGTACCTGCAGCCCAACCCAGCAACAAGAACTAAACTTTCCATGCTCAACACTGTGTCCAAAATACGTGGACAGGTGAATAGTCCAGGCTACCCCCAACCTGAGGGTCTTCTTGGGGAATGCATGACTAAATATGGACGCGATATAGGCGAGGACACCAACTTTGGTAAGAACTGTGATGTCAGCATGTGAGTGTAAGAGATGTGTACATAGTTGTATATGTTTGGAAACCATGAAAGGAGGCGAAGAGCAGAAAAATGTAGGAGTGTGTGTGTGTGTGTATTTGTGAAGTTGTTTAATATTAGCATGCCTCACCCTGTCCCACACTTCCTAATTCTGTCTCTACCACAGGTGGGGCTCTAACAGACACAGGGGAGTCAATGAAGAGATTGTCTGAGGTCAAGGACTCTCTGGATATTGATGTGAAGCAGAATTTTATTGACCCTCTGCAGGCCATTGCTGATAAGGATATCAAAGACATTCAGGTAGAATCAAAGAGGTAGTATGCTTCCACATGTACAGGCCTGGCATTGACTAATGAGTTCCACAGTGTGTCTGCTGCAGAAGTATTTACAATGCAGATGCAAAACAGCAGGTTTACATGCAAATGTTTGAATCACACTAATACCAAGGCTGATTTCTCAAAACAAACATGGACAGGGGTTATTGATATAATACTGTATAGTTCTGTGAAACCTCATTCTCCCAAACTGTGTCATCTGCACAGTTTCACCTAAAGAAGCTGGAGGGCCGCCGCCTGGACTATGACTACAAAAAGAAACGCCAAGGTAAAATACAAGATGAAGAGATCAGGCAGGCCCTGGAGAAGTTCCACGAGTCTAAAGAAATGGCTGAGAGCTCCATGCACAACCTGCTGGAAACAGATGTGAGTAACCTGTAGACTAAATTTGATTCACTTTACATTGCAGATTGGCCAGATGAAAGGTTGGACTTGTTTTGGCAATTTGCCAAGTTAAAAACATGTATCAGTTGGTGAACCTGTAATTGATTGTAATGAGACTGGTGTGAGTAAGTTGAACGATGAAGTCCTTGTGGTTCTGAGTAGCACATCAAGGAGTATTTGTTTAGTTTCTTCCCTCACAAATTGACTGACTCACCCTAGCTAGAATTGTTTATACATAAAAACTGCAAGTGTGGTAGTGTTCCCATCCATTTCGTCTAGCAGCATTAAGTTTTATTAAGTTTAACTAGTGGTTAATCAGTCAGTTTTTTTATCAGTTAACTCTGTTTGTAAAGTAGGTTAGTGTGATGTCAACATGTTCAAAATCAACAAATATTTCTTACGTATTATATAATCACCCATAATAGGTTTAAAGAAATACATGTGCCATCTTATTTTGTCAGTGCCAGTAGAAAATTCTGTGTTGGTTTGAGGGATACATTAGATTGCACATTGGGCAAAAGCTTTTTTATTTCAAAGTTTAAGAACTACTAGTTGACCAAACTGGAAATGGAGGGGTGGTGAAGCAGAAAAGAAAACCTACATAAACAAATTCAGCCCTGAATGAAACGTACTAGACTAACTCAAAAATATAAGATATAGAATATTTATTCTGGCCAGTATCTGTGTGATTTTGAAACAATTTACAGAGTGTCAGGTGACACGTACCATCTTATGTATCATGCTTTGGAACTCGCAAAGCATTTTTTCCCCTCCTCAGTAACTTGCAGTAATGTTAGCTTGTCAAACCTGTTTTCTTTGGCATTTACTGTTTTCACACCTGTCATTATAGTGTGATAAAGGTTCTTGAGTGAAGCTATTGTGATGACCCATTTCCTTGTAATGTGAAACAAACAATGAAACCTGGAAATGCAAACACTTAACCAGTTAAGAATTTACTGAAGGATCAGAACCTTTTTTTTTTGTCTTAGTCTAAAATCCTTTTTTGTGCATCTGTGTGTAGGTGGAGCAGGTGAGTCAGCTGTCTTCATTTGTGGAGTCTCTGCTGCAATACCACAGACAGGCTTGTCAGATCCTGGAGGAGCTTTCTGACAAACTGAAAGAAAGGTCAGCACCATGACTATTTGTCGAAGATGGCGAGCTTTTTGTATGTCAAGGTTATGTTCCCCAGCTTATGAATAGGGATGATTCAGGCGTGCCATCTTTTCCTTTACCCCTCTAATTACAAGTAGTGTATGTCAATCAGCAGCTGATGCTGAGCTCTATCTACTTTTACTAGTAGATTCAGCTCTGTTGTTGTGAGCTCAGAGAGGTGATGTTTTTTATTCTGATTGTGAGCAGGGTGAATGATGCTCAGAATCGTCCAAGGCGTGAATACACACCCAAACCCAGGCCAAGCTTTGACTTTGATGATGTAGAACAGTCCAATGGAGGATACTCATCAGCTGCAACAAGCCCAACTTACTCTCAAGGTAAACTGAGCTGTGTGAGTGTGCTTGAATGTCTGTGTGCATGTGTTTGTAGGTCCTACCTCCAAGAAGGCATGTGTGAGAGTTAATCTCTTTTGTAAGACTGATGTGTCTTTTCCTTCTGTGACATTAACCAGCCCCAACACAGTATAAAGCTCCATCCTTCCAGAAAACCTCCGTCAAGAGGAGGCAGCGTGAGTGGACAGATCTGTTCAAGTGTCACTTTAACAAAACCGACAGTTTTTACTACTTTCAATCATTCTGTTTCACATCTGTGTGGCAGAGTGGTGTATACATGTCTGTGTAATGGTTAAGTATTCCACTAACACTGTTGAGGGGTATTTGTTGGGTCCACTGTGTTGGTCAGATTCTTAGGACTAGGTGGGACGTGTCAGAGTGAATATTAGTGTCTGACCAAGGCTGAAGAGACATACAAACTTTAGCAAGCCATTCAATTCATTGAATAGTCACTGGCCGTGTTATTGTTAAGATTAATAAAAAAAATGTAGCCATTGCTTTGCCATTGTTTTGTATGTAACTGACAGTCTGGTCACTGACTGCTCAAACTTCTGAACCTCAAGAAAAATCCCTACATGCCACATGGTTTATTTTACAGATATAAACAGAGGGTGCATATTTCTCTGAAGACAAACAAAAGAAGGAAGTAAATATTAGAAGTCCTAGGCCTGAAACTTGAACATGTTTTGGTTGAAATGAAATGATGTGTAACATATCAGGGCATTTATCTTGAGCTTCAGAAGAATTCTCCCTTACCACACTGATAACTAACCTATAAATCTCTAGTGTGTACAGTTTGTCAGATACTGGTGAGACATTTTCTCTAATGCAGTCTATTTTTCTGAACGGAATGTGCTAATGGAATGTTGTTGGGGAAGTTTTCAGATTTTTCCTTTTACAGACTAACTCAAGGGCTGTATTTGTTCATTCTTCCTACCTCCATGTGTCTCTCTTTCTGCAGCTGAGCCATGCTGTAAAGCCCTGTATGACTTTGAGCCAGAGAATGATGGAGAGCTGGGCTTCCACGAGGGTGACATCATCACTTTGGTCAGTCAAATTGATGAGAACTGGTTTGAGGGAAAACTCCACGGAAAAACAGGATACTTTCCCAACAACTACGTTGAAGTAATGGTACCTCTGCCACGTTGAAAAGAGCATAGCAGATGGAAAGGATGAGGGGGAAGGGGGGTAATAAAAGGATTATCAGCTCTTGATAACCAAAAGATAACACTTCTTAATTGTATTTAAAGGGTAAACATCTCGAGACATGGACCAACATTTTTGTATCTAGGAGCTAGTTTTTTTATTCTATGAAAATTCAATGGATTTTTAAAAACAGTAGGGATATTAAGTCAGAAACACTATTGTTTAATGTTTGTGTGCATTTACCATATACTCATTCTTTATATGCATTCTATGTACACCTGTGCACTTTATACACTACACCTCTATCGCCCAAACTGTTGAAGAACAAGAGAATGAAATCTGTAACTATATGTCAAACAGCGTCCATAAACACTAAGTTAAACCTTTATTCTTATATTCATACCTTGTTTTATATTCACGGTACAACATTTTTTGACATGTGTTTTGATATTGGCACTACACACATGCGTTATTCTATGCACTGTTAAATAATACGCCCAGTTTTCCCTTCTGTTCTTTAAGGCTTAAGCACTCTTGTCATCCTGGATTGGTTGGAATCAACATGGAGGACTGGCTGGTTGTTGTTGATGTTTAGGACTGTCCTCTGCTGCCATCTAGTGGTGCTACAGATCATTTTTAGTCATTGGTTTGGGAGGTACATACAGCTATTGTTATCTCTCACCAAATAATTGGAGCCGGTCAGAAGATAATATTGATTGACTTCATACTAACAGTCAAACACCACCATGTTTGACTGTTAATATGAAGTTTATTCTTGAGTTATTTAAAAAAAAAAAAACCTGTTATTTTAGAATTCATTTCTAAAGGGTCACAGGGATCCACAAATAAACAAATTTATATTAGTATATGTTTATCACACTAATTGTTATGTACTCTTCTACTCTCTTAAAGCTAATACTAGAGAAGGATTGCACAAGACTGATGTTTGTCATTACAAACGTGTTTTACTATATAGTGCTGTGAAAAAGTATTTGCCCCTTCCTAATTTTTTGTTTTGCCTCGTTGTCACAGTTAAATGATTCAGGGCATCAAACTAATTTTAATATTGTACAAAAATAACCAGAGTTAATACAGAATGCAGTTTTTAAATGATTTCATTTATTAATGAAAAACTGTACAAACCTACCTGGCCCTATGTGAAAAGATAAAAGTAAAATGTATGAAAAATACTTTTTCACAACACTGAATAGCCTGATATGCTCAATGCTGGAAAACTAGGTAAAATATTTTATGTTTTCCCATTTGTGTTTTTCACAAAAGCAGACGTGTTTCCATAACAGGGCAGCTCACAAAAGTGCAACATTACCCTACCCCTCTCCCCAAATATTTTGCACCATTGCATCAAAGCAATATGTATTAATCCTTTGGTTCCTCCATTTTCACAGGCTCTACCGATGCTGCTGGCAGTGTCACAATATTTTGTGGCCTTTTACCCCATTTTTGTCAATGTATTTTTAGTCTGTGATTTATCTCCTCAGTGCTGGAATGAGCTTGGCCTTAGTACTCTAACCTGTAATTTGGAGCATGGAAATTAATCTGATGTGTATTTTGCATTTTTGGATCTGTGGGCCACTCATGACAGAAGATGCTAGAGCCCAACTATTGTGTTCAGAAATGGCTAATAACAAGAAAAGCCTGAGCACAATGACTGGTTTCAGTTTCAATTACTAGCAATACAAGCAGACTATAAACTGTGAGGGTTTGTGCTGTTCACTAAAATTCCACGTTTTTCTCCTGTTGTCATGATCCCCTTGTTAGACCGCCCCCTGCCCCACTCATCTCTCCCATCTCCATTTTAAACTGGGAGTGTAACAGACAGGTCTTTTCAGGAGGGAAGGGCACCCAGCTGTGGATTATGCCCTCCCTCCCTCCCCTTTATTCACCACCTGCCCGTTTCCCTGCCCCCTTTCTCATTATCTGACCCATGCCTCTGGAAGCTCTGTCTGCTTGTCCATCCCCAGAATAATCTTCTTATTGTTATCATAGTATGTGCCTCTTAATGTTATGTTTGCATGTCTCCTATGTTATTCATGTTATGTTAAGGGCCAGGGGGTTGCCTGTGCTGAATAATAGCTGTGTGGTTCAGGTGTGGTGTTATATGCCTCATTACACTAAATCAAAAGCCCAGTTTCAGGGGAGTCAGGGGCTCAGGTTGAACTATTATGCAGCTTGTATATTGGTGATGACTAATGTCATGAAACAAAGGGCTAAGATCAATTTCTGTGTGCTGCTGTTGTTGCAGCTAAAATAGTAGTCCGAGTGCTGCAGATGACATTTATTTTAACAGTACATTCTGTGAACATGTATTGTATACATACCATAAGTATCCAGACTATGTTCATTAAGTATTATCAGGCTCTGCTTTGCATGTCTCTTCATTACAGCTACTATATCTTATGCTATGCCTTATTTAACTGTGACTCTGTGAGAAGACTAAATGTGGGATTATCCTGGATTATCTTTAGGATATATGGATTACCTCTATATTAAGTGTAATCTTTCATGTGTTGTGTATTTTTGTTAGTAATGTAAGGGGGGATTCATGCTGTTTGTTTCTTCAAATAAACGTTAAGTAATTTGGATCTAGTGTGTCATTACAGAATTAACCCTGCCAGTGAATTGGCCTTTTTAACCTTTTAATCAATTATGTAAATTGGTACGGAATGTATAATAGACGTGTAGGATTATAATTTTTACGCGTAGCATGCGTGATTCTCATTTTTAAATTCTAATTGCTAAATTACTATTTTTTTTTCTCAATAAAACCCTCTACCATGGTATTTATTTCCCCAAACATAGAATATTTAATCTGCACAACTACCCGTCTGCACGACCCTCAGACACTGCAGGCTGCACCAGCCAGCTGTTGGATTATTGCCACAGCACTATCTCATCGGGGAAGGCGTGTCACTCCCCGAATTACTCAGCGCCCCTTTGTCCTCGATCGGTGCCCAGTCAGCTACACTCATGGCGGCTGCACACGTCAGGCTGCGCTCCGGGCCAGGGGGACCCCGGGCGCAGCTCCCACCCTGCTACCACGAAGGATACCTGGAGAAGCGGGGACCGAAAGAAAAGGTAGGTTCGCCCAGTGCGGATCGAGTGCCATGTTGGTACAGTGCATGTTGTAGGTAGGGGGGCCAGTGTGTGTACGCACCACACACCGGCTGATTCACCCCCATTCCCAGAGAGCTGTCAACTTCCTTGTTGTGTTAGAATGGGCGAGGCGAGACTGTCTCTGGTGCTAGTGGGGATTTTTTCCACACACAGGATCACGGATTTGTATTCCTGTTCTGTATGATTTTTGCCAGAGTCTCGACATGAGACAGTTTATGAATGAATCACGACGTGTGAATCATGGAAACCCGATTGTCCGATGCATGTCATTTAATTTTCATCACATGAGCGATATGTGGCGGAATCCCCTGAGTAGACGTCTTCTAGAGAATATAGTGTGTGTGCCAAGCATTTTCATCTCCCAGAATTCAATGGTGACTGTTATATAAAGTGCATTTCACATAGCTTAAGTACAAATATATCCTGAAATTAACTTTTCTTCCACGACTGTTATGCATGTTGTTTCTGTTTAAAATAAGGTAATAACTAAAAGAAAAATGGGACACGACCCCATCCCCCCAAGCCTCCCTCTCTTATTAGGCTCATTTTAATGCAATATAGACAGGGTGTGCTCAGGTGCGTAATATTGCAGTGATTCATTGCCACAGATTGACACCAGCTGAGGCACACTCACTACCCATCTCTTGGGACAGGAAATGTGAGAGTGATAAAAAGGGGAATATCCATTACACAGATGTGGAAAAACAGCACACTTGCTGCCTCAGGAGCTTACCCCACTTTTTAACCCCCAACACACACACAGACACATATTTTCAATCTGCTTATTTCCATCTGTGACAGGCATCAAGGCGAATGTGGACCTGTCTGTGTGGGAATTCTTTGTATTTCTTCAATAATGCCAAAGACACTCATGTAAGTTTCAGACTGTACATTTTGTGTTTCTTGTTCATCACATTGTTTTGATACTGAAACATACTTTATTTGTTTATGCGCGTGCGCATTTCAGTATGTGGAAAAGCTGGACCTCAGTGGGTTTGTGTCCCTAAAGGATGACTGCAGCCGGGACAGAAACCTGGAGGCAGCCAGACTCATCCTGCGCATGAAGGATGGAGAGACCAAACTTACAGTAAGTGTTGGGAAGGTTACTATAAAGCCAAAACGTCCTTAAAACATAAGTTTAAACCAGACAGTTAAAAGCTCACAACAGTACATGGATTACTGTTAAACTAGCTGTAGATGTTGTTTCAGGTTGTTTTAATGCAGCATTTAAAACAGCATTTTCACAGCAGGTAAACAAGCTACCTGGACAGTAATGTTAGAGCCATTTTCCTCCAAATCACAGACTTAGTTTTCATTACATTTTAGAAAAAGTCCCAACTTTAAAAAAAAATCCTCTTTGGACATGTAATTAGTTGCTCTCCAACACTATGTACAATAATACATCTCAACATGCACAGACATTAAAACTAATATTCTTTACAAGGTGTAAATGTGCTGTTTTCTTTTCCAGGCACCTAACCTAGAATCAAGAGAGCTGTGGAAAGGTTTCCTCTACTCCGTCACCGAAGTAAATAATTATCTTTTGCACACCTGCTCTGCTGTGATGCTATACATCCATGTACATTTCTCTCTTGTGCTAATAACAATTTCTGTCCACAGCTGAATGTACCGTCCTGTCTTACGTTGCTTCCTGGCCAGCTGCAGATGCTTAAGGAGGTGGTGGACAAAGAGAGGTCCAGACGGAGAACTCGAACTCCCACACGCGCTCCTCCGTCACCTCTCTCTGTGCCTTTAGTAGGAGAGATCCCACCGTGAGTTCTCCTCTGTGTTACCATTATTCTGATGCATAATGTGCATGATTGTGCTACCATTACTAACCTGTGTGTGGGGTGTGCAGGTGTTTTCGTCCAGTGTCCCGAACAGAGGCTGAAGTCCTTTTAGAGAGGCATCCAGACTGTGGCAACATGTTGCTCCGTCCAGGCAGAGACGGATGCTCACTGGCTGTTACAACTCGACAAGACCTTAATGGGTAAACCCCTGCAGAATATCTGGACATCACAGATGCAAATATCACAAACAGACACCATCTTGTGGTGCAGCGCAACCTTTATATACCTTGTCTTCTTTTGCTGTAGGTCAGTGTTCAGACATTACCGTGTAACTCAGAGGGACCAAGGTGGTTATGTCATTGATGTAGAAAATCCTGTAAGTTCATAAAACTTGCAGATAAACAGTATTTGCATGTAAACTTTAGCATATAATACAACATGTTTCTTCTTATAGATTCCATGTGCTACACTTCATGAGGTCATTGATGCCCTAGTAGAGAAGACAGCAGGAACTCTACAACCTTTCCTGCTGGAGGAGCCGTATGAAGAGAATATCAGTGAGGCACCTTCTTCTTATTATTATTCCTTTTTTTTGTACATCTTCCAAGTAAACTTTGAGTTCAATCATGCATTTTTTGTGTCATCAGCATATGTTTCTGCCAATGATGAAAATGGTGAAAGGATCCTCCACACTGCCCCCTCCAGTCCCCTGCCAAAGGCTCCTGCCCTGCCTCCAAAACAAGGTCTGTCTCTTTTACGTAAGCCACACACAGTGACAGACAGACAGTAGTAATGATTACTGCTATCATTCTTGTGCAGATCGTTGGTGCAGCAGTCCCTTGTCCAGGTCTCCCGCTTCAGATCGCCGTATCCTGACATCACCGGTGCCAGCCTCACCCACCAACCCGATGAGACGACTCATTCTGTCCCCTTCACCTCTCACACAGAGTGAGTAGACGATTGCGAGCTTGTCTGCTGCAGTTGATCCTGTTACTTGAATATTATTATATTGGCTGAAAGTGTATTTTCATCCACAGCACTCAACGAGGAACTCAAAATGAAGCTGGAGAAGAGACGAGCCAGTCAGGAGTGATATACTCGTAAGGAACAGATTCCTTTAACAGCGTACTCAATCTTCAGTGCCAGAACTCTCCCAACTATTTACTCAACGTGTGCCTTCTAGATTGAAGACAACGGACTACAAAAATTGCCACTTTCTCTGAAGGAGTTGTCTGGATTTGTTCTTTTGGTGTCAGTATTGTTGGACTTGGAGATGAAAGGGGGCTCTGATTAACTCCTTAAAACCAAGACTGGTTGATAAACACTGGATTAGACCTCACAATATGCCGCGTTGGTTGGGTAGTGACCCACTACTGCTTTGACCACATGCATAAAACTGTTTAAAAACTGCCTGCAAGCAAAAAAAAAAAAAAGGTGTCACAACAAATTATTTTCCCTCAGATAACAGTCCACAAGAACTCGATGCAACTGGCAGCTAAAACCTCTCAGAGAAGCACTGACACATCCTAGACCATCAACTGAGCCTGATGTTTTCTTATCTAAGCCCATTAGCTTGTGTGGACTGAGCTGCTAATATTAACTACTGCAACACTGGAAATTAGAAGAACAAACAAACTCACAGACTGCTGAGAAACTCCAACCTGAGACATTTGATCTGCTTTGAAAGTAAAATAAGCCAGGCATGCTTAGTTTTCAGCACAGTAATTCTCCTCTCCTTATCATTTGTAACATGACTGAAGAAATATTGACTAAATATAGTCAAGCTGGCTGGAAACTGAAACCTGCACAACCTCTGCCTGCTGCTCCTGAGTGTTAATTGTAAATGAAAGCAACCTTTAATACGTTGTTAATTCAATTACACATTTGTGGCTCATTTACCACTCAACTTTAACTGTATTGTTGGTGCTTATTATAAAGTGTTTCCTTGTTCTCTGCTACTGTTCATGTGCTTTCTGGAAACTCCTGGTGTTTTCTGTTCCTCTTAAAGAAAATCCACGTGTTGTATTCAGATGTGAGGGTGCCCTCTATTGGAATAGCTGTCAACTAAACAGACAGGAACCTTATCAGCACACAGCATTTTGCTATTTACTCAAGTACCAAACACTTGGCATAGATCAACCCTTTATGTTGCCGACTGAACCTGGAGACTTTTGAATTACCTCTTAACCTTCAATAACAAAATCAACTTGTATGTCTACATGTGAAACTGTTTTTGACATTGCTGTCTATTGGTCAGTTGTTGCATATTTGACGTGTCTGGGTACTAGTGGCATACTGTGATCAACTAATCAAGTGTCTTACAATGAAATGTTCTTGTATATTTGTACATTATTTGTTGTGTCTACTTGATTACTATCAGTGAAGAGTGTTAGGTATTGAAAATATTAAATTGTTTGACATGATTCTTAATTGTTCCTTGCTATGAATGAATACTTCTGGTTTCTTAGAAATACTCCATTTCCTTCTAAGAGCAAGTCTTTAATGGAAACCCAGACATTCCTGTGACGACAGGAGAATGGGGAAATAACATAATAATGGAATAATCAATACTATGAATGATTACAGAGCACAGTGGACAGTCCTGTTTTATAAAATTGATCCATAATCAATGCATGTTCATTTTCTAATCACAAAGAGAAGAGAGAAAATGTGTGACATTTGGAGAAGAAAAACTTACTGTTTGAAAATAAACAATTTGTCCTCATGGGTGGGATGCAGTATAACTTTAATAAATGTGGACTCCTTCATTTAAAAAAATTCAGATTACTAAAATAAAACATTTTGTATTATTATAGATTAGAATTTTTTTTTATATCCCAGGGGGAAATTCACAAACCACTCAGCAATATAAAGTAGTTTCACCTATAGTTGCAGCATTAAATGTATCATAATGCAGCAATAATTAGCCTATCCAGTAAAATACATAATTTTAATAAAGATGTCTTCAGTATAATGAGTCCTTTTACATTTGGTATTTACATTTGCCTTAGATTATTATTGACTCGTTTCTCTTTCGGTTGTGAAATCTATCAACTAAAAACACTACAACAAAAATGCAATTGCCTAACACCTGGGATTTTGCAAATATCTGGCGAGACTTGATTTCCCCCCACACACACACACACACTAGACTCACACCGTGGTAACATCGCTCCTGTTTGGACACGTCTAGTAAAACTAAACAAAAGACAAAACCGTGATCACCTTGCTGCTGCTTTCATCTTTTACCTCGCCCTTTTTTAGTCAGCAGGTCCCTCTGCTGACAGACCCAAGTATATGAACAATGAAAACTTAATCAGATCTAAGATTCCGCCGCCTCCACGTCAGATTGAACCTGCAGGGTGAAAAAACAACACAACACCGGAGCAGCAGCAGCAGCAGCGGCGGCCATTCAGGTCCTTCTTACCGCGGGGTGTGAGCCTGGAGGGTCTGTGGACAACGAAGAGATGACCGTGGAGTCTTTGAGGGGACCCGACAGAGAGATAGAGGCTGTTGGATCAGTGGAGAAACGTTTTGTTTGATCGGTCTCAGTGAAGTTAACCTGCAAAGCGTCTGCGTAGGAAGTTGTAAACTAGCGCGAATCAACCAGCGACGGTCGTTGCGCGGTTTGTTTTTGGATTTTTATTTTTTTTTGCACATTATGACTTAGTTTGACTTACGAACCTGCAAGTTAACAAAGAGGTTGTGGTTTAGAAAGAGGGTTAAGCAGGTGTTGGAGCTTGGTTTGGGGCGTGTCAGTGAGCAGGTAAGTGATTAACTTTTGGTAATATGTTGATGGCTAACCTGCACTTTGTTCACTTTGCTAGTACTAGTTTGTCTCTACCTTTGTGAAATTCTGAGCTTAATTCTTAATTATATTGATTGAAACAACCAATTCAGCTCCAGCTAAACCAGTACATCTCAGTAGTTTGCTGGTTAATTGCTCATTTCTACATTTTTGACAGTTTTAGACTCATTTTAATGCGTAAACCTACGGTTTTTCGACGCTCTCTCCAGTAGACATGTGACGCACAATTCTGTGCATGTATGTGTGCAGACGAGGGGCGCTGAGTGAAGCAGGCTTTGGCCCCAGAGCCAAATATGTGAACCATCTTATCAGTGATGCATTTTCGGACATGCCGCAGCAGCTCATCGCGAACACACAAACACACCCCTATTGAGAAATGAGCACAGAGTCACTCGCTGTGTAGATTGTAATAGCGCTGAAAACAGCTGTTACTGCTGCAGCCTAGTTGGTTAAGCGGTGAGTTAACATCTCCTTTGAGGGGTGTTGATGGTTGCACTACTTCATCCTGTGTGTGAAACGGATCTTGCAACAAACTTTCGTTGGCACGCTCTGTGAATCTCTCATTGTGTGCCTGTGTTTCCTGCTGCAGGAGAGCTGAAGTTGACATCCCTGCACCCTGCTGAATGCCTTTCATGGCCCTGCATTAACATCACTATGGCACTGACAGAATTACTGCCCCGCTGACTTTAGCTCACTCTGCCCTTTATGGCCATTTCTCTACTCTTTTACTTTGTTTCTTTCACTTAGTTTTTTTATTTCATCTCAAATGTGTTTCTTTTGTTTGTTTAGTGTTTAGCTGCACATATACTAAGTTTTTTGTCTGTCACGTCTCACCATTGTGATATTCATACAACCTTGTCTCTTTCAGCTTTGTGCTTTGTTTCTTTATCCTGTGCCATCTATCTCCCCATGGACAGCCTGCTGAGCAGGGCCAGTAAAGGGGCCTGTACCCTCCAGTCGGCACAGACCTCATCACGTCATAGAGGCCGCATGCCGTCTTTGCCCCTGTATGACTGACTGTTAAGGAAACAATAAAGCTTAAATTCCTCTCAACTTAAACAAAGGAGCTATGTATCCGCTGCCATCCCTCTGTCTCTTTTGGCTGCTGCCCGTGGCCTTGATGCTGGAAGAACACTCGCCATTGGACTGTGTTCCCCGAAAATCTGTGCCCTATCATAGTGAGTGTTGCTGTGTTTCTGTGTTACTCATGTTGGCTCATGTGATTAACGTTTGACTCACAGGAAAACAGACTTCAATTACTCATATTCTGTCTTTAGGGGACAACGCTCACCTATTTAGTGAGAAGGGTGTGTTCAACTATACCACCATGCTACTGAGAGAAGACCTGGACCTGCTAGTGCTGGGTGCCAGGGAGTCCGTGTATGCTCTTGACCTCAAGGACATCTCCAAGAAACTTGATTCAGTAAGAACACTTTTGTCAACAGTGTAGCTGAGGCCTGTTCTGTCTTAGAGCAGGGCGGACCATTTGTTCGCATTAACTCACAAATTTCTTATCAAAACTTAGTTTGCTCAGGCATACGAAGATTTTTTTTGTTTCCATGCCAAACTCGCTGCCCTAAATTTAGATACTCGGGCATTAAGTGGATCCAGACAAAGAATTTTAAGTTCAGAGCAACATCCTCACACGTTTAATACTTGCATTACATTTAATAACTAATTAATGTGAACTGTTTCAAAAAATGTCTCCAGTTTTTAAATGTGCAATGACTGACTCACAACCACATAGTCCTCTGTGCAATGTGCCATAGTCAGGTCTGGTATAACGCAGCATCCTGTTGTGTGTATGTGTGTGTGTGTGTGTCCAGAGCAGTAATGAAATGTGGTCATAACGTTGCTAAATAAAAGGTGTGAAAAATGTCGAATATGGCCCTTGTTGCAAAAGCTAATTTGGTGTTAGCGTTACTAACAAAGCTGGCAGACAGTCACTTTGCAAAAAGAAACAATGTGTAAACATAATCTATTCTCTCGCCTTTCTGTCAACGAACACAAAAATAAAGTAAGTTTCTCTCTCCTTTCCTGTTACATTTACACATACATTTCACCTGCTTCCTTAGCTGTTTGTGTTGTATTTCTACATCTTTAAGCAGAACAACACTGAAATATTAAAAGTAAAGTGAAATAGAAGTGTGTAACCACAATTGTCGTCACTGTTTCTAGATTAAATGGGAAGTGACACAACAGCAAAAAACAGATTGTAAAAACAAAGGAAAAGATCCTGAGGTGGGTCCCTTTAGTTTGTGTTAATAAGAATTTATTGCATATTGATCATGTAAAATCATAGATTTTTTCATGCATTTACAGATGGAGTGCAAGAACTATATAAGGATCCTGCATAAGATGAAGGATAACAAGATGTTTGTGTGTGGAACCAATGCGTTTGATCCAGTGTGTGATTACATGGTGAGAATTCAGAGCTACATCTCACACTGTACAGACTGATTTGTAGACTGCTGTATTGTTTTTCAAATCATCCTGGCAATCATCCTAACAGTCTGATTGTCCAGTCATATGCAGGTGGAAAGCTGTCTCTTGAGAAGAAAGGAGAGGATGGCAAAGGGAAGTGTCCATTTGATCCTTTCCAGAGATATGCCTCCATCATGGTTGGTAAGTAGCAGCTGTTGAATGGTATAAGAACTTGGAGAAGAATGTCTATTATAGCATAACGTTGACTTTGCATCCCTGTGCTTGCTGTCTTGTATCGCCAGATAATGCCCTATATTCAGCTACATCTATGAACTTCCTGGGTTCTGAACCTGTCCTGATGTGCAGCTCTCCTGTCATACGCACCGAGTTTAAGAGCTCCTGGCTTAATGGTAAGATGTAATATTATGCTTTGGTTTTCATTCAAGTGATTGTCTCTGTACGGAGGGGAACTGTCAAATGATTTGCTTAGTACCTGAGTCACAGTTGAGGTTTTTCTTCTTTCTATGCCAGAGCCCACCTTTGTCTCCATGGCTCAGATGCCAGAAAGTGAGGATAGTGAGGATGGAGATGACGACAAGGTTTACCTCTTCTTCAGTGAGACAGCTGTGGAGTGTGACTGCTACAACACACTGGTGGTCTCCCGTGTGGCCCGTGTCTGTAAGGTGATAACGAGTTTACAATGCATGCACTTACTTGGCGCAGCTCCATTTTCCAACTCGACGATAACAAATAAAAATCACACTGCCTTTTCCGCTGCTTGATTTAGCCCCTTTGTGTTGTTTATCCTTTTGTCTTTGTGGCATTACGGTTTCTGTGGTGCTCACAGGGGGATCTTGGAGGTCAGCGGACCTTGCAGAAGCGGTGGACATCCTTCCTGAAGGCCAGAATTGACTGTCCAGTGCTACAGTCCCAGCTGCCATACATTATCCAGGACACTTACCGCTGGTGTGACCCCCAGCAGAGCTGGAAGAGCTGTTTGTTTTACTCCATCTTCACACCACAGTCGTACGTTTGAATTAACAAAAATAGAGGAAGTAGGCTCTTTTTCTTTACTGGTCTTTGGCATGCCACGTTTAAAAAAAAAAAAAAAAAAAATTGTGTGTGTGTTTCAGGGACACATTAGATGTTTCTGCAGTGTGTGCGTACCGTGTGTCTGACATCACCAAAGTGTTTGCAGAGGGGAAATACAAGACCCCAGTCCCCGTAGAAACCTCTTTTGTTAAGTGGGTGATGTATAGCGGAGACGTCCCCGTTCCTCGGCCTGGAGCTGTAAGTCTGCCCACTCTTCAGTTTATGCGTGAGTGTGTTTGAAATAAAGCGAAAGGCAACTTTTCCTTTTGTGGCCCAGCAGGAAGCCGATTCCTTTTGTACTTTCACACTCTTTCTCTCTTCTTTTCTTCCCTTCTACCACTGCAAGTGTATAAACAATGCAGCCCGTAAAGAGGGTATAACTCGGACCCTGGATCTCCCCGACCGGACCCTTCAGTTTATCAAAGATAAGCCCCTCATGGACCAAGCCATTCAGCCAATAGGACAGAAGCCTCTGCTGGTGCGAAAGGGATCTATGTTTACGTGCATCATAGTCCATCAAGTGCAGGCCGCAAATGGCGAGAAACACCATGTCATGTTTATAGGCACAGGTGGGTGCAGAGTTTTATCAGACCTGCACACTCTCACTCTCTATTTGCTGTCTCAACTACCTTGATTACTTGACATCGGTTACACATAAGAACACCTGTCTCAGCATATGTATATGTTTTTGTGTTTTATATACAAAAAGAGGAGGGCACTATGCTGAAAGCAGTGAACTATGATGGAGAGATGTTCATCATAGAGGAAATTCAAGTTTTTCAGCCTCCAAAGCCAATCAAGATTATGAAAATTTCTAATGTCACGGTAATGTAAAACATATTCAGATTAATGGCTTATAACTTTAAAATTATTATTCTAGTTTATGTTAGTTGTATATTGTTATGTTATTGCTCTGTTTGATGGATCTTACATGTACAGGGTCAGCTGTATGTAGGTTCAGATAATGGAGCAGCACAGATACCACTGGCCACCTGTGAGAGGTCCATATCCTGCATGGACTGTGTTCTAGCCAGAGACCCATACTGTGGCTGGGACAAAGTTGTTGGGAAGTGTATTGCACTTTCTAATTCACAAAGGTAGGTAGCTGTAACAACATGTAGAGTAAGCAGCATCTCTATCAGGCCTATCCAAACTATATTTCAGTTATTGCATCTTCCACTTTAGAGAACTGATCCAGAGTGTCAAAGAAGGAAATGCTTTTCTTTGTCCAGCTGCTGGTAAGTTTTACCTAAAGAATCTAAATGTTATCAGCACAAATATTTCACAAATGCCTATTTGAAGGATATTTTGTTTTCAGATGCTGTTAGACCCATGAATCAGTCCATCTGGCCTGGTGGCAACCTGAAGCTCAGTTGCCCTATGCCTTCTAATCTGGCAAAAACCAGCTGGGAGATGGGCAACGGCCAACGAGCGCCTTCAGCTCGCCTTCAGCTACTACAAGATGGACTCCTTATCCTCAACGCTTCATACAGTGATGCTGGTCGATATCGCTGCCTGTCTGTGGAGAACTCCAGATCTGTGAATTACACAACCGTTGTGGCTGAATATGAGGTTAGAATAGCTATAACAGGCTCTGGCAGGGATCTGACAGTGTTACCCCAGCCTCAGAAGGATGGCCCCTCTGTGATAGTACTGCATGTTGTAGTCGGACTGCTTGTAGTTTCTCTTCTTGCCCTTTTAACCTGGAACTTTTACAAAGGCCACCTGCCTCTACCGTTGAAATGTGGACAGAAAAATAGAGAACAGTCCCAGAGATCTCCTGAAGTTGCGGGTCTGAACTCTGCTGCAGAGAGGCCTGGTGAGGACAAGCCTCTGGTATTGGGAACTGGCAACAGTAATAACAACCACAACAGAGGCAAGGCAGCATTCAGTGCTGCAGAGAATGATGCCCCAAAAGTTAACCTACCATCTCTGCAGTACATGGATGACTCAGAAATTTGAAAACGACAAGAACATTATTCCCATTGAGCAACGATCAAATTAAAGAGATGAATGTGAGCGCTCTGAACTTTGTTTCTAAGCAGTACTGGACTGCCGTTAAGTTTAGTTCTAATATTTGAGTCATAAAAGCTAATGGTTGAAACTTCATTTTGAGAAAGACTGAAGTCACCAAAATATTCTAAAAAATATTTGTATGTTTTGTAAAAGGCACATGAATTTCTACTGTACTTTTTAAATTTTACTTAAGTTGTAAGAACATTTAGACATTTTCTACTGATTGTTAATCCATCAGAATGAAATCTCTGTTGGATATTGTTATATCTTGCCATTTTTTCACAGGGAATGTACAAAAAATGAAATTGAGCCATTTTTTCTAACCACTGGCAAAGATTTAGTTTTATTATATTAAAGTTTGACTACCTGGTACACGTGTTCTTTCAGTGTATCGAAATATAGCCAACAGAGTGTAGTAACTTTCTGCCTGGACAAGAACAGATTTGGAAGTTAACTGCTGTTATTAATCTTTCAGCTTTGGTGTATGACAGTGTCTTTAGTCTCCTTCTAAAGACTAAAGTTTAAGATGTTTATTTTTTTGTCTTCATGTTTTAGATTTGTATTCACAACAGAAAACCAATAACTTGTGGCAGCTTGCAAAGAGTAAAAGGAGAGAAAAAAAATCTTTAATGTGTAATTTTCAAACTACATTAACATCTACCTTTTCAAACAATAGTACAGAGTAATGTTTAACAGTTTTACTGAAACAATTCAGTACAACATATTGACTGTACAGTCAAAATAACAGCCCCACTGATTAGGCTCGTGGTCCAGCTTGGTCCATCTTGGTATGTGGGTCTATCTTCTGTAGCGGTACCTTTTGAAGTGGAACCACAGCTGGAAGATCCCATTAGCGAACTGACAACGGAAGCCATGTCGGTGTGAATACTCCCACTCTCTGTTTACAATCTTGAAGGCAATGTCCTCATATGGTGGGCCTGCATGGAACCTTAGAATCCCAAAGTCCTTGTTGTCAGGACTGGGCTCAAGGAAGTACTGTGGGGTAGAGCGTTTGTCGATCAAGTCTGGGTAGAAGATGTTGAACTTGTAACCCTGGACAATCTTGGGTGGAGGATTGTCAAAGTCATAATGCGTTTGGTTGTATTTGTTCCACTCAAAGCCTGTGTGGACCCTGTTGAAGAAGCGGGGTTTCCTAGGGCGGTATTTGTCCGCCCACAGGTACATCTTCCCTGTGACCGGAAACTCAACACTGAACTGGGCTTCATCATTGCCCATGCCCTCTTTAGCACGACGTACAAAGGCATCCTCTGCACTCTCGTTAGCATCGCCTGACAGATAAAGAAGATGTTTAAGAATGAACACTGAAGCAATACATCTGCACCACATGTTCAAAAAACAACATTTTGTACAGTCAAGATTTGTTTTATCAACATTTCTACCACTACAAGCTGCCAAGTGTTCCTAGTCTGTGAGCATCCATTAAATTTTTGTTCCTTCTAAACACTTGAAATAGTTTAATTTTAAAATGTATCCTTTTTTTTGTAAAACAATTTGTGTGTTAGTTTCATACCAGTGACTTGTAGCTGTCTGCGCGCTAACTGCAGCCTGTGTAAGTCGTCTTCTGGTGTGATCGTGTGCGTGTCCAGCGGCAGCTCAGAGGACGTGAGCAGTGTGGGGCTGTAGCGTCCCGAGTCGTACTCTGCCTGGCTTTGCTGAATCAAATCCTCCTCCGTCAACACAGCCTCCACCACCTCGTCGTCTTCATCCTTCTTGTCACCCTTTTCTCCTCCATCCTTATCTTGGTTTCCTGATGTGGATGGGCCTGCCTCCTCTTTGTCTTCTCTATCAGTGCTTTTTGCAGAGAATGAAGTTTGCTCTTCCACACTGACCCTGCTGTTCCAAAAACATTTGGGGTTAATGTCTTTTAGTGAGGTCAAGTGAATCAAGCATCTTAACAAATTTTGCTAGTTATAATATATACAGTACAACCTCAAAAGAAACACACATATGAGAATTAACAAATGAAATCTGAACCACATGTCACATGATTTACTTACTCATCTTCCTCACTCCTTGGCTCCTCTTTGATGATGGGAAACAAAGGTTCACTTTCAACTCCTTGTTCCTGTTTTAGCTTAAACAGCTTTTGACGCAGCACATCCTGGTGTCGCTCTCTCAACCTTGAAAATAAAAATTGTTTGACATACACCTTGCTACTGGCTGCCCAGATACATACAGGTCCACCTGTCTACTGTGTTACTGTGGATTTACATTAGGGATGAGCTAAATGAGAAATTTTAAATATGACAAAGGCAGAAAAACGGGTGTTTCCATGTTCGTACCTGGCTCTGGCCATGTAGACTCGGACTTGCTGCAGCAGACTTTCCCAGTAACCGATATCAAGATTGGACCCTCCAGCGCAAATTTTTGATTCAATGTTTAGGTGCAGTGCCTGCAACTGGCTGTATGTCTTTCCTTTAAAAACACTCTGTACATCAGTGCTCACAGCTGTGTTAATGCCCTCACGACGATCACCTTAAAATTACATTTGGAAAGAAAAAAAAGATGTGTTTGACTTTGTAGTGAGCAAAACTAAATAAAACAGGACAGAATCTGTCAGATGAGCACAGGTGCAGATGCACCAAGTTAAATGTAAGAATACAGCAGAAGGCAAAAAAAGTCCAAGTATATGACTATATTGTGATGACAATATGATAATACGTACCTGGTCCTTTCCCAGAAGCCTCCAGTTTTCTCAGTTTGCTGATCTCGTCCTCAGTGATTGTAGTCATATCTCTCCAGAAGTCCACATTCTTGCCTTGCTCCAACTCCATATACACCTACGAGAACATCAGTCATAGAGTGCCCCATAGAGTTTACTTAAACTAAAACAGGTATAAAGCAAGTAAAAACACTTGACCTCAATCACATTAAGTATCAAAACACCTCTAATCAAGTGTACACATTATTATCACATTATACTGACAAATCATTTTTCACAGCACTTCATTAATAGTATAAATGTAACCAAAACCAAACTAACATATTCACAAAAAACAAAACACACCTTAATGTCCTCCAGCAGGTCATCCATGTCGGTAACTGTAAGTCCATTGAGAAAGGTATAAGGCTCATGCATCTCCACAGCGAGATCGTCATCTTCTGCACTGATGTACTTCGCCAAAAGGTCTATCGGCTTGGCGCGGCCATCGCGGATTCTAATCTTCGAGCTAAACAAACAACACGAAGGTTTGTGACAGTGCATAAACAATCACTTCAGAAAGTACAGTATTCAGTCCCCTTTGCTTTTTATGCACTTGTGTTAATTTCAAACACAAGCTTTGTGATTTAACTTTAAATAAAATAATAAAAGTATACAATGTAATCAAAAACAACATGTAGACATTGTTTAAAATATTAATGCTTACATTTTGAGATTTTTATTTAAAAATACGGTACAGTAGTTTCTCATTTTGCCCACATTTAATAAGCCAAAGCCAAAATTACTTTGTAGAAGCCCCTGCAACTAGCTTTGACTCTTCTTAGGTGAGTCTCTGCTTGCTTCCCACACCTGGATTTGAGCAGCCATCACTTCAACTGTCCTTCAGTTCTGCCCCTCCCTCTGCAGCTGACAAGCACCTCCATAGCATGATGCTGCTACCACCATGCTTCAGTTTGGCCAAACAGCCAACTCTAGGAAGTGTTTCAAATGTCTTTCACTTTAAAATTATTGAGACCACTTACACTAAAACACCAAAGCTTTGGAAAATGTTTTATATACTTGCTGCAATGTGTCCCTCACCACAATGTGTTATTGTGGCAGTCTATAGTTCTTTAGACGTAATGGCTCCATTTTACATGGGCAAAAAGTCACAGTTTTAATCTTTTAAAATTAAATCACCAACATAATACAGTGTGCAAATGTGAAGTACATACATTCTGAGCATGTAAAAAACTGTTATGGGAACATAGACCTTTGCTTGAATTGTGTGAGCAAACTGATTGCACAATCATACCACAACAAAAATTGCCTGCGACATGAAAAAGGGAAGGCTGCCAATGGTGATACAAAATAATTGCTGATACAAACTAACCGTAGTTTGGCCTGCTGCAAATGGAAGTTGTCTTCCTGTTCAGCCCAAGTCTTGAAATGTTCTGCTTCTTTTTCTCTCTGCAGCATCTCTAGCTCCGTCTCTCTCATAGCCTTTTCTCGTTCTCGCTCCAGACGAAGCTGTTTTACCTACATAAACACAGTATGATTATTAAAAGGGTTGTGTCTCAGAATGCTAACATTATACTGCCACAAAAAAACTACCCCTGTGCTCATACCTTCTGCAGTTCCCTGCGGTTCTCCTCCTGTATACATTTGTTTCTTTCTTTAAGCTCTTTTTCTCCAAGATGCCCGATACCTTTTATATCCAACGCCTAGTAAAACACACACAAAACTCTTGGATGAGATATAATATTCAAGGCAAGTTATGACATTACAGAATAACCTAATCTATCTTACCTTCTGCCATTTAAATGTCCCTAATAGATTGTTGTCACCAAAGGGATTGTCTGCATTGGTGTATCCCATGTACTCCTCACTCCAGCCCATCTTTTCTCTTCTTTTCTTCTCTTTTGCTTCCTTCTTTGCCAATCTTCTGGCCCTTTTCTCCTCTGGTGTCTCTAGAGCCTTCAGCATCTCCTTCTTCTTTTTCACATCCTCCTTTTCTTTTAATGTGCGGCTTCGCTGATCAGACCCTGAGCTATCAGATGACTCAGGTGAACTGGAGCGCTGCCTCTCTCTGCTTCTCTCACTCGTCCCTGGGTCATCAATCTTCTTCCTTTGCTCTCGGCTTTTGTCTCTGTCTCCTTTGCCTTCTCTGTCTCTGCTTCTGCTGCTCTTTGACCTCTCTTTACCTCTGTCCCCCTCCCTCCTACGTCTGTGTCTGTCTCTGGCTGGACTCCCTCGGTCAGGACTTCTCCACCTTCTTCTTTCTCTGTCACTGCTTTCATCATGGGACATAGATGAGGAATGGGACCTTGCCCTTCTCCTCTCTCGAGATTTTCCTCTACGGTTCTCCATTTCCTTTCTTCTCCTCACTTTGAGATCATCTGAATCAGAACTGAGACAGAAAAATAGTTTTAGTACATTTTTGCTCACTGATCATCAATCATGTACAGGAGACAATTTCTCTTATCTCGAACAATCAGCAGATCAGTGTCACCATCTGCTTGACATTTAGCACAGAAAGAACATTTACAAACAGATCTTCATACATACATACTTAAGTTGAACACCATATTAATAACAGGTAGCTGTCTTAGACAAAATAAACAGAGCAAAAGTATCTGTAAACAGCTTAATCTTCAACACTGTGTACAATGATCTGCTCTTTTATCGCCTGGATTTCTGTACAGCAGCCTGGCTGCCCGCACTACTACAGTGTAACAAATTGTGTAAAGGTACTAACGCTACTGCGTTCACAAGCAAACTCCACTGTTTACAGAAGCCACGGTGTATATAACGATAAATACCTGTATATAACTGTAATAATGAGAGGATTATTCTGGAGAAATTAAATAAACTAAACTGAGGATAACGGACTGCACGCATGATGGAGTTACTAAACAGCTAATACCAAAAACAATGCCAGATACCTGGATGATTGACCCCTCGACTTGCTCCCAGGACGGTGTTTTTCCTGCTTCCTGTCGCTCTCCGAGCCGCTCTTGGAACCTGCACGGTCCCTGTGTTGAGAACGACGTTCAACAGAGTCCTCGCTGGAGTCCCTGCTACCGGACCGTCTTCGGCCCCAGGCGGTTCTTTTCGTGCCCATAGAACGACTGCGGCCTCTCCTTTCTTCTGGTGATCGAGACCTGCTCACTCTTGACTTGTTTCGTTTATCCCTGCTACGACTTCTACTCTTGGAGCGAGACCGACGTCGTGATTTCGAACCCATCACGAACTTTCTTCCGTCAATGCGGGGACCGAATAGTTATCTGTCGCGTAAATAAGAGGTAATAAATACGACAGGTTGCTGTTTTCACAGTGTAAATAGAATTTACGTAATTTTTTAGAAACACCTAATAAAATAAATAAACATCATACATCGGTCTTCAATTCACATATCCTTAAAAACAATACGTAAATTTGTCTAGTTTTAAAACGAATTACTCAGGCACTAGAAAGCCATCTTAAAGAGGCTTTCTACAGTATGTCGCTTATTTATGACGTTATGAGTATAGCTTTAGCGAAATAAAATATACATAAATACTCTTGTTTATCAACAGTTTCATATCACATTTAGCATTCAGAATCAAATCAAACCAGTTGAAATGTGTTACTGTCTTCAAATAATTTGAGCATGAAAATAGGTCACGACAGCTTTTCAGAAACACAAACATTGGCGTTTGCATGACGTCAGGTAATTGGCTAATGTAGTTATCCGAAATCACTCTTAGCTAAAATGTTCAAGAAATAATTGTCGCAAGTAAACAGAAGTATCTTGGTTAATTTACATTGTATATAACCAAATGTTTCTATAAATCATTAGGTGGACTATTGGTTGTTTTAAGTGGGAAACTGATGTTTAGAGAAAGAAAGTGGACTACAAATACCACACAGCACACGGCGCCATTGCCTGTTTTGAGGGGATTCCTTCTTCTTCACACAGTCTTCTGTTGGGGCGTTATCAGCTAACTACATTTTTGTCCATTAACGGTGGGGTTTTTGTGTGATAGTATTTCAGACCAATAGTTGTGTTTAGTTTTGTGGTTTGGCTCTCACGGAGAGTTAGAAACTATTGGCTCCACGGCTTCAGTTGTTCGGTAAGGTAGAGCTTGTTAGCTAGTTTACGTCGCTTAGCAGCTACCAGTAGATTTACGGCTTATATCCGTGATTACTCTGCCAGGTAGATCAACTAAAGCTGAAGAGGCTGGTCAGCCACAATGGTTTGGTCAGTTCAAGACTTTCTGAGTGCTGACATTGGCAAATAATTCATCTGAGTTGTGGAGAAATCAACACAACCTTTGTTTGGTTTGTGCGCAGCTTGGCTGGTTTGGCCTGTTTCATTGTCTTTGAACGTCGAAAAACCCCAAGCTTCCTTTTCAGTGTTGGTAGGTTGTTTGGCTAATAAGGCTAACCTAGCCGTGTCTGTGTAAACAAACCCGTCAGCTGTTCACCACAGATAATCTTGAAAGCTACCTTGTCCAGTATGGCGCAACACGACCCCTCTCATGTAGCCAGTTCACAGAAGGCACTCATGCTGGAAATGAAGAGCCTTCAGGAAGAGCCTGTCGAGGGATTCAAAATAACACTGGTGGACGAAGCAGATTTATACAACTGGGAAGTGGCTATCTTTGGACCCCCTAACACTCATTATGAAGGGGGGTATTTTAAGGTAAGAACAGAAATTAACACCCCTATTGTCCACCAAGATGAAAAAATGTCTATGGTTCTTATGACATTCAAACGTTCAGCACATAAAGGCACTGATATCACGAAGCTTCCAAATAGTGAAACACAATAGTACAACTCCAAAGGAATGGGAAAACGTGTTTCTAAGAAGTGCCAGTCCATTTCCGGTGGAAATTATTAGTATAGATGTTAATTACTGTCAAATTAGTCTCATAAAAGTTACCAGAGTTTTGCCTCTCGAACCTGGAGATCAGAGCATGTTACATAGCTCTTTCATCTTCACCTTCTGTTCCCCCAGTATTTACTGACCAGGTTGTCATACCGTAGCATGCAGTGATGTGACATATAAGATTGTAGGACTTGCTCTAAAACTATTCTGTAATTTGAGCAGGTTGCAAACATTTCTTAAAGGAGTAATCAAGGCGTAATTGTCAGAAAAACTAGTGGCATTCAGGATGTCACTTACATAACCACACTTTAAAAATCAGTTGAGCCCGTTAGTAAAAAATGTCTGATATTGTAGTGAAACATTTTAAAGGTATGTTTTGTTTCCTAGGCCCGGATCAAGTTCCCTATAGACTACCCATACTCCCCACCTGCCTTCCGGTTCCTCACTAAGATGTGGCACCCCAACATCTATGAGGTAATTCTGGTTTTGTAAACGTGTAAGATTATTATTATTATTTTTAGTTTTGTCAAGCCTGTGCATGTGTTCTCATATTACTGTATATAATAACTGTTTTACAGTGGTTTATGATGCAGCCCACAGTAAACCAAACTGATTTCCTCTGTTTTAGAATGGAGATGTGTGCATTTCCATATTGCACCCTCCAGTGGATGACCCACAGAGTGGAGAGCTGCCTTCTGAGAGATGGAATCCCACCCAGAATGTCCGGTTAGCAGTCTCCCTCATTATTTCTCGTTATACAGCTCTCCTACTGGTTCTTTCTGAGGCTCTTTTGTCCTCTTTCTACCACTTTAATATTAATAATTCACCTGACTTATACCCTTTAATAATTTATCTGACTCACTCCCTATCACATGACATTTGTCTTCAGTGGAATTTCTTCAGAAGTTCCCAGAAACTAATATTGAAAATTGGAGCATTCAGTGCAGCAGGTGAAATGTGTTCTGTATTTAGGCAGATCTATCTATAGACATCTCCCTTTGTTTGCCTCTCCTTTATTTGTAGAACTGCATAATGTGCAGTTATTACAGCTCAGTTGAAGCCCAAAAAAGTTGAATTCTTTGTTGAAACGGCCACCAAAACAGTGTTTTACAGTAAGTGCTAAATAGGGGTACTTTAGGTAAAATGTTAACTATTAGTTGATAGACGATTAGCCTTCAATCATTTTGAAAATCAATTAATTTCATTCATTTTTAAGCAAAAATGCCAAACATTCTCTTAGGCTCTTAACCTCAGCTTGTCAAACGATAGAATAAACATTTTATGGATTTGGATTGTTGGTCACACAGAATAAAAAATTTATTGACCCATTTAGGACTATATATTTTTTCTATTACTTGAAATGACTGGCCAATTTGATAATGAATATTAAGACTCGGTTGCAGCCATAATTCACCAAATCCATCAACGTCTGTAACACACAGAAGCTATATCTGAAAATGGATCTGAGGGGCTGCTAGATTAAATATTACTCATACATTAATCAATCAACAAATCTGCTTTTATAGATAATATTTGCCATAAAGAAAATTTCTAGAGGATCTTTTTTGTGATACTGTGGTAGGTTTTACACTTGTGACTTGACACTCATCTTTGTGTTCACCACCAGGACCATTCTGCTGAGTGTGATTTCACTGCTGAATGAACCAAACACATTCTCTCCTGCCAACGTGGACGCATCCGTCATGTACCGTAAATGGAGGGACAGCAAGGGCAAGGACCGGGAATACGTAGAGATCATCAGGTAAAATGTAACACAACATTATCATACATAACAATACTTTGTTACAAAACTACACCAAATTTAAAGAAGCTGTTTCTGATCTGTTAGTGTTAGGCGCTGGCTGTATAACTGTATATTCTTTGTCACCTTCAGGAAACAGGTCTTGGCCACCAAGGCTGAAGCTGAGCGTGACGGTGTGAAAGTCCCCACCACGTTGGCCGAGTACTGCGTCCGCACACGTGTCCCAGCTCCAGACGAGGGCTCCGACCTTTTCTATGACTATTACTATGACGATGATGACATGGAGGGCGGGGATGGGGACTGCTGCTATGATGAGGATGACTCGGGCAATGAGGAGTCGTGACCTGCTTTGTTACCCCCGATCTAGCTGATCTATGCTAGCCTCTTTTTTTTCTGCTCGGGTTGCCAGATATTCTAAGTCTACAACCAAGAAAAGGTTTGAAGCTTCCCACTTTTAAACCAATGAAAAGAGCTGTTTTTCCCTTGGCCTCTGATTTCTTTTCAGGGGTTAAAATTGATGCACCGTTATGGAAGAGTTCGAACTGGTAAGATTTGCACCAGCACAAAAGTCAACCAATTTCTTTACCTTTTTCATCACCACATAAAACCTTACTTTGAGAGAAAATTTTTACCTATCTAACTACTTAATCCCATTGAGTTGTCCAGTTCCCTCTACAGTAAAAGGAGTTGCAGGATTAATACCACTGTCAACAACAGCAACATTTGCACTGGTGCAAACACTTCCAAACTTCTCTTAGCCTTGCTCTTTTATATCTTTATTTCCCTAATTGTAACTGGGTGTTGCTCAAAAGTAGTTGGTCTAAGTGACTGACAGACAATTAAGGACTTCGAGCAGAGTTCTGCAATACATTGAATCTGACATTTCCAAGTTTCGCAGTCTGACTCACTTGAGTAGGAAAAGACTTGTTACATGACTGTGTTTTCTTGTGCATGCCAGAACATCTTTGGAAGCTTTATGTCTCTTTTACTGGTGGACTGTTTACCTGCATCATGATCCGTTTTCAGCTCGGTGATCACAAACACTTTTGATGATGGAGAACTCTCTGTGTGGCGAGCTGAGTCCGTGGGTCAAAATCCCCATGTGAACATTTTTGCTAACATGAAGTTGATCTGTGCTGTGTTTCTTCTGGTTACTGTTTGATGTGTTTCTCTGTCATTGAGTGTAGGGTTAGATTATTTGAAGTAGCTCAGATTTAAGAGTAGTATGACCAAGTTTTTTGGGTGGAGGGGGCAGAACTAATTACTGGTAAGAATTGTATTTCTCCTCAGGTATGCTCTCTGGGCAGCCTAAAGGAGCCAAAGGCCTAAAACAGTGTAAAGGAAAGCCCAAAACATTTTATGACTGTTGTATTCTTGTCTTTGTTTGCAAGCTTTGTTATTTTAGTCTCTTTCTTTGGTTAGACATGCTTGCAGTCTCTGCTTGAGAATGATTTATGTAATGAGATTATTAGATTTGTTTTGTAGAAAAAAGTGTCTGCCACAAGATGTTGTTACAGTATCAGTCTGGCTTATCAAGTTTTTAAGCCCTGGAAGTCCCTGGAAGTGAAGAAGGTCACCATGTTGTATTTTCATTTCTATTCTTTGTGTTAAGAGAGGACAGGTTTTGATATCATTTTGGGTGTATGGGTGTCCTTTCTGTGCATTTTTGCATCAGCAATATTGATTGTTTCATTTACTCAAACTGGGACTTCATACTGGAATTCTCAGGATAATCAACTACATATGACAAAACAAGTAAGACAAGCAACTATTTTCCTCTTTGGGTGGTCTTCATTGTTGGTTTACAGCTTCAACAGGAACCATAAGTGATATGCACATGTAGCTGTATGAATGATCACATATTGTTTTATTCACCTGTGCTTATTTTTTATTTTTGGCTATTTAAAATTGAAAAATAAAGATATATTGGAAAAAATATGCTGTCCTTAAATATTTTCAGCAATTGCTTTCATAATTCCACTGAACATACTTATAAGCTGTAAACTGTTAATTATTTGTACTCTTAACCAATATTAACCTTTATGGTCAGGAATATACATTAAAAATATACACCTTGAGTACATTTTTAGAAGTTTAAAACGGCTTTACTTTACTTTGTAATTCTTCTCAATTTCTGCTTATATGGATTATTTTTTATTCTTAGAATTTCTTTGTCGATCTGTATATAACATTAGTATATCAATTAGTCTTGTCTTAATGCGTTTTATGTATCCGTGTGTTTAAACTGTGGACGAATTGGGTTTAAATCCACCAAGACGAAGATAAATGTATAATGGAGATATTGCTGCGTTCAAAGGTATACACACCGTTTTCTGTGACCATCAGATGTGACTCAGGGCCACCGATTCCTCCTGAACGAACGTACTGTCTCTCTACGTTCACAACGTGAAAATCACGGAAAACGGTGTAACACCTGAGACCACCTGGAGTTCCACACTATAAAGTCCTCCGTGAGGTTGGGATTAGGCAAGCAGTACTGAGGTTAGGATTAGAGTCACTTTTAATGCAGACATTGTGTGTGTGAAGTGATATTTTTATCCATTAACCAGCTTTCCCTGACCCTAACCGACTGCTGTGATGCTTGATCCCAACCAAAGTTATACCTAAAGTTAGATATTTCTTGTTTGAAACATAAAATTTGAGGGTGGTTCTGACTGGAGTTGGAGTTGGGCGATGCGACTTTTCCCACTTTGGTAATGTGCAGAATACGTCGTCGCCCAATGATGACGTCAGCCAAACAATACACCAAACCCCGCTCGGGAGATCGGTCTGACAACATAGGAGCAGTTTTCAAAACGTAAATTATAAAGTTTCGGTACTAACAATAGGCATGTCTGTTAATTATGCTGCTGGACTCTCGCCGTACGCAGACAAAGGTGTTTGCGGACTTCCCGAGGTAAAAATGACTCGCTTCTTAGCTCTTTAAACAGCTAGCTATCAGGTTAGCCAAGGATGTGTGTTTCTTGTTCGGTTTTAAGATGTAACTTAGTGGTTGGATAAGATGTAGATAATTTGATGCAGGGGTGGGCATCCGTGGTTCTTATATAGCCTTATTTTTTCCCCAACTATCCCTGAAAGTATAAGCTGGATAACATCTTGGATGGGGTGGAGTTGGGGAACACAGAATCGATTGATAACCTCCAGCTTCTGATTGACTGAACACACCTGGTCCAGGTAATCAGCAGTGGGAAGGCCTAGGTGGTTGCAGTTGAGAAAACAACCAGTGACCCTCAAGGACCAGGGTTGCCCATCCCTGCTTTATAGGGTCAAAAGATAGCCAGAACAGCTCCACTCAGTGTTAAACTATTTTAATGAGCCAAAGTACAAGTAGTATTTCAATGGTGTGAATATCAGATGAACCAATTTTAATGGAGGAAAATCAAGCACTGGACCATATAATAGTTTACTACACATTTTGTGTACCAAGTGTAAGTTTCTATTGATTATCATATCAGAAATATTTTTTTCTATGTCAGACAAGTACAACAGCAGTAAAGGGAACTCCAGTTGTTAAAACCGTATTTTTTCATGAAACCTGTATACTAACTTTTGTCTTCTTTGTCTTATTTTCTTTGTGTCGTGATCTTAGTGTATTCTTCAAGCTGTGTCAAATGTACAACAAATGCCTTTTACTTTTTTCCTAAAACATCTACCTATATGCTCCTAAATTATATTGAACATTATATGAAGGCAATTAATTCAGCTCTGACTGATAGAAAACACTGTGACATTTGACTCTGCCAGTTTCGCACAACTGTTGTTGAACCTGCTGTATATTGTTGTCTGGCAGCTGTTTGATGGTCCAGAAAAAGTGAAGGTGAAGGTGGAGACCCTAGCTCAGTTGGTAAAAGAATCCCAGTACATGGTTGTCCACTCTGGAGCTGGAATCAGCACCGCAGCAGGAATCCCTGACTTCAGGTGAGGCACAAAGTCACTACAGCTTTTTTTCTCATTATCTTTTCTCACCAAAACATTGCTGTTCTCTTTTAGCAACAGTTTATGTTCATGGGCATGTTAGGAAAGGCAAATCTTATCTCCTGTAGGCTCAGCATAGACTTGTACACGTCATGATATTTGTTATCTTTTTCTACAGTGAAGAGATGTGTAGCAGCTTTACAAAAGATAGTATATGATTATATGAATAATATAGAAGAGATATTTATCCTCTGTTTTGAATTTCAAAAAGTTAGAGTCCTTCCTGTCTTTCTAGCACCTTCTTGTCACTGATCTTCTCTGTACTGGTCAAATGAATGTTTTGATAAAACTGTCATAACGGTGATTTGGCTTGAACTCTATTGGCTAATTATGTAAATGGTTAAAATGTTAAACATAATGACAGTATGTATAAATCGGTATTCAGTAGTCAAAATTCTTTCTGGGCTGTATTTTAAATTTCTTTTTTTGTTTCTTGATCACAACTTGATCAAATTATTTAACTTTACATTGAATAAAATGAAACAAAGACACAGTGTACAATATAACAACGCAGCCACGCAGATTTATTATAAATTTTAAAGCTGGAGCTTGTGGAACTCTTATGAGAGTCTTCAATTACTTAGTTGAATAGTTATGAACTCTTATTTTTTGAAATGCATCACATTGGAACTTATTATTATTATTTCACAGATTTCCCATTGCAGCTCATTTATATTATACATTGTTAATGTGGTAGTTTGACTTGGAGGGAATTACTTTGTAGACAGCTAGTGCCTTTATGTCACTACTCATTAAACAAAGAGATACTGTACTTGGAGAAGCTACATGGCGAGTGAGCTTGACTTGATCACTGCAGACGTAGGGGAATCAGTAAGTCCTGTTTCTGTTGTAGTACCATTTTTGAGCAGGTGATGGTGGTACATGCTTATTGCAAGTCCAGCTCTTTTTAAAGTCATTAACACATTGAAATAAATCTCACTTTCTTCTGTTTTCTTCCAGTATAGGGCAAGAATTTATTTTGTTTCTGTGTAAACACAAATGTCTCCTAGATTGCTGAGCTGTGACACATAAAATAGAGAAATAATATAGAGAGCTTATTTTACTCAATTCGACAATCATTTTTTCATGGTTTATCTGGTGTGTGTGACAGTGTGAATTCTTATTTACATGCTTCGATATTTTAGCTGTGGAACTTGACTAATTAATAATCGATGGGTCTGCCTGTCAGTCAAGGAGAGCCAACCTTGATAGCAATATCATTTAAAGCCAAAGGTTCTATGTGCACATCAGGCACACTTATGCAAATTATACACCCACTGCTGCCACACATACACACATGCTCCAGCTGAGGGTAAGAAATTCTGCCCTTGAGATTAATATTATTAACACCAAAATGTGAAGTTAGCAGCTTTACAGATGTTCCATGGCATGCATATATTTCCTGCAATCACACTGATAAAGATGTAATAACACAAATCTGTTAATGCAAGTTCTGTCTGAGCGCTGAATCATATTGGCGATGTAATATTGTACTAGTTCTAATACAAAATGAGCAATGAGACTGGTGTGGCTGAGTAAAGGATCCCCAGGATGCGTTTCCTCATCTGATGCATAAAGATAAGATTATAAGTCCCTGAAATAACTTGGCAGCTGGGAAAACTGCACCAATACTGACAGTAGCAGTGAATTAATTCCGCATTCAGAGACCAAAAACTGTCTGATTACTGAAAGAAGCACAAACAGAATTACTTAATATTTGACTTTTTCTTGTATATATTAGTAGTGGGATAATCTTTCCATGCTGGTTTTGGCTGTTCAGCCATATTTTCAGTGGACTCAGACCCACAGCATTTGACAACATGTCAGTTTGGTTAACAAGTTTTGCAGAATTAATTTGCTAAAATCCTCCAATCTGCTCAATAAAGCTAAATCTTAATATGAATATGAAACCAACACACCAGTTGTAGACACATAATACCTCACAAGCTGTCAAATCCTGATTATATTAACGCTCAATGTATTCATCTGTGTTTCAGGGGTCCAAAGGGTGTGTGGACATTAGAAGAACGGGGCGAGTTACCTCACTTTGACACTACATTTGAAGATGCCCGACCCAGCTTGACTCACATGGCTCTCCTGGGCCTGCAGAGGGCCGGATACCTCAAGTATCTTATCAGCCAGAATGTGGATGGACTACATGTCCGATCAGGCTTCCCCAGGTACCTCCGCCCTGCCTCCTCAAGCATTTTATACACTCAATAACTTAATCAAATCATTCTTGATAATATAATTAATGTAACTGAAATATCATGTTGTTTATAAAACTTTATAAAACTATGAAAATCCATTTGCCTGGAAAGCAAGTGAATTTTATCATGTCTTGTTTCGTTTGACACAGTTTACTGTAGTCTTAAGACAATAAAAAGCTACGCGTACTACGCGTTGACCTATTGTTAATATATTTATTTATCACATTTTAGAAAGACAACAGTATACAGTGATTTGGAGATGAAATAGTATGAGTGGAGAGGAGAGGAGATGAATGAATAAGTCGGTGCAAGATACTTTTTATAGAGTAAACGGTCTCAGCTCGACCTGTTCAGAAAATGCTGTGAATTCCCTTTTGAAGAGGAAAGAACTTAGTTTAGTCCTAATTTTGTTTACAAACACAAATTTACTCCACATTGTAAATTGTGTGAGATAAACAAATTCATACCAATGTGCTACAGTGCTTTTTCACATAAAGCCAGGCAGGTTTGGACAACAGCTTTTTTCCCTTAATAAATGAAATCATAATTTTAAAAATGCATTTTGTATTTACTTGGGTTTTTTCTGTATAATATTAAAAATTTGTTTGGTGATTTCAAGCATTTAAGTGTGACAAATATGCAAAAAAAAATGAGGAAGGGGGCAAATACTTGCTCACAGCGCTGCACGTGTTAGGTTGTGACTCATTGTTCTGAATTAAAGCTGCTGTTTTGTGATAACAGTTGTAACAGTTCAGATATAAGTAATTCTTTAACCGCCGCTCAAATAAAGCTCAGTATGATGGAAAATATTTAGTCTCACTCTGGAATATCCAATCATATTGGACTCACCCAAGGCCAAGAATCCAATTTTTCATTTAGAACATACATCCACCGCATATTGGAAGACTTGCTTTTCCTGGAAGTCATTTTTCTGCTCTACCTCTACTCTCTATCAGTTTGTTTTTAACACGACCAAACAGCGAAATGGTAGTTCTCAGAAGAAGTCATTGATACTGCAAACGAACTGGTGAAATAAACTGGTTGTCACTAATCTGAGGAGGTGCCGGGCCGAGTACGGAATGAGTTTAGGGGAGTGTTCAGAATATTCATCAGAGTGTGAGTTTCAAGGAAGAACTGAGTAAAAAGTTGTGTTGTAGACTTCTGACACTAACTTTTGAGACAATAAATATCATCTTTGTGATCTCTGTTATCTCCATCTCTTAGGGATATGTTATCAGAGCTTCATGGAAACATGTTTGTGGAGCAGTGTGAAAAGTGTGGCAGGTAAGGTCCCACACATGCACCATACACCCACAGTTTGATGTTCATACATTTTGGTAATCATCATCTTAACAAGCTACTGCTTTCATTGATTTGTTTTCTTTGGGGGCTTTTTATTAGGTACACTTAAAAAACACAAGTTTGGTGAAACAATAAAGCAAATACTGTGTGCGCTGCAGCACATACATTATATAAAGCATGCAGATACAATGCGTTAGTTTGCATAGTATCTGAAGTGATGGTTGATGCCAGATGTTATGTTACAAGCATCTCAGAAACCTGCACCCGCCTGGAATTTTCAACATGCAGGTTTTATAAAGAGCGACGTGTAAATCATATGCAATGTTTGGCAGTTCTGTGCCACAAAGAGTGCTAGTAGCTCAGATGTGTAAAGAGTGTTTTTGAACACACAGTTGTAGAACTACGATGCCTTTTGTCAGTACTCTTTTTCAAATGTGATCACCCTTTTACACTGCGTTTTACTCCAGTGACCTGCACAGTCTTCAGATCTCACCCCAATAGATTGCCTTTGAGATAAAGGAAACCAGGAGGTTTGAAGAGGAAATGTATTTTTAGACAACTCTGCAGCACCTTTGCATTGGCTCTGAGTCCCTGTAATCCTCAGTGTTCGCAGAATCCTCTTGAGTCCTTGTTTTGAAAATGTCAGGCTGTCTGGAGAAAAAAAGATGCACAAGCCTTTGTGCTGATATTATAATTTTTTGTGCATACATTCATCTCGAAAAACTGGGATTTATTTTCCAGGCAGTATGTCAGAGAAAAGGTGATTGGTGTAATGGGGCTGAAACCAACAGGACGTTACTGTGATGTTGTTCGCTCCAGAGGACTCAGAGCTTGCAGGTAACACATGCATGGGGTTGTGCATTTTGAAACTGAAAACAGTAAACCATCACCATTGATATATTATTGTATTTGTCCATTCCTTCCTACAACAGAGGGAAGCTGATCAGTACTATACTGGACTGGGAGGATGCGCTTCCTGACAGAGACCTGAATAAAGCAGACGAAGCGAGCAGGTGATCCAGACAAAACCACAGCAATTTGTGCTGCATTTTAGCATTATGTTCTGTCTCTGTTTTTTCTCTCTGTAATTTGTTATTACATCCTGAAACGCAAATAACCCTTTATTTAAAAGCCTTTTTGAGGTTTTATGTATACATCAGTTTGTTTTAATGTTTCCATTTGGCTCGTCTGTGTCAGTATTCAATCTTTCATCTGCAAAAAGCTTTTATTGCATGTCTACATAACAGCAAGATTAATTAGATGGATGGTTTCACCTTTATGTGATGTCCATGACCCATAATAGATGCGTAATTTCCAATTAAATTACAAAGAGGAGCTTAGGAGACCTGACCATTGAACCAGATTTAAAACACCAAAATTAAAACGTTGTGTTATTAACTATAATCTTTTTCTTTCCCTGTATTTTATATTTTTATATAATATGGGTTAATACTTTGGTTGTGTTTTACAAAAAGCAAGGACACACCTCATTTCCATTTTCTAATTAATAAACAGTCTCAATGTAATTAACTGGATATTTTTTCATCCACATGGTTAAAGAAGTCTTGGGGAGAATAGTAATACTTTCCAAACAGCCTTATGGGTTGAATTATTTTCTAGGTTCTGTTCTAGGCTGCAAATATTAACAGTTTGTCATTTTTTCAGAGTTAAATGATGCAAAATAACAATAATACATGAGAGGCACATAATGTGGACATACTTTGATCCTTTTTCTTCTTTAGTTAATGGTTATCTTTGGGACTGTAACTATTTTCTTTATTGATTACATTTTTTTTCTACCGTAATCTACTTATGAATTAATCAACTAATCGTTGTAGCTCTGTCTTCATCGCACCACTGGAAATTTTTAGGAGAAAACACAGGCAGTCAGTGCTGACCAATCATAGTTTTGTCCACACACCATATCTCTATAGCCCCAATAGCTCTGATGTAACATTTTTGGAGAGACAAACCTTAGCTTATACCCTTAACACAACGCAGTAAATTCCCCTTAATAACAGGTAAATAATAAAGATGTCACAAGCAGACACGATTGTTGTTTATGTTTTACATACTATATTTCTCTACTGTCTGCATCTAGACGAGCAGACCTGGCACTGACACTCGGCACATCGTTGCAGATCAAACCCAGTGGAGACCTTCCACTCCTAACTAAGCGCAATGGAGGCAAAGTGGTTATTGTCAACCTGCAGCCTACAAAGCATGTGAGTCTCATTCATGCACCATACACATTTATGGAAATGTGAGTTAGCACTTCTAGATATTGCTGTGCACAAATCAGATCATAAATAATAAATCTGTCTGGCATCTTAAGGTTTATTATTTCACAGGTGTAATTTTTCGTCTTACAGGATAAGCATGCCCATCTTCGTATCCATAGTTACGTAGATGAGGTCATGAAACAGCTAATGGAGCTGCTGGGATTGGACATCCCAAAGTGGGAGGGTCCGACTGTCTGCGAGAGCTCCACGTCCACCTCAGAGTCCAGTGCCGATGTTAAACCGCCACATGGTGATACTGCAAAGGAGAAGGTGAAGAAGGAGATCATTAAAGCGGAGAGGAAAAGAGAAGCAACACAGGAGGAGCCTGTTAAAGAGGAGACCGTCTCGGTAAAGCGGGAGAGAGCAGACTCCTCTGTGGACATAAATGAAAACAAATAGCCTCAAGTATTTTGTTTTCTCACAACAACTTTACAACATCAACCCATCCGGGAACAAACTTTACAACCAAGAGTGCTGAGTTTGTTCAGATTCACAGAGGACAGAGGTTGTTCTCATCAACACTTGCTGGAGAAAAGACTCTACTAGCATGTAGCAGTTTTGTTAATCCCAGATTTCTTACACTCCCTTTACAGCAGTGACAAGCAGTTACATTACATAGTTAAAGTAAAAGCTGAAGCCTGACAAACTGGCCTCCTAGCATTAGGTGCATATTTAAATAGATATTTCAGTTATGATAAAAAAGTTAAGTCTACAAAATATTTTACCAATACACAACCAGCAGTGTAAACATTCCTAATACCATAGTATGAACATGATAAACGGAATTTTTTTTTGGACAGTCCAACTTCTATAACTAGGAGAACCAGACCGGTTGAGATGAGATCTGGAGCACAAAGTTATAAATAAAGCTTTTCATAAGGTGTGTCATGTTGCTGCACCTTTATTAAAAGCTTTATTTATAACCATGTGTCCCAGATCTCATTCCTACAGGTCTCGTCTTTAAAGACACCTTGGTTCGATTCTTCGCAAGTGGGGAATATATGGAACAGTGACCAGATTTTTTTATTTTTATAGTGTGTTAGCAAAAAACTACACTTGCCAATTTTCTCAGAAAATATCAAAAGACTTTTCTCAATATACAAAAGATTTGTTCCTCTGGCGGGATTTATAATTTATCCTGTTTTTCTCAATAAATAGAGCACCTGCTAGTGATTGGCTGTAAACAGACCATATTAGTAAAGTTTCTAGCAAAATGTTTTTATCTCAGGAAGCAAAGAAGTCTGAAATATGTCAGTTTGCTATTTTTACCAACTATGTTTCTGACAATAAACATGGTAACTTTGTGTTATTACCTCCTGTGTACATGTGTTGTGCACTGTGAGTCAGCTGCATAAAGCATGATTGTTCATTTTAGATAATGGTATTATTCTTTTGTGTTCTTGTGTGCCCTGAACCATCATTAACGTCTGTGAGGTCAGCCTCTACACATTTTCACAGTTTAAAAATGGAATTATGCGTCACTGTATTGTGACTGAGCATCAAACCTCCTTTCCCTTAAAAAAAAACAATGTCAATGGGAAGAAGACAGAAGAGCCTTGATTCACATAAATTGCTGTTGTTTTAATACATGAACATTTGTGTCAAATGCTACATCTACTTATATAATGGAAGTTGGCATAAGTAGATGGTTACTGTGGCAAACATGTTCTTCAGGGTTCAGAACATTCAATTTGAAATAAAATAATGAGTCTCCGCTTTAATTTTAGTATGTTTACCTCTATACAATTTGATGTGCTGAAGTGATATTGAATAAAATACCATCTGGATGATCATGTATAAGCAACAGCTGCAACTCAAACACATGTTAAGAGTCAAAATGCCTGCGCTGTGAATGGGTCATTACACGGTCCTTGGTAATAGTCTTTCTCTCTCCATAATATATTAACTTTGCCTCAGTTGTCTCTGCACCATGGTGCTAATGAGCTACATGTTTTCAGTTAGCCGTAGTAAAGTGCTCAGCCCCTATTTTAAGTATGTTTTAAGTCTGTAGTTAGTGCTGAGAGATATGTCATATATACCATTGGTGTATAAGATTTGGGGTCACTTGGAGTTTTACTTGTTTTCTGTGAAAACATCCCAGAAATGAGTTTGAATAAGAAATGCAGTAAAACCTCACCTCAAACTTAGATTTGTCTGATTCTTAATGACAAGTCTGTGTTTGACATTTCTTTGCCTAGATGCCAGCATGTCAGAGTTGCCTTTCCACTGTTAACGTTGAGGTTGGTCTTTTGCTGGCGCCATTTAAAGAAGCTGCCAGTTGAGGACCTGTGAGGTGTTAAATGTATTTGCCTGTTTGCTTGGTTGTGCACCAGGACCTCCGTTTTCTATTCAGGTAAGAGTCACTTTGCACTGCCCTGAGGAAGGAAGGGATAGTATACAGCATTGTATAAGTTCAGTTTCTTGGCAGTGTCTCACATGGAACAGCCTTCATTTCTCAGAACAAGAATAGAAACTTTCTTGTTCCTAGTCATCCAGAGTCTGTAACTAAACCCCCAAATCTGATGCCCCAGATAGTCAACTAGTCTATAGAAGGTCATTTTATTGCTTCTTTAATCAGCAAGCTTTTCTGCCGAGCTAACATAATTACAAAATGTTTTTCTAATGATCAATTAGCCTTTTAATTTGATAAACTTGAATTAGTAAACACAGCATGTCACTGGAATACAGGACTAACAAACCTCTGTATTATGTGTCTAAGTAGATGTTTTATTTAAAAATAGCTGTTTCCAGCTACAATAGCAACATTAACAATGTCTGCATTGTAATTCTAATCAACTAGATGTTATTTTAATGGACAGAAAATGGATAATACATACTATACTATACAACATGGGCATTTCTGTGACCCCAGACTTTTGAATGGTAGTGCACATTTCTTTTAGATTTTTACATACCATTTCTTTATAGCAAGCTATTGCTTAAATATTTAATCAAGTGGGCCAGTGGTTCCCAAATGTTCAATTTGTGAAAAGGTGGGAATGAAATAAACTTGTTTATAGGATGAACCTTATTATATAATTAAGGTTATACAGTACTGTGCAAAAGTCTTAGGCCACTATTGGATTAATTATTCAGCAATGCTTTGATGTCCATATATATTTATTTCTCAGTTTTTATATGAGAACAACTAGAAAGACAAAAAGTTGT
>JAUBNQ010000009.1:8561029-8575055 GCA_032353495.1 Ctenopoma kingsleyae
ATTATAATTATATAAGGAGGTCTGCTTGTGTCAGTGAACGTATGGACATAATATTAGATATTTCTGGAATTATTACGGGGGCTGAATGTGGGTGTTTTTAACGTACACGAGGTGTGTTCAGTATCTGTTGTATATTGTTTTTCTTTCACATTAGTAAGTAATTTCATAATAGAACTACCGGAGCTTGCAGAGATCTATAGTGATATTTAAAGTCTTTCTACCACACTGTGAGATAAAGATCTTATTAAAACATACCCACGTTTGGGTATGTATTACTGATTGATTTATGGCTCCATCTCATTTATTATTTTACATGTATTACTATTTTTAGGCATCACTTTCATCTTACTTATCTTAGAGGATTGCCTCCTAATTTATTACATATTTTAAATAATACAATATAAATAGTATATTATTTGATCTACATTAAATACTATTATAATAATGTCAGTGATTAAACCCATTAAGCATTAAGGGAAGGGCAGATTGAGCAACATACATTTTTTGGTTGTTACTTAGAGATTCAAATATTCATTACTGATTTAATATTAATTTAAAGTAAATTAAGGTATAAAGTTAAAGCATTCTTGACATTGTGAAATGGTACGACTCGGCCCACTCAGCTACAGAATGTGAGTCATGACTCAGTAATTCCTGATCTTGCTGCTTCATTGGAAAGCAGAGGGTAAAGTCTTTATGTGGTGCCCTCACGCCTCCTGGTCAAGCTGATGGTTTCAGTTTCAAACATGTCTTTCTTTTTATAACCCTGCTTGGAATGGCTGCAGAGATCTGGTAATGGACATAAATAAACAGACACATATCATTATTAAAATGAACGTCTGCCTGAAAGAATTAACCCCCTGCCCCTCAACTCCTTACTCTCCCCCACCAGGTGAACTTCACTGTGGATCAGATCCGTGCCATCATGGACAAGAAGTCCAACATCAGGAACATGTCTGTGATTGCCCACGTGGATCATGGGAAGTCCACACTGACTGACTCGCTGGTGTCCAAGGCAGGGATCATCGCTTCGTCCCGTGCCGGAGAGACCCGCTTCACAGACACACGCAAAGACGAGCAGGAACGCTGCATCACCATAAAATCAACGTATGTGCGTCACAGGAGCGGAGAGACCCGCTTCCCTAACTGTTTATCTAAAACCCCATCACCCACAGTAGGCCTGTGATTACCAAAACAGGTTCTCAGGACATTTAATTTTCAAATCCACCTGCTCTCTTGTTCTAGTTAATTGCTTACTGAATGCACAGCTACATTAACATACTCTGCAAAAAGAAACATTTGCCCACAAACATGTGTCTGTAACATAAATGCTGAAATCTCCCACAGTGTCTAATATGACAGTATTTCTATATGTACATAGCTAAACTGCAGCAAATCCTTAATCTAGCCTCGTTACAGTCCCATCTTCTAGTATTTGCCTGTGTTTAAATGACATGTTTAAACACAAAATCCACACATGTTGTCTCTGTCTGACTACAGTAAGTGAACCAGCTCTGACGTTACTTAATATTTACTGAAATGATTCCAGTCAGGCCAGTTTGTGGCACTTGAACTGGAAGGACCCCACACAAAGAGTCCACGATCATGACTCACAATGTTTGCACTTTACATTAATAAACATATTTTTAACCATCTTTTATTTAACATTTATTTTTATGATAAGGTGATAGGAGAATGGTGACTACTTCCTCAGCTTTTTTACTGTTGTTGTCTGTTACCCAGGGCTATCTCTATGTACTATGAGCTTGGAGAAAATGACCTGGCATTTATCAAGCAGAGCAAAGATGGAAACGGCTTCCTCATCAACCTGATTGATTCTCCGGGTCACGTTGACTTCTCCTCTGAGGTCACTGCTGCCCTCAGGGTAACTGATGGAGCACTTGTGGTCGTGGACTGTGTCTCAGGTAATCACATAACGTGTAAACGACACCCTCGCTTCCCTATCCTACACACACGCTCCCTCTCTTTTCACCCAGGCTCACCTGTTTGTTGCCTGTGACAGGTGTGTGCGTGCAGACTGAGACTGTACTCCGGCAGGCCATCGCTGAGCGCATCAAACCTGTTCTGATGATGAACAAGATGGACCGGGCCCTGCTGGAGCTGCAGCTGGAGCCAGACGAGCTCTTCCAAACCTTCCAGCGTATTGTGGAAAATGTCAATGTCATTATCTCCACCTATGGAGAGGATGAGGGGGGACCCATGGGGAACATCATGGTACAGCATATGCACTACAGCAACAACTTACCTAACCTGACCTAAAATGGCTGAAAATGTGAGCTTACATATAACATACCTCTTTACACAAACAACACTGGACATGTCTTCCTCAGATTGACCCTGTCATCGGCACAGTTGGGTTTGGCTCTGGCCTCCACGGCTGGGCCTTCACCCTGAAGCAGTTTGCTGAGATGTATGTGGCCAAGTTCACTAAAGGAGACGCTCAGCTGGGACCAGCAGAGAGGTGTAAGAAAGTGGAGGACATGATGAAGAAACTGTGGGGAGACAGGTAAACATGAGTACTTAATATTAATATACAGCATGCTTACATACTTGACATCAGTAGATAAGTTAACACCAGGCTGAAATGCAGTGTTTCACTGTCTCTGGTTTCAAGTGTGTTGCAACAGTGAAGCTGGACGGGGACAGAAATACACTGTGTTGCACTTAATAACATAATAGTGATGTCAGTGTGTACAGACCACACCCTGGAGCCAGATGTAAAACCACCAGAGGGCAGCAAAAACAGCATTTTAAACTGGTGCTAACTTGCTCTGAAACATTTTCTTAAACCTGATAGGAAACGATTGTACATATGGCAGGAACACACTACACAAATGATGAAATAAAATAGATAGAAGACAGAATGAAGAAGGCGATAGAACAATGTTCAGCATGTCAATGTGATATTTGAATGTCATGTGCAATAATTTATGCTCTCTTTTAGATATTTTGATCCAAGCGCTGGCAAATTTAGTAAGACTGCCACTGGTCCTGATGGTCAGAAACTTCCTCGCACATTTTGCCAGCTCGTTTTGGACCCCATCTTTAAGGTTACTAAAAAATAATACACTGCAGTAAACCTACAGTTTAATAATAAACAGTGTGACTTTACATGTCTCTACATTATTGAAAATGGATTGATTGAAATTCAAATGAATTAAAAAGGTCACACTTTAAAAAGCTATAAAGCGTGTCTTATTTTTGCCCCTCCTCACTGTCCTTGTAGGTGTTTGATGCCATCATGCATTTCAAAAAGGAGGAGACAGCGAAACTAATTGAGAAACTAGATGTCAAACTGGACTCAGAGGACAAGGAGAAGGAGGGGAAGCCCCTGCTGAAGGCTGTAATGCGTCGCTGGCTGCCTGCAGGAGAGGCCCTGCTCCAGATGATCACCATCCACCTGCCTTCCCCTGTTACTGCACAGAAATACCGTTGTGAACTGCTCTATGAAGGACCCGGAGATGACGAGGCTGCCATGGGTCAGCAGACATTTTTCATAAAATACTTCATAAAATAAAGTTTATCTTTACTAGAACCAGCACCTACTGCCAAAATCTCTTTTCAGGTATTAAGAACTGCGACCCCAAGGCTCCCCTCATGATGTACATTTCCAAAATGGTGCCAACTAGTGACAAGGGTCGTTTCTACGCCTTTGGTCGTGTGTTCTCTGGATGTGTGTCCACAGGCCTGAAGGTGCGCATCATGGGGCCAAACTTCACCCCTGGCAAGAAAGAGGACCTGTACATCAAACCCATCCAGAGGTGAGTATGAGGACAAAGAAGATCTGTTCCAACTTCATGGTTCTGTTTGCAATAGTTAGTTTTAATGTGTTGTTGGCGACTTTTGTATCACTTCTTCCCTCTACTCTTTCATCCAGGACCATTCTGATGATGGGGCGCTATGTGGAGCCGATTGAAGATGTCCCATGCGGCAACATCGTGGGTCTTGTTGGAGTAGACCAGTTCCTGGTTAAGACAGGGACGATCACCACCTATGAACAAGTAAGTGTAGAACAAATACTTAGTCTTAGTTATTTCTTGCTCTTTGCTTCCTGTTACATCAGCATAAAAGGAACAGGTCTTTTAGCTCAGATATTCTGCCCACAGGCCCACAACATGAGGGTGATGAAGTTCAGTGTCAGCCCCGTGGTCAGAGTAGCTGTGGAGGCCAAGAACCCCGCTGACCTGCCCAAGCTGGTGGAGGGCCTGAAGCGTCTGGCCAAGTCTGACCCTATGGTTCAGTGCATCATCGAGGAGTCCGGGGAGCACATCATCGCTGGAGCGGGAGAGCTGCACCTGGAGATCTGCCTGAAAGACCTGGAGGAGGACCACGCCTGCATTCCACTGAAGGTGAGGCATCTAGAACAGAGCAACAGAGATTTTTTCTGTAAGATGCTGACTAGGGGCACGACGTCATTGCTATATAGCTTGAGTAAAATTAGGATTTCTTAAATTACACAAACCAGCTCATTGAAGTGAAAACACATCAAGCTTCTGCAGGTGCACTTATGTGAATGAAATGATTCCTAGAGATTCCACAAAAGAACATAAATTCCCAAAAAACGCAGCACACAACTGTAGTACCATTTATATGCATACATTGCTCAGTGTAGAACTATGGGAAGCAAGTTGAAAATCAGTGAAATAATCCACTAAAATGAATTTATCTGATCATACTTTCAATTCTGATTTCCTTTCTGTCCTTTCCAGAAATCAGACCCAGTCGTTTCTTACAGAGAGACAGTGACAGATGAGTCAGATCAGATGTGTTTGTCCAAGTCCCCGAACAAGCACAACCGTCTCTTCATGAAGGCCCGTCCATTCCCTGATGGCCTGGCTGAAGATATAGAGAAGGGGGAAGTCACTGCTCGGCAGGAGCTCAAGGCTCGTGCACGTTACCTCGCCGACAAGTATGAGTGGGAGGTGACAGAAGCCAGGAAGATCTGGTGCTTCGGTCCAGATGGAACCGGGCCCAACTTGCTGATAGACATGACAAAAGGAGTCCAGTACCTCAACGAGATCAAGGACAGCGTGGTGGCTGGTTTCCAGTGGGCAACTAAAGAGGTGTGATTAATTTTGACTCCAGTTACATTATAAATGAATAGCTCTGTATATCCAGATGAATTTCTGATGTTGTACACAGTGTAGCTAATTAAAGAAGCTTGTTCTCGTGTACTCCTGAGACTAATGTTGCAGTCGTCCCGCAGGGTGCTCTGTGTGAGGAGAACATGCGCTCAATTCGCTTTGACATTCACGATGTGACACTGCACGCAGACGCCATCCACCGTGGTGGAGGACAGATTATTCCTACTGCTCGTAGGGTCCTGTATGCCTGCCAGCTCACTGCTCAGCCACGCCTCATGGAGCCTGTGTACCTGGTGGAGATACAGGTATGTAAGGAGGTGTATTATGTCAAAAACAAACGTTTAACAGTTAAAGTTTTTGTATATTTTGTCAAATAAGTCCCTGAAAATGTTCTAATTACCATAAAAAAGTAGAAACAAAAGTGGGAGATGTCCTCAATGTACAGTCTAGAAAGTTTACAGTTGTACAAAGGACTGTGACCGTCACGCAACCCTTTGGGTTCTATACAAATTAAGAAAGTGTCACATTTCACTGCATTTTGTGCTCATTAACTTTCTCATGCCAGTTTACACTGCATGTGTGACTGCTGTCCCTCTTGTCCGTGCAGTGCCCGGAGCAGGTGGTTGGTGGGATCTATGGTGTGTTGAACAGGAAACGAGGTCACGTGTTTGAGGAATCCCAAGTAATGGGCACTCCCATGTTTGTGGTGAAAGCTTATCTGCCCGTCAATGAGTCCTTTGGTGAGTGTGGGTTTCAGTCTGTGCTACACAAAGTACATTGTATTGTGATTAAAATCTTACACCATTAGTTTAATGATAAATAGAAATATCTTCTGGAGGCTTTGTGATTCAAAAAGCCTTGAGAGAAGGACACAACTTCAAAGATGTGAAGATTAGGTTGGCATTTGAAGTAACTTTATATATGAAAAACATAAATATGTCCTAGCTACAAAGACTTTAAATGGGATGGGATTCAGTTTTCTGACATTTTATACATACTTGGATTCATTAATCCTTTTGTGACTTTTCAGCAAACAGATATTTGCAAGTAGCCAGAAGTTGAAACGACTCTGTTTATTCCCCCCAGGGTTCACAGCTGACCTGCGCAGTAACACTGGGGGTCAGGCTTTTCCTCAGTGTGTGTTTGACCACTGGCAGATCCTCCAGGGAGATCCCAGCGATGCTGCTAGCAGACCCTTCCAAGTTGTCGCTGAAATTAGGAAACGCAAAGGTCTGAAAGAGGGTATCCCTGCCCTTGACAACTACTTGGACAAACTGTAAACATTGACCCCGGATTATAAAATACCAAATCAGTCTTTAAACCCTACCCCGTGGGCACTTTAAAATCTTTGCACAGGCTTAAAGATACATCGCACAAATTGTTTTGACTTTGAGTCTGGAGCAGAAACAAAGCTTAAGCTTCTGTTTTAGGCTAGTGGAATCAAAGATGCTTTTTTCATTTCACAGCTACAGTACACCAAGTGCCTAGGGCGAGGGTTTTGGGGAACAATTGGATCAAAGCAGTTGCATTATCAATTCCTTGTTTCTTCTGTTCCTCCACATTATCCCTTTTTCACCCCACTCATCTGCCAGGATTGGCCTGTACAGTGCACTGTGATACTGCTGCAATAATGCATATTTAAATGGATCATGGCCAGATAAAACCATGGAAATCACAATAAAGTATTACAGACGTCACACTCCGTGGATTGGACATTTGTTCAGTGGATGTAATGACAAATAAAACATTAAACTCCTGATGAAAATGTGACTCCTGAAATTCTGTTATTGCTCTACTGAGCTAGTAGATATTAGTTATTTTGCTTCTTGGCAGTGAGTTAATAAGAAGATTGATACCATTGTCTGTGGCCAGAACAACCTCCCATGAGGCCCTTGGGCACCAAACAATAACTATATACACATACTGTATATATATATGAAAGTGTCATAAGCACTCACCAAAGTAACCGCAGTACTCTAGGGCTGAAATGATTAAAATAAAATTAATTACCAACATTTGTAATAATTAATCATTTAGGTAATTTGTGATCCAAATTAACAAACATTCGGTGGTTCCAGCTTGTCAGTTGTGATTATTTGCAGGTTTCCCAGCTGATACAAATTGATAGAAACAAGTCCATGTTAACCTGAGCTGCAGGAAATAACGATCTATAGACTAAGGAATCAGTTATTAAAGAAAGTAATTGTAATATGTGGAAATTAAATACATTTGACAAAACAACCAATGACCTCAACATAAAATAATGAGGGTCTTAAATGTCGGACACAAAGATCCTACAAGATCCTTGTCCTCATCCTAATAAGATAAAGGATGAGGGTCTTGCCAAAGTTGATATTAAACTTTGGTGGTTCAAGATTCTAAGATACGTATTAATTAAAGTGTGTAGCATAAAAAGACATGATGGAAACTGGGGATTTTAGGGTTGAATCTGCACTTTATGCTCAGTTGTGTCCTTTGTTTAGTTACACTAAGGCTACAGCACAAAGTTTGAAAACTCATTCTTAATAATGCAAACGAGAAACTGTTAGCCTCTCTCCAATGGTATCAAAATCCACCTACCAGTACATTTGCAGTTCATTGGTCAACCAGAGACCAGCAGACGTTTCACAGATTTACTGTAAGAAGTAGCCCAGGACATGTGTGTATGTATGACGTCATAAGAGACTAAAAGAAAAGTAAACTATTAAATCAATGAAAATGACTGATTTAAGTGTTTGGATTTCTTGTGTTCTGTGAACATATCACATTTTGTTCTCTAGATCATACTTCATTGCATGCAGCAAAGAATGGCTAAAAAATGTCAAATTTAATTTCCATATATGGGAGCTTTAGAGGTGCTACCAGGTGGATTTTTTGTCATCAGATATAGCCAAACTGTTCTTAATGTGAAACTAAGCCAACCAATTGCTAGATTCAGTCTAGTTTAATATTTATAAGACTCACATTATTGCAACCATTCCCCTCTCGAAGAAAGCAAGTGTGTTTCCCAAAGTGTGGACTTTTTGCTTTAGCGTATGTTACTTTTGGAAGTTGTTTATAAAAAAAAAAAAAACTCTTTTAATCTTTAATCACTCTTTAATGAATAGTTATTTCAAGTTACAGATATAATGTTAATAAATGCCACTTTAATATACAACCCTTTTATTTTGCACCAAGTGGGAAAGCTCTTCCACTCACACTTTTTAAAACAAAGCTAAAAAGAAACATATCTGAAGAGTTAGTGTGCATCCATAGAACAATCAAATGAACATATGCAATGCAGAGAAGTGCAAAGTCTTTTGGGTATAGGAAACTACCAAGCAAGGACACAAGATATCACAGATTGTACTGCATGTAGAAACTGAAAATTGTTTATCATTATCATATTGTTAAGATTGAGGCCTGTGAGTCCATGGAAGTTATAACGGATGTGGCATTAGGTGAAATGCTGGTCTCTACTAAACAATGACGAGGCAGAACTGTACATTCATACAGTTACGACTCTCCTTTGCACTAATGCTATGGAGTGCAGGAAGGGGAACCGTACAGCTTAAGTAAAATTCAGTGTCAAGCCTTATGCCATCAATCCACAGCAGTGACATGGATGCTTTCTGAGAGGCTCCTCCTTCTCTCCCACCTTTCCTTTGTCGAGTCGGTTACAGTCAAGTCCATTTCAGAGGTTGGCACCACTACAACATGAAAAGAAGCCGCTCAGAAAGAGAGAGACAGCGTCTTAAATGACAAGCTATGCCCCATGTAGTGACCTACATCGCCTCACAGCCATCTGTCTTTCCATGTGGCCAACAGTAGTGCACTATATGGAGGGAACAGTATGATGTCTGACAGATCAGTCCCCAGTACGGCTGCTGAGGTGTGGCCCCGTGCTGGTGTCAGGTTGTCACATTTGATGGAAGATCGTTGTGATGTCAGGGGTGACTATGTGTAGAAGATGACCTCAGGAATCTGTCCGTCCTCTACAGAAGTGCCATTGTTGTTGCCTGCCGCGTAGCAGAAGGTGAAACAGGTCTTTGTGCCAGTGGATGATGACTCATGCGTCACTTTCCGCATTCCTTTAGTCCCGTAATGAGAATCTGGACCCTGCAAGACAGATAGGAGGTTCAATACACGGTGCATAGTGGCAAATGAGACGATTAAACATTACCATTACGGGGAAGAACACACAATTTCACTTAAGTTCTATGGCACTGTTAATATAGTAAGTTTAATGTTTTACATTGCAAACCACCACTTGACAGACCTTAAGTGTAGCGCAGGCAGTGTAGTTGACGTTTGGTAGTATCTCCACTGGCTCTTTGAACATGACTCTGAAGGTGTTGGCTGACCCATCGCAGCTGAAGCCTGTGTCGTTTTGACCCAGCACCGTGTTACTGTCTGTGTGAATTATCTGTATGAAGAGGGAGCAGACATAAACAACTCAAATACAATAATCAGTATCCCTATATACAGTGAAATCAGACAAGATTTCTGAAGTGTTAGGGTGCTTGCCTGTATGTTGACTTGATAGTCAGTAGGTCCATGTATGGAGCCATAGAGGCCAAACCCAACCACAAATATCCTTCTGTTTACAGAGAACCTGAGGGAAAAAATAAAACATGAACATGAAAATGGACACATATAGACACATAGACATATTCGCACTCACATTCACAGCTACATTCACAGAAAGTTGTAAAATGTGTAAATCCCTATTTTCTCATTCTCTGGTAATGGATTATTTTGTAAACAAAAGTGTAATCAGCTTAGGAGATGTAAAGCACAGTCTATTATAGTTCATAAACAATTTTGAATTAATTTTTAAAAATTAATGTCATGAAATCTCACTAAATTTGAAGTTAATTTATTGAAATCAAGACCATGAATGGAATACAACAGGTTCTGCTTGTCACTCACCTTATGCGGTCACTTGTCCCACTGTAGCCCCAGCGGCTCTCCACCTGTCCAAAACGTGTGATGCTGCACTCCTTCCCGCGAAGGCAGCAGCGAGGCCGGTCGATAAAATCTACACGAGGCTTTGGGTTCACTGTGAAATGGAGAAAGAGACTTACCACCTCTCTGTCGGTAAGGATACTGGACTGGGCTGGACCTAAAGCAACAACAACGTGACCAAAAAGGAAACCATCAGAGTCTGAAGCACATGATGAAAAGCAAGAGCAGGAAAAACATGAAAGTAAATAAACTGTCAGTTCACTGTTTTCTTGTTCACCTGCAGCAAACTCCTCAATGGTCATGAGAGGAAAGCGGATGAGCGTAAGAGCTTTTCCCAGGACTTTGCGTTTGTTCTCAGGTGTGGGCTGCAACTGCTGCCTGTGAGCCTCAGCCTCAGCCCAGCGCACTGCAGCTCCAAACAAACGCACCTCCCTCACCCCAAGAGTGTCTCTCTCCAACACCGCTACCAATGTGTCTGTGTGTTAAGAGGTGAGAGACAAAAATCGGTAAGTCTGAATTAAGACATGAAACAATTATAAGTTTAAAACGGTAAATTCAAGTGAGTAAGGACTCCAATTACCCAGGTCGATGTCTGTAAAGCCTTCTGCAGCAAGAGCATCTCCAGTGTTCTTATCAATGTTTTCTAAACAAAGACTTGCAAGCTGAGGCTCATCAAACAAACGTGCCTGAAAAAAAGATTACAACACAGATCAAGAAATGCATTTGTACATATGCTGTGCTACAAGTTCACAAAAACTGACAACCACGCTTAAAAGCACAACGATTCACTAAGTGCCTGTGGGCAGAAAAACTTTTACACTAACTCTTGTAAGTTCAAAATCATATTTTGAGTCATGTAAAACACGACAAAATGAAAAGTTCAACACATTCAGGGTTATACTGCAATAGTTTGGAACAGTCTCTCTTTCTGCAACACATATAAGGCTGACAAATTAAGTCAGATAATAAATGAGGGAAGCTGACCTGCGTCAACAGCATGAATGCATTGTCTGCTCTCAGGTTCTTCTTGAGGAACTCCACACAGTGAGCCTCCAGGGCTGGCACTGCATATTTCTTAGCTGTATAGAGCGTGGTCATCACCGTCTCAGGCCCAATCTGAACTTCATCAGAGTACAGAAACCTGGAAGAGAGCCAGAAATTACACACAGCATTACAATTTTATTGTTGTACAGAACACAGACAATTACAGCTTGTCTTAACCGTTAACATTACTTAACATTTTCATGAATGGAGTGATATGTACAGTCTCTGTCCACTTCATTATGCACACATGTACTATCTAATGCAATCCAATACAGTACAACTCCACCTCCCACTGTGACCTCAATAATTAACACATAGTAGTATAATGTATAATAATCATTTAAAGTATAATGATCACCTTTCTAAAAGTTTCAACAAAAACTAATAAATTATAACCTTGTAAAAGTAGAATTCATTGCATAGCTGCTGTATTGGATTGGATTGGATTAGATTAGATTGTACAGGTGTACCTAATAAAGTGGCCAGTGAGTGTATGTTGCATTGTCTAAGCACACACTTTAACTGTACATTATTTATTTTTCCTTCAGCACCATGTTTTTTTTTTTTTTTTTTTTTACACATCCTTACTTCAGAAGGGCCAGAAAAGCAGCTGGTTCCACATCTGGAAGCTCGATTTCCGTTGAGGTAGTCGCCATCCCTCCGTTGAACATCGCATCAAACACCGCGCTCCCCACAGCCAAGACAAACCTGTCAATGTCAGCGACAACAATGAGCAACGGAGAGGTTCGTCCTTTCGGTTAACAGAGGTTTACGCAACAGTGCATCACCCTACCTGTGCGCAGGTATCCTCTGAACTCCCATTCCTTTGCCCACTAAAAAATGAACGTCACTGAGCACCTCATTGTTGAAGAGGAAAGCAAACCTCTCCTTGACGGTGCTCTTCGTCGCCTGCCAGTTGTAGACGGGCTCTCGGTACACCAGCACAGACGCAGCTGCCGGTGTGGCAGTCGGTGCGGCCGCCAGGGACGCGTTTGACGCTGCGGTGGATGCCATGTTGGACGCCGGAGTGGCCATCGCTCCGGCTGCCGCAGCACCTGCCGCAGCGGGCTGCTGCAGGGAGTTCTGCGCAGTCGGCGGAGCTCCGGTCGAAACACCGTTGTTGTCTCCCCCGCCAGGCCCCAACTGCGGGTTGGGACGCCTCGCTGTTCCCGGCCCTCCCCCCGATGCACCGACAGCACCGCCGTTAGATGCTGGCATGGAGAAAACGCTGTTGCTGGGCTGGCTGTTTCCCAAAGGACCCGGACCAGAGAAATTAAGGCAAGGAGGCCTGCCGCTGTTGTCTCCAGCAGCCATCTTCAACCTAGCGTAGGCGTAAACAACGCACTTCATCGCTTTGTGTATTTCTAGTTGTCTCGACAGGCATGTCTGCGCTTCTCTGCCCTCTGGCGTGTGGTGATGGTACTACACGTTGCTTTATAGTGACGTTATTTAAGTTAAAATCATGACAAGTTGTAACTAAAACTTCAACATCAGCGCAACACGTATTTAGGTCCAGACTTTGGATGTTTTATGGCCACATTACCAATCTGATCTCACAGATCTCTGCCCCATAACTGTCCCCTAAATGTCTGTAATCACTAAACAGGACTTGTCAGGGGGACAGATGAACCTGGGACCTTATTGCAATGACAATGTGAAAACATTAACCTCTGAACCACCAATAACTAATTATCCAGCATTTCCCATTACTGATTGTAAATTATTTCTAAATTATAAGTACCATAGTATTGCATCTGCAGATCAAGTCAGTTAACTATTACTGACATTGACAATGCTTGAGTTGATTATCTGAGTTGAGCTATAACTAAATAAAATGAAGCATACAAGTCAGCATAGATGATAAACTTTATTTCAAATTGTACAGCTGTGCATAAAGGTTTTATACTGTATGAGCTACTGTTTTGTTATGAACCCACTGATGTATTCTTTCCATTCATCTAACAAACCCATACATTTTAAACAGTAAACACATTAGACAATGCTTTGACAAACCTTTGATTAGTATGATGAGCAGGATGGTGTTATACAGCATATGGTTATGAGATGCGGAGTTGTTTGTCATGTTTTACTCAATTTGCTTTGTGGCTTTTATACTATATATTAGCATTGCATGTTTCATCTTGGCATTTTGCTTTGCAACCAAAGCAGTAATTTGGTAAAACTGAGTCTGTTCTGTTTTTGATTCTACATCACATCTTTTCTTGCACCATCTTTCTTGTCATCCATCGACAGAGTCAGCACTTTCCATGATTCATGTTTGATAGCTCCAATCCTCAAGAGGGAATTTTTTCCCTCCATCTTAGTTTGGTGAAACTGACAGAAACATGCTCATTTTGCCCACACTCTGACACAGAGTGCAGCTATTGTGGGGCATTTTCATCCCAAATCTACGATACTGTGGGTTTACTACAGTGAGCCTGTTTATAATAAGTACTGTAAACTGTGTAGTGAAATACATCATGTGAGCACAATGTAAAAAACATGTTTCTCAGCAGGTTGGATTACTGTAATGGTCTTTTACTGGTCTAAAAGTATATGGATAGTATATATGAAGAACTGTCCCCAAAGTGCAAACTAGACATGGAGAATCAGCAAAGAGCTGGCCACCTTGAACTTTACTCATCACATTTACATTTAGTCATTTGATGTTTTTATCCAAACTTACAAGTGAGGTGAAACACAGGCAATAAAGTCAGAGAGAATATTTCAGTTTTTATGATACATTAAGGGGACAAAGAAAGTTGTGTCTTCATTATGAACTAGCTTGTATAGTGTATGTATGTAACTGTTCTTCTGACTGATATTCTTGTGGAAAGACAAGGGTTCAGAGTCCAGTGTCTTGTCCAGGTTCATAGATGACCGCTCTGACAACTGAACCATGGTTGCCCCCCAAAACAGTAAAATACTCT
>JAUBNQ010000009.1:8575155-8596275 GCA_032353495.1 Ctenopoma kingsleyae
CACTACGAACCAGCTCCTACTCTCTCTGATAATCCAGTCTTGGATATGTAGATACAAATGAAAATGCTTTGCAGCGTGGAAAACAATGAATGAAATTCCTCGTCATTGTTCATTCAGTGCTCTACACCGATATTAATCCACCCCCACCACCCTCCTCTCTCCGCCTGCTACTCATCAACCGTGACGTCAGGGCGGCGCGGCGCGGCGCGGCGCGGGGGAGCTGTCCACCGCGGAGGGTGCTGCTGCTGCTGAAACAAGATGGCTGTGCGCGCAGGAGGAGCAGCGGAGGTGAGCTGAGGCAATGCAGAGGAGGAAGAAAAGGGGGGCGAGGAATTTACTCCTGTGTGTCTTGTCCTGCCGAAAGAGCAACAGCTCCGCAGAGAAACGGAAGAGGACTTTTGAAATGATGCGGGTCGTTTCCGTTTCCAATTAGGGTGACGGTTCGAGTTGTGTTATTTTGTAACCAGGAGACAAACGGACTGACCAAACAAATCACGGAGCGCTCAGTAGAGGACAGCCGGGGACGCTCACGCCGCTTTCAGAGATGTCCCTGCTCTGTGTGGGAGGTAAGAGAGGAAATTAAAGACCATATGTGTTTGACGTTAGTGAGGTATCACTTGCTCGGTTTAACTGCACCAGTGTCGGACAGAGGCACAGCCTGCGGGCTATCAGCTCCGTAGAAAAGTGTGTGTAGCCCGAGCAGAGCAGGGTTTGTGCTGAATAGGCATTAAATCACACAACAGCGCGGAAACACAGCACGTTATTATCAGCGTGGGATGCCACTGGCACACTTTTCACTTGCAGTGTTGCTGAATGACATTTGCTTAAATTGCCGCTTGAGTAAAGATGCATTGTATGAATGCTTTATGTGACAGTAAAAAAAAAAAAAAAGAAGAAAAAATGTTACCGACACGCCAGTCGTGACTGTAAGTGGCTTTTCATAGACAGAGTTTCTACAGGATATGTCTACGTGGAGGAGGAGAACCACCGTGTCCTCCACTGTGTGTGTGTGTGTGTGTGTCATTCACTCTATTCATTCATGCGTGGGTAGTCAGAGGAGGAGGAAGACGAGGAAAAGCCCCTGCCGCTGCCGCACCGCTCACCGCCTCCGCTCTGCCGCGTTGCTGTGGTCGTGAGGGAATACTCGCGGCCCGGCGGAGGTGCGCGTCATTTCTCAGCGCTTCCCTGAAGCGATGCGTCACCTCCTCCACCCATTCTCCCTGAAAGCACCTGATGCTGACACTGTTGCCTCTCAGTGCGATGAATAAGCATCTGCTCCGATTGCTTGTAAAGCAGCATCACTTCCAGGATCCAGGATCACAGTGATGAGGAGAGAGAGGACCACTGTAAAATGCATTTTGTAGTCCCTGATGATTTTGCTGGACAGATTGTTGAATCAGCAAAATTAATTATTATACATTATCTGTCATTTTTACGTCAACTCAAACTGGAACAAATAGGGACAACATGTCAGCTTTATTTTGCTTTACAGTGACTTGTGTATTATTTTAAACTGTTTATTTTGTTAAATTGATTGTTGGCTTATAAAATAGTGAAACATCTCACTTAGAGCTGAAACGTTTGAAAATAGATGAGTAACTGTTAATAAGTGATAAATTCTTTAAATACTTTCTTCAAGGAGAACTCATCTTGAGCTTTAGAATATGATTATGTGCAAATTCTAGACCAAAATACTAAGTGATTAATTAAGAAAATAAAGGGCGAATGACTCACTAAAGAAAAGAATTTGTACATTCAGTCCCCGTTTAAATCCTAGTTAATCAAAGCCTGCAGTGATGTGTTAAAAAAAACAAAACACCATCACTCGATTCATCATTTCAGCTGTGATCTGACTGACCACCGTTCAGTAGTGAGATTGTGGAGGTGTTTCTCAGCTGTAGACCTTAGTTGAAGATGGAATAATGGTAAGACACAGGTAAGGGGGGTTTCAAAGTCACCTTTTATACGTCAGGCCCATTTTGGATGTTACCCCACCTCATCCTGTCCCGTCAGGTCCGCCCACTGACTGTTCCTGCACTGAGTCAGTCCCAGATGTCATTAAGGCCCCGAGCGTTACTCATTCATAAACACTGGCTGCGGCTGTCAGTGTCATTAGACTACGAGACTTGGCAGAGAGCTTTCTTTCTGTTCCTGTTACATCATTCATGCTTACCTGACTGGAGCTATTTTTGGACTCAACAGTACTTTGTGCCTCTTGAATACGTAGCACTTCTTGGGAGTATATGCCAACAAAGCAGAATTCAAATACAGGTACAGATTAGCTTTGAAAAACCTGGCTTCTTTCCTGCAGGTCCAGTTTTTCTGCCTGTCTTTATTTGGGCACAAAAACAGGAAGTGTAATGTCTCTGACAGCAGCAGCTGCAGGAGCTACTGCAGATCTGAGGATATATATATATGATCCTTCAGACTAACGCACTGTCCCTCTGAATCTTGTCAGCCTCATTTTGTCATTGGATGACTGAACTCAGCCCATCCACTCCCTACTTTACATTCCCTGACAGTTCAAGCTGAGGGGTTTGCTACAGTCCTGTTTTCTTGGCAATCTGCTTAGCTCCCATAAGTCTGAGCCTGCTGTGTCAGGGGTACTTCCTGAATGAAGTCTCTGCTAAAAAAAAAAAAAGGACTGCACAAAAACAGTCTTAGAGATTGCGCTGTGCATCCTCTGATTAAAGACTAAAAAGTCAATCACACTTTGATTTGTTATATCCGTTAAGTCATTTAACTGGATGGTGATAGTTTTGATTGATAGTTATGTGCTCATACATGTACAGTTTGTTTTGGGAGCCTCATTGTCTGCTTAGATACATGACATTGTGACAATAAATTGTTTGTGATCTTGTGGACATTTGTTATTGTAACTCAACTTGTCAGAGAGATTTATGATTGTGTGCTATTATTAAGCTTCAGCTTTCCTCTGTCCAAAATCCAATTCTTCTTCTATTGATCCTCATCGTGTACTGATACATTTCCAGGGCTGTTTCGTGTTGACGTTAGTAAGAAACAGGCTCTGATGTGGTCAGTGGAAATGACTGTTGACGACACGCAAACACAGAACGTGAGTGTTGGTGTGTTGTTACTGGAGTATGAATGGATGCAGAGATTAATATTTTCATCATTGCTGGAGATGTATGTGAGTGAGTCACTGCAGTTGTGTGTGTGCCTGCTTCTATAACAGCACAGCACTTAAGCTGCAGATTTAGCCTGGGTGTGTTGCATGAAAGAAATATGAAGTAAAAGGAGTGTGGAATAGAAACGAAAAGTCGCTTGCTGACTCAGGGCAATTTTTCATCAACTTTTCATTTTGTGGTGGTTTCTATGGTGACTGGCTCTGGTGTGGATGGTCTGTGAAGAGTGTTGTAGGATAAGTCAAGAATTAGTGTTCATGTTACATTTCTTATGGAGTGATCCAGGGGTACGGGCTTGCTTACGTAACATGTTCAGCTTGCGTTGGCAATTTATTAATACAAAGCTGTGTGTGTGATGTGTGGGGAGCTTGTGGAGCATGGCTGTGGGGTGGAGAGGTAGTAGAGCATTAAAAATGTATGTGTGAGTTAAGTCAAAGCTGGTAAAAAGTGCTGCAGAGGGAGCGCCAGAGCTTTAACACTGAAAACCCCTCTGACACATCGTGTTTGATATGGAATGCTTGTACAATAAAGACATTACCAAAGTTAACGGATGTGTAAAAAGAAATAAAATGGTTTTAAACTCGCTTTTACTACAACCACTACAATCAGAATTCATAGTGTAGTAGTGATTTTCTGTATAATTTAATTTTATTTGCATGTCTGTAATTTCTGTTTTTGTTTCAGTATCCCACACTGGTAAAGCACATTAGTACAAGTGGCCAGGTTTTTGCAGCATGGTGTGTTTCTGTTTTGCCACTGCACTCAGTGCCAGCAGGTCTCAACCTTATGGCAAATAAGGCAGATCACCAAGCCCAAACCTGCATAAATAGTTTCAACACTCATGTTGTGTGTGTGCAGTACACGTTGAAATGAATGTCTCAAACGTCATATTTATCATTCATTCATAGTGTTTTTTCATTTCCTTTGTGCAGTATATGTTTAAGTAAAATTCACATTGTCTTTTTTTTTTTTTTTTTTTACCTTGAGCATCCTCTCGCTGCTCCTGCTCTCTGTGTAAAAACCAGAACAGTGGAAGCAGAAGTGAAAACAGATGGTCTTTCTGTGTGTGACTTTGTCCCTCTCTGTGTTTCCACAGTGAAGAAAGCCAAGCTGGATGGACCCCAAGGTAAGACCTGGGATCCTGGAAATAGAAAGAGGCAGATCACACAGAGGGAGAGATTTGCTGTTATGTGATATAATTATTAAGCCAATGTCTTACATGCTGCAGCCATGAATGGAAATGAAGGTATGAGAAGTCGGATAATGCATAGAATATTCAAGATTCAAAAAACTTTATTAATCCCAGAGGGAAATTGTTTATACACAGTACGTCTGTATCAGCAGGGCTGACTAGGATTGCAGTATTTTCTAATACAGATGTGTTTCATTTTAACTAATTTATTTCTTTACCTTCTTCTCATCAACAGAGAAGTTCAACACTTATGTGACACTGAAGGTACAAAATGTGAAGAGCACAACCATCGCTGTCAGGGGCAACTCGCCCAGCTGGGAGCAAGACTTCATGTTGTGAGTCCTTCATCGTCTTCACACAAATCTTCCCTTTTACTGTACCTTCCTCTTCTTCACCCTTGCCTTTCCTTTCTCTTTTCATCCTTAGCTCACTGTCAATCTCAGCTGCTTTAGTTGCCCCTCCTTTTACTCCTCCATCAGAAGGAGCCCTTTTTTCATGTGCTGGTTCACATAGTTCTCTAGTCATCTACACCTCTGGCTCCAACAACTGCCCCACCCTCTTTTTCATGTGCTCTTGTTCGTCACTTCTTCCCCTCTCATCCTCATTCTTATCCTTGGCTCTGTCCCAACTCTTCTCTCCTCTCCTCTGTCAATTTCTTTAAACCCTGCTGCTTGATCTTCATCTGCTCAGCTCCTCCTCCTTTTCTCCTGATTTCAAATTCACCCTCGCCTCCCATTCTTTCTTCACTCATTTCTACTCTGTAGGCACCAGTAGAAGTATTTCCTACTTTTAAAATTAGTTTGTTTAAGCTGGTGTTTCTGTGAACATTGGAATTTTAGCACACTGCAGTCACTAAAACATTATGCAACACGGAGTATCGAGCATGCAGAGTGATCCAGTACTGAAGGTGTGGAAGCATATGGGCGATAAATGGTGTGGATCATTTAGTATGTGGGATGCAGCAGGCAGGCTGACTGCAGAGTCCTGTGCATTTGTATGATGTTCGGAGGCGTTAAGCATTGTACTGGAGTTGCATCAGTGAAATTGTGTTATGTAATGTTTGGGCTGCAAAGAAAGCCTCATCCCCTCCTTCAAACTGTCTATAAATGACTGTGCCCCCTCAGTCACTGCCATGAATCAAACAGGCACTTTTCTTAAAAGGAGTCACCACTGAGACGGGAAATCTAGTCCCCCCATTTCTTAATTAAAGTTCACACTTTCTCCCTCCAGGCATGCGATACAATCACCTCCTTCACTGCCTTCATCACACTCTTCTCTTCCCTCCCCTTATTCATCCTTCCCTCTCTGTTTCTTCTTTTCTATCCTGCTTCCTGTTGTCTTGTAAATACTTTATTTTAGATTCTCTCAGGCTTGTTCCAACAGAGACATGTCTTCTTGTTTGTAATTACTGTGCATCTTGTGTGTTTATTTTCTTGAGTGCCGGTGTTTGTTAGCATTTATCTTTAAACTTTTGGTGGTTATTTTCTTCTTTATTTACATAAGTAATAGTATGAGTGTAACAATATAAATGTAGGTCATATAAAGAGCAAAATTAAAGACCTTAAATCAAAAGTAAAAGTACAGAATTTGTTTCAGTGAAATATAGGCTACGTACTCATCATACAACACAGAAATCCCTGTTAATAATTATCATACATTATATTGTATTATTAGGTTTTGAATAGTGATAAAAGATCTAAATAAAATTTTACTGTTTTATCAACAGCTTTATGTCATGCACGGAGTACTGAATGGGCTTACTAATAAATAAGATATAAAATGCTAAAAAAACAATATTTCAAAAGTCTGTAGTAAAAAGGACAATACACAATCTGAAATGTAGTGGAACACAAGTATAGTTAGTTATAGTAAGTTACTTATAATGGTAATAGTGAAGTAACTATCTCAAAAATGTACTTAAAATGTATACTAATTAATGCTGTACTTAGTAAAACTGTTACTTCCTCTCTTGATTTTTTACATTTCTTACATTTGTTTCTCTTTGTAGTGAAATTAACCGCCTGGACCTTGGTCTGACAGTGGAGATGTGGAACAAAGGGTTAATCTGGGACACAATGGTCGGCACCGTGTGGATTCCACTCAGTAGCATCCGACAGTCAAATGAGGTTTGCCACTCTGCAGGCTGTAGCTGAACACTCTGTAGAGAGTTGTACTTAAGGCAGTGTTTCTGGTTTTCATCATTGCTCGTCTGTCTTTACAGTGATTTGTTTGTGTGTCAGCTGCAAAATGTCTTTCTGTACACAGGAAGGTCCAGGGGAGTGGCTCACACTGGACTCTCAGGTCATCATGAATGATAATGAGATCTGTGGCACCAAAGATCCTACACTCCACCTGGTGCTTCTCGACACACGCTTTGAACTGCCTCTCGGTGAGAAATCAATACTCACTTCAAAATCAGACATTTTGAAACTGCAGGAAATCATCATCCCCAGAGGGAAGGGGAAAAGGACATGAATAAATTATGTCTCACAGCCAACAGTAATATATGGATACCAATAATTTCTGAATGATTAATTTACCTGACCTATTTTTCAGTGACATGTAATCAAGACTGTGTGTGTATGTGTGTCAGGGAGAAGAGAGTTTGTGTCCTTTCCTCCTCAGTGATCAAGCTGTGTCTCTCTTAGCATTGATTAGGTGTCATTTTCATACTGTTTCCTCTTCCTCTAATCGATATTGTACACCTGACTCCTTAGTTTGTAGACTTCAGCTATTTATAGGGTTTGGCTTTAGGACTGTAAGTGAAAAGACCAGTTCTTAGTGTCGCCGTGTTCTGGTCAGGCCTAAGTATCTTCAGGTCTAGACGTGTTTCTAAAAATGGACGGGACAGACAGATTTGGGTCAAATAATATTTATAAATAAGTTCTTTTTATCTTACTTTCTCATCATTTGGCTGAAGTTTGAAAAAGAACAAAAGTGTTGTAGGCAGCAACTTAAAAAAAAACTATTTTAAGAGCGCATGTAGGTGGGGCTGTTTTTGCTGCCTAAGTTTGTCTGGCTTGTTGTTTTCAGATATCCCAGAGGACGAGGCACGGTACTGGGCCAAAAAACTGGAGCAGCTCAACGCCATGAGGGACCAAGATGTGAGTCGTCACCATGTTTGATTTAATACCCCAGCATATTCTCACATTTAAGACCAACTATGTCTTACCTTACAAGATGATGTTTGAAATGTTATACCTACATACAATAGGTATAACATTTCAAATCTTCTCCGTTAATTTCCTGCTAGCCTCTTTCATTTTTGTGCGTTTTTCTTTTGTCCTTCCCCAGTACTCATGCCAGGAGGAGCAGGAACGCCCTCTGCGTGTACCAGGCACCCAGTGTTGTAAGTGACCAATCACTGTTTGTACAAACTAGTCATTTGTTTGTGCTTAACAAGAGAATTATCTGTTAAGCTGTTGAGATAAGTAGATTGCTTTAGCCCAGCATGTGCATTAAGCATCTCACCACACATGGGTAGTTGGGTGTTACAGATGAAGCGGGTCTGAATGTAAGGGATCAATAGTGGTATCAGATATCTGGAGGCGAGCTTCTCCAGGCTGCTGCTGTGTTTCACTTATTGGCCCAGTCTGCTGAGCCTGCTGAACCAGCTGTCTGGGGCAGGTGGATAGACTTGGAGGCTCAGCACTCCCTCTGTTCTCTCTTTCCATTGCGCTATTTGAATGAAAGTATGGTTATGACACCAGTGCTATACATAGTCGATACTGACATCCTCCTGTTTCATTGTAGGTAACTGGAGTCTGTGGGGAGACCAACAAAGTAAGTTTATATACAGTGTAATATTTATTAATTTGGAGAAAAATTCCAATTGTTTTGGCTTTGCAAACCATCACATTAGATTTGATGAAACAGTAAAGTGTAAAGTGTTTACACTATAAATTCAGGATATTTACATGCATATTTGACTATGTAGAACTTTTAATCCTGTTGTTGTCCTGCTGTGCTGTTCTTAAAATCTGAGAAATTAGTAAGTGAATAAGAATCATACTGTTTACCTGAAACTCCATTAAAGCTGACTGTCATCTTAAAATGGCCTGTTCCCATAAGACATTTTTCTCACTTCCCCCTAGTGGTATAGTGTTGTGCAAAATGACTGGTATTTACCATGGTTGATCCCTCTTGATGACTGCCAGCCAAATTATGAAGGCAAATTCAATTTAATGTTGCTTACAACGACAACATTAAAAAATGTCATTTATAGAATCAAGCCACAACACGTTCTTCCAGAAATAGTATCCTTGCTACTCTAGAATATGAACAACTCTCACTGATGGCAGCTTAAGTAGTTGACGATGAAAAATAGCAAGGCCTGTGGATTATTCTGAGTAATACGAATGAACACTCTTTACCATCAGTCATTCTTTCATTTATTATTCTGCCGTACTACGCCACAATAATGAAAAATATGTAATGCCTAATGCATTCTGGACATAGACACTTAATGCATACATTTTGCTTATATGCTCACATGCTAAGAACGTGCTGTATGCTCACTAGTCACTTTATTAGGTAGGTCAGAAAGGTACACCAGTGCACTCTAGTATGACTCCACCACCCATTATGTAATAAACATGTAGTAGGATTATCACCTTGCTGACAGTTTTAACTTATACACTGAGAAATTATAACCTTGTAATAGTAGAATTCATGGCAGAACATCTGTATTGGATTGTGCAGGTGTACCTAATAAAGAAAGGCAGTTGGATTCAAAGCCAGGTCTTTCTAAATGTGTGGCAACAGTGCTAACCACCACACCATTGTGCCACCTGTAGATATATGTCTATGCTGTCCATCTCTTTAGTCCTTGTTGTGATTAGCAGAAGGTCTTATATAAGTGTCTGTCAGACTCACCCACACAACTGCAGCGATTCATCTCAGTTCACTCAGAGGAAAAAGTGTAAAGGGGGGTTTAATGATAGTCAGCCTATGAAGTGAGTGAGACAGAGCGAGTGAGAGAGACGTGGGAACACGGATGAAGTGAGAAACAAATGTGAATGCTTTTAATTAGTGTTTACCCACCCACACAAATGAAATTTAAGGTGTAAGTGGTGCCTGCTTCTTCAGAGCCCAAGACAATGATAGATAATGAATGATTAATAGATCGTGGTTTCACTTTTTACTGATTCAGCACTGTTAAAGTGTCTCATCACTTTCCTCTGGGATGTTAATCACTGTCTTATGCATACCTCAGAAAAATCAAGCATCTTCTGAGTGGAGATTTATGTTCAGTTGTGATGATAAGAATGAGTAGCTGCTGCTGATGTTCATCATGTTTTCACATATGGATGCGCACTGAATAACCTTTATAGATCTGATAGGCTTTCATTCTGTAATTAGCATAGTACTAAAATATTGTTTCAGCGCTCATTACCACCTCTTATCTCTTTGCCACATGACAGTTCTCAATTGGGACAATCACTTTTATGGTTCTTTTTTGCCTTTTTAAAAAAAATATTAAATTCTTTCCCCTGTTTCTGTAACATACAGTATAAATACAGATAATGCTTTTTCCTGTGCCATTTCTGTATGTTTCTCTGCATAGATGAGGATCCAGATAGTGCCGTGGACGACAGGGACAGCGATTATCGCAGTGAAACCAGTAACAGCATCCCCCCTCCCTACTATAGCACATCTCAGCCCAATGCTTCTGTCCACCAGTATCCCATCAGCCACCAGCACCGCAGCTCCAGAAGCTTCTCCTACCCACGCTCGGGAAATAGCCATGAACTCGACTATCAACATCAGAGGACTGTCAGGTGTGTGTCCGAGTAATTCAAATAGCAGTTATTCTAATCTTATATTAGAACTGCAAATTCTGACATTGGAGCTAGAACCAGTAAAGGGTGAATGTAAGTGCACTTCAGCTAAATTAAGAACAATCAGAAGTACAACAGCTGCATCACACCTTGCTGTGCATAGATCTGCAGGCTAGTTGGACAGCCCTATCCACCACAACATTAACACCACCAGGTGTTGGTGGTGATAATTTAATGAATGAAAACAGTCAGTGAAATTCTACCATGCAGTGTGTATGCATGTAAGTTCCCCCTTGACCAAACGCTATTTTTCTTTCAGAGTTGTTTACAATACCCTTAAATTTCTCAGCATTTATTGACATCTCTCTGACAGACTGGGAATGACACCATGCATCCTTCCACCTCTTGCTTTATGAATTATTCAAATGGCAATCTGATGGTCAATACTGCACAAAAGATTAGCTGCTTGTGTGAGCGTATTGGACAGGATAACTCGCTCACACCCCTGCCCATTCTTCTTCATCTCCTCATCTCAGCTCTCTATGCTCCCTCCCTCCCTGCCCTCTTGCCTTATATTTTGACTCTATACTCACCACTCCCTTCCTGTCTTCACTATCTCCCTCTCCCCTCATCCATTTCTCTCTGTGCCTCTGTTCTGTTTTTAATAGCCCCATTCATCAAGGAGTATAAATAGTTTTTCCCTGTTTGTTGCATTTCTGGATGCTTGTTCTTTTACTTTTGTCAGCTTTGTATAGGCCTGTTCTGTTCTATATTCTCACTGAATGTCTGCGACTCTTGTATCTCCAGTGCTTTTTATCGATTAGCCATCAGCATTATTCCTGGCCACCCCAAGACATGTAGAAAAAGTTTTTAGTAGGGCTATCTGATAGAGTAATGGCCATAAAGTGCTCTAGTAAAGTGCTCTGTAAGCAGTTTTAAGACTATAGTTCATAAAAGATAGGTTAAACCTTTTATATTACACATGTGTACATGTTCATTAGTATGCATGCAATAATAACTTGGATGAAAGCGTATCTGTATTCATAATAAAGTGTATTTATCTTTAGTACTTTAATAATGAGTCTCTCTTCTCCCCCCAGTCCCACGGGGAGCTATGCATCGTCTGCAGAGCTAAGTCGGTGCAGCAGTCAGCTGAGTGAGGAGGACTATGGTGGTGAGTATGGAGAACGAGACGCTTATGACGAGAATGATTCCTACCACTCCTGCCACTCCTCAGTTAGTTACAGTAAAGGCTCTCCAGACTGGGACCCTGATGAGACCCAGGGGGCATACAGCGATGAGGGTGGCTACAGCAAAGATGGAGGAGAGGAGAGAGCTCTGTATGAGGAGGATGACGGAGGGCTGTATGAGGGAGAAGAGGAGGGGCTCTATGAGGATGAGGAGATGATGTATGACGATGAAGATTTGTACAATTTAGACGGGACCCTCAGTGAAGATATGGAGCCTCCATTCACCCCCACCCCAACATCAACTGCCCCGCCAACTCTTGATGTACCCATCTCCAGACCTCCTCTGGAGAAACAACCCTGCTTAAATCAACAGCAGTCCCCTGCTCAACCCCCTAACCAGGCTCATCCTCCTGGCATGACCCCAACAGCACAGCCCCCCTCTGGTCAACCAACAGCTCAACCTGCTAAACAGCCCCTGCCCCAAACACAGCCTCATCCACAACCAGCCCCATCTGCCACTTCTTTCTTCTCAATGGCAAAACCTCTAACAGCTGCAGTCACAGGCTTGGCCTCTACTTTTCTCTCTTCGGTTCCCACTGCCCAGCCAGCACAGCCTCATCCTCCAGTCTCAGCCGTATCTCAACAACAGCAGTCTGCTGCAGCCAACTCTGTCCCTCCATCCCATCCAGCCACCATGGCTAACTCAGCCTCCCAGCCCCCCTCCACTACCACACGTCCTTCCTCCCAACAGACCCTGTCCTCTGCAGAGTCACAGTCCCAACCCAATGGTCCTACCACACAGTCAGCTGCCCCTGAGGACCAGACTTTCCAAGTGGAAGAAGATCCATGGCTAGAGGAGGAAATGATGTTGGAGAAGGAGGCCAGGACACCTCCTGCACAGCCAGATGAGAAGCTCCCCACGGAGGAGAAGGAGGAGAGTTTTGGCGAGGCCAGACTACCAACACCAGTAGAGGAAAAAGAAATGCCTCCTGAGAGGTATGAACAAAGGGAATGAGATTAATGAGCTGAATCAACAACAAAAATAGACTGAAAAAGAAGCAATACTTTCAATACATACTTGTCCCCAGTCCTAGAAAAGTATATATTTTGCTGAAATCTTTTTTTTTTTCTTTTTCTATCAGTCCTCCAGTCATAGAGGAGCCAAAAGAGCCAGTAGATCCAGCAGTCAGAGCCAAAGAGAACTGGCTAAGGATCTACAACAAGGTCTTAGAGCAGGTTCGAGAGGTAAGTCACAAGTTTATCCCAGTCTCAACTCTGGTTTGAACTCCACAACGCAATCCAAATTCCAGTCTAGTCCTCCACTCCCAGAGCTACAGGCCACATTCAGTTCCACTCTGTAATCTAAAAGATACACCTGAGTTCAAGAGACTTTAAAAGTGTCTACCAAGTCTTTAAAATATGTATGTGTAATGCATTATTTATGTGCAAAGACAGGGTACATACGGTAAGTTCTTCAGTTCTATTTTGATAGTGTTTTTTGCTGGACACCAGAAGCAGACTTGTGTTTCATATTCTATAATTGATACCTTCTGGTGTTCTTAAAATAAGCATACAGCATATACAGAAAACCTTTTATTTCAGTTTGTGTGCAGCAGCACATCGCTTCTTGGCAAGATTCCTTGATTTAGTTGTGCACATTAAGTTTTGCTTGGTCAATTTTCACTTGCATATTCTGTTCATATATTATGTTGCTATTCATTACGTTTGAATTCAGTTGTTCAGACAATTAATCACTTGCTTTGCTGTTTATGTTGATGTGTGTCACGTTGCGTTTTTGTGCACTTGGCCTCCCTCTGTTTGTCTTTTTTTGTTTGTTTGTGCCAACCCACGTTTTCTTTCCAGTTTCATGTCATTGCCATAGCGACACTCACATGCACTATGTTCGGCCATCATTGGAGCATGCTGACAGGTAGGTACAACCTCACTAGTTACTTGTGAGAAAAAAGGAAATGTGTGCAACAGACATCTTGTTGAATTCATCACTGTGCATAAATGGGCACCTTCACTCTGCTCATTCATTTTCACATCAACTTGAGCTGCTTCACTGCTGTGCTACAGCGTGGTTAAAAGCCCCACTGGTTCTCATTCTCCAAACACATATTTGATGTCAAATTTTATCCAAAGCATTTTGCATAGTTACGTAAACGATTTGTGTACTTTCTAATGTAATACATATAGATACTATTTACCTACATCTTTCACTTTAATTCAGAATCATGTTAGCCTATAGGTGATATGTCTTTGCAAATTTCATCAGCTTTAGTTTGCAGTTATACAAATTGAGTGATACAATAACACATAAATAGGATGGGATTTTAGATGTGAATGCCCTGATAAAGTAGTTTCATAGTGGGTCATCTTTATACAAGATAGTATGAAGGCTAGAAAAGGCTGCAGCGACAAACTTAAGATAGCTTGTTTCATCAGCTGATGTTGCCTCTTTTTCTCTCTCAGGCTCGTGGAGAGACCTCCAACTCGCTGTGGTTTGGTAAAGGAGGGTGAGTGTCAGTTTCTTAAATGATGCACTTTCTCTTGAAAACATGAAACACACTATAGCACACAGTGTATAGGTGAAATCAATACAGTAATTCTAATTAACTCATTTATTATTATCATCAGATCACCACCATTGCTGTTTTATAAAACACCCTTTATTCTGGGAATCCTCTGTTCGTGTTATTCTGATGCACAAACTCATTCAGCTCATGGCACTTGGCCAGCGTGTATTGAACAGTGGTGGGCTGCCCTGACTTAGCTGGCAGGCCATTTGTAGATGAGGCAGACCTCAGAGTGGATCCAGGGATGCATACTGAATAAGTTTGAAGTTAGCCAAATAGAAACCCAGCCATTATATCCAGTGCGTGGCATGTGATTCCCACAGTTTGAGATGAGGCAGCCCGTGTAATTAAACTCTTTGGTGAAGTCCTCGAGAAGTATTTAACCGTAGTAGCAGTAGAAACACTTAAATCGCTCATACAGCAGCAAAACACGATTTCTTAGTAAGAAATTTTGTCCAATGGTATCATGTGACCAACAGTAAATACTGTAAATATGAATGTGTAATGTTCTTTTCTTATTCAGAATGGGAGGTGCACTCTACAGTATTGACAGCATGCCTGACCTCCGTAAGAGGAAAGCGATTCCCCTTGTCAGAGATCTGGTGAGAAACAAGCACACACACACACACACACACGCACAATATCCAATACACAAATCTGGTAGGGTACCCTGGAGTATTTTTTGTTGCAGACATTAAGGCAGTTATTTCTTTTTCTGGCTCTTATGCTTGTAGTTACTGTATATTTTTCTGAAAACATCTAAAAATGCTTTCACTTTTTCTGTTCTCTGCAGCATATCATTGTTTATTATCCAAAACCAATATACTCTTAAAGGCAACTCAGGTTGAGTTGTGATTGTTTGCCCCTCAGCTGTGTCACATGTTTGATTCAGTGGTAAATAAAACGTTTGTATAGTGTAGTGTAGTGTAATAAAGTGTATTAATTAAGTTAGCACCTTTTTCAGGAGTTACAGCATACTTGTTAAGACTTGTACTTGCTTTCTCCCCTCTTCTGTTTTGGCACTGCCTGGCCTCATCAGGCGATGGTGAGTACATGTTTGTCCCTTGCAGAAATCAAATATAAATCTGAACCTCACACTTTAATTCATATTCAAACATACACACTATTTTTCCCACTTGTTCCCAGTCTCTTGTACAGAACTCTCGTAAGGCTGGAATCACATCAGCTATGGCTTCCACCACGCTCGGCAATGAAGAGCTGGTGAGTCACAGTTCTCTTCACGTTTTCTCAACATCGTACCGCTGGTATCACACTTTCACATCTTTTCTCTATGCCACTTGCAGAAGAGTCATGTCTATAAAAAGACCCTGCAGGCTCTGATCTACCCCATCTCCTCCACTACACCACACAATTTTGAGGTGTGGACGGCCACCACCCCCACCTACTGCTACGAATGTGAGGGGCTGCTATGGGGTATTGCCCGACAAGGCATGCGCTGCTCTGAGTGTGGAGTGAAATGCCATGAGAAATGCCAAGATCTGCTCAATGCAGACTGTCTGCAGAGTAAGGACACACACTTTTTTGTCCACATGCACACACATTTGAACATGTGCATCTATTTTTACTCAGGTATACACACCCAGCTCTCCTCACAAACCTGAACTTATTTTAGCTTCTCCCCTGTATCCTTCTGCCCGATTGACATCCCATTATTCTTGCCCTCTATCCACTCTCACATTCTCCTCCCCCTTCCTTTCCAATTTGTCTCATGAGTAATGTGCTGTCATACCCCTGCCGTTCTCCTCTCTCTCTTCAACCCATAGCTTTGCATCCATACTGCTTTGTCTAATTCACCTCCACAAGGGGTGACTTATCCAATTCCCATACTGATTTTGGAGTCAATCTATGCAATGCATAATTCATCGCTCTCCTGTGTTGAACAGCCTTGTAAGATCTTAGTGCCAAAACATCTATTGGTCATGTACCCTCTGACTACTTACTTTTTTCCTGAACAGAGTAGTGTTAAAGTGGAAACAGTTTCAGCCTTAATGTTGAGAAGTTTGGGGTGTGATCCCTAGCCAAGAAATGTCTAAGACATTCACTTTTGTTCTGATGTTATAACCTGGAACTTAGGTGCTATAGGCTAAATTGCTATTTAAATTACACAGTAGCATCTATTCTTCTTACATCTCTCTCTTTAAAAATCTAATTAGGAGCTGCAGAGAAGAGCTCTAAGCATGGGGCAGAGGACCGAACTCAGAACATCATCATGGTCCTGAAGGACCGCATGAAGATCAGAGAGAGGAACAAACCAGAGATCTTTGAGCTGATACAGGAAGTGTTTGGGCTTGACAAAGCAACACACGCCACACACATGAAACAGATCAAGCAGAGTGTGCTTGATGGGACATCCAAATGGTCAGCGAAGATCAGCATCACTGGTCAGTTTTTCTATGTCTGATTATTATTGTTACAGTTGCCATGATGCCTTGTAATAATGCTGTTGTTGTTTCTCAAAATTAGAAAATGATTTTCTGACACAGTGTAATTATTAAAAAGAGACTTGAGTTGAATAGTGGAAGATATCTTGTCAGATATCTGTCAATGTCTCTTGTCTCTTCCTCAGTGGTATGTGCTCAAGGCCTCCAGGCTAAGGATAAAACTGGCTCCAGTGACCCATATGTCACTGTTCAAGTTGGGAAGACCAAGAAAAGAACCAAGACCATCTATGGCAACCTCAACCCTGTCTGGGAAGAAAGCTTCCACTTGTGAGTACAAATGATATTGCTATAACAGTGCCAATATGTGATATCTTATGTTACTACAACACAGACTCAAAACACCAAAAATAAAGGTGGTAAAAAAGGTGGCTTTTTTGGTATTTTGGTATTTGGTATATTTGGTATTTTCCCTCAGTCCCTCAGTTTCTCCACCATCTCGAACTGTTCCTCTGTTGTTTGTTTCCAATTTCTATCACTGCCTCACCCAGTGAATGCCACAACTCATCTGACCGCATCAAGGTTCGCGTGTGGGACGAGGACGACGACATCAAGTCTCGTGTGAAACAGAGGTTCAAACGTGAGAGTGATGACTTCCTGGGTCAAACCATTATTGAAGTGCGCACTCTGAGCGGAGAGATGGATGTTTGGTACAACCTGGGTGAGTTTTTCAAGATAAGGGAAAAGGCGATTGAAAGTTAAAGATGGATGAAATGAGCAGCAAGTTACGCAGAGATAACAGAACAAGAAACGTATAATTGAAGTGCTTGTCTCTTGTAGATAAAACAGATTTCAGCCAACTAAGGAGGCATGTAAATCTTACTTTAATCTAACAGATAAGAGAACAGATAAGTCTGCGGTGTCTGGGGCCATCAGGATGCACATAAGTGTGGAGATCAAAGGAGAAGAGACGGTGGCTCCTTATCATGTCCAGTACACCTGTCTACATGAGGTGAGCCTGACTGGGCATCTAGTGGAAACCTTCTAAAGGTTGTGATTGTTTGCACCTAAAATAAAACATTAAATATGCAAGAGTAGCCTACTATAGTGAGCAAATTAGTTTCAGTCAATTAAATTCACATTAACACAATCAATCACCTTGTAAATGTTCAGTTTTCCTTCTCTTTCTAAAAAGTAAATTGCCAACATTAGCTTTGTGCAGTTGGCATCATCACTAATTGTCTGGCGTTACTGAACTATTGTCATCAATTTATCCCTGGATATGGGACATGCATGGACACAGTGTGACACAGAGTTTTATGTACAGTCCCACTACACTACAGAATTGTAGGAAGAGGAATCACTACCCTAAAATTATTAAAGCACTGGGAAACAGGCTTGGCAGTAGACTGTGTTCACATCCTGAATCAAGCTGCAGCTTGGATGCAGCTCTGTGTAGCACTGTGTTATCTTAATCACTCTGATCTCATGAAACTTCTGTGTAGGCTCTCCCTGGCAGTATTAAACATTCCTTCAGCTAATGTCATACTAAAAACTACTAAAACATATTTACCTGTTCTTTCTCTGTGTTAAGCATCTGTTCCAGTACACCACTGAGGAGCAGAATGGTGGCGTAGTGAAGATCCCTGATGCCAAAGGAGACGATGCCTGGAAGGTGTATTTTGATGAGACGGCTCAGGAGATAGTGGACGAGTTCGCCATGAGATACGGCGTAGAATCCATCTACCAGGCCATGACGTCAGTCCCTTTAACATTACACTGAATGTTACATTAATAAGAGGATATTAAATACAGATTTAAAGTTATTGATTTGAAATGGATTAAGCTTACGTGTACACTTAGACAAGATATAGCCATCATTACAGCGATATCAGAAGCAAGTAAATGTACTAAATGTTTGTTTTTCACCTCCACCCCAACAGCCACTTTGCCTGCTTGTCATCCAAGTACATGTGCCCAGGAGTGCCAGCAGTGATGAGCACCCTGTTGGCCAACATCAATGCTTACTACGCCCACACCACCCAGTCCTCCAACAATGTTTCTGCCTCTGACAGATTTGCTGCATCAAACTTTGGCGTGAGTCTCTGAGAAATTCATATTTTTCCTCTCTGTAAAGATGTTACTACTGTACTATAAGAGGTCTTATATTGTAACTGGAAAATGTTGCTGTATACTTATATCAGTAGCTGTTGGTCCCTCTGGGGCTGTAGAGGAAAGTCAGTTTAATGGAGCCCTACCTACTTCGAAACATCCAATCAAAGCTTAGCATCAGCAAATTTGGCCTCGGGTTTGTGTAGTCAGTGGTGTGTTTCTGAACAGTTTGTTATGTTGTGTGTCTTTTCCTGTTTAGAAGGAGAGGTTTGTCAAACTGCTGGATCAGCTGCACAACTCTTTGAGGATTGACTTGTCTATGTACCGGGTACTGACTGCTTCTCTCTTTTATCACGAATTCAAAAACATTTTGTGCTTAAACTACTTATTGCTGTTATTCTCTTGAACGTCTCTCTTGCTGTTCGTGTATTTTCTTTATCTTACTACATGTAGAAAGACTACACATTTGTGCTGTTTCAAATCATCACTTTGTGTTTCTGAATGTACTTTTAGAATAACTTCCCTGCCAGCAGTCCTGAAAGACTACAAGATCTTAAATCTACTGTTGATCTCTTGACTAGTATAACATTCTTCAGGATGAAGGTAAGAAACAATAAAAGGTTTTTGTTTGTTTTCTTCTTTCTTTTCTTTTCCTTTTTTCTTTTTCAGCACTACAAGATACAAACATAGAACAAATTTCCAGCACTTTCTAGAAAGTAGCCTGAGGCACAAACTGAGAATCGGCTTAACATTACCCTATCCAAACTGAAGCTATTATCATAAAACTGTGTGTGTGTGTTTCTGTGAGTGTAATGTATGTGTTAGTCTGATTAGTGCAGCTCAGTGACTTTATGAGTTAAATTTGCAGTGAGATAACCCCCTGCTGAGACTGTCTTTATGTCTGCCAGTCACACTGTGAGATGTTTTTGACTCAACCATATGTTGTGTAACATTTGTGCTCAGGTCCAGGAGCTGCAGAGTCCCCCAAGGGCGAGCCAGGTGGTGAAGGACTGCGTGAAAGCCTGTCTTAACTCCACCTATGAGTACATTTTCAATAACTGCCACGACCTCTACAACAGGGAATATCAGACAGACCCTGTAAGTCTGTGTGTGTGTGTGTGTGTGTGTGTGTGTGTGTGCAGATGTTGTCATTGCAGTATTCCAGTTTTTTTCTGTCTCTTCTTGATTAATACAACTGGTAAGACATGGATCTCTAAACTCTTTCTGTCTCCAGTCAAAGGCAGTCCCTCCAGATGAGCAGGGTCCCAGCATCAAAAACCTGGACTTCTGGTCCAAACTCATCACTCTCATCGTCTCCATCATAGAGGAGGACAAAAACTCTTACACTCCCTGCCTTAATCAGTGAGTCTCTAGTTTTCCTATATAATTCCACTATACTGAACTTGAATTCCCTAATTCAAGGGAGTATTCAGTTCAGGGGAACCTAAGGTAGCTTTATGAGATTTTACAAAGCAATAAAATATGAGGAGGGATCAGAGCATTTAAATAAATAAATAAATAAAATTAATAAAAAAACGGACAGTGTCCCACACCACTTTTTATAACTGTTAATTTTTATGATTTAAATTAAGTAATTGTCTTGAGAAGAGGATTATAATGTCTAATTATATTTTCCTTGTACTGTTTTCTTTCTCTAGCACAAAGCAAATGCATACACAGGAGACACTGGCAGAATTACATAAAAATTATCCTGGGTTATCTTGTTAAATAAGTACTATACTATAAAAGAGTACTAGTACTGGATATAGAGCTTTATTTAAGCCTGATTACTGCCTTTTATAGGTTTCCCCAGGAACTAAATGTGGGCAAGATCAGCGCAGAGGTCATGTGGAATATGTTTGCACAAGATATGAAATACGCCATGGAGGGTAAGTATTTTTGTGTGTGCTGATTCAATGGAAGCCTGAAAAAGAGAGTCATCATTAATTTGTGTTGTGTTTTTTTAATGTGTAAACATGACAAACTTTCCCTTTGACACAGAGCACGAGAAGCACCGCTTGTGTAAAAGTGCGGACTATATGAACTTGCACTTCAAGGTGAAGTGGCTCTATAATGAGTATTGTAAGGATCTGTCCACTTTCCAGAAGCATGTACCTGATTATCCAGCGTACGTATTATAAATAAAATTCACAGTTTTCTGTCCTACATTTATATTGCTGTTTCACAAGGACTCGTGTTGCCTCTTGTCATTCTTGCTCTGCAGCTGGTTTGAGCCATTTGTCATTATGTGGTTGGATGAAAATGAAGAAGTGTCCAGAGACTTTCTCCATGGAGCCCTGGAGAGGGACAAAAAGGATGGGGTAACTGTTTTTACTAATAATTTAATGCTTATGATTTAACTTACATGTAGGTCTCTATGCTCTGCAAAGATGTTAGTGGTAGATTTAAATGTATCATACAGACATGACAGTGACATTGATATTGTCCAGGACAAGGAGTAGACTGGTGTATTTCTTTAAATGTCAAACTATCCCTATAACCATCAATGCCAGATTTCTACAACACAGTCTGCAGAAAAAATCTGGAGCAAAGAACTCTAAAAAAAGAAAAGAAACAGATGGCGGTTCAGTGAAACAAAGGCTTTACTAAAATTCAATAATTAAATCCTGCTGAGATAGCAATAAAACATCATTTGAATGCTTATGTTTGACCGCCTACCTGCAGCAACACCCCCCACCCCCCCCCCCCCCCCCCCCCCCCC
>JAUBNQ010000009.1:8605752-8635556 GCA_032353495.1 Ctenopoma kingsleyae
AGCTAGAATCTAGTAAACGCAACTGATGCTGTATTGTGTGTAGACTCCATTATATATATTGATTGAAACACTATCCTGATTACTTGATTAAAATTTTGATCTGCGGTAACACCTTCAAATATGTATTGAACAGTACAAATCCCTAAATATGTAGTTAAGAAAAGTGCATTCTCACATTTGAGGAGCTGGAACCTTTAAATATTTAAAATTTTTGCTTGAAATTGCCTTAAGGAATAGGGCAGGTAATTTTCATGTTCTCGTGCACAATCAATTGTGTTTAATTGCTGTAACATATGTGACTTCAGAACCTGACTGCTGCTTATTTGCATGTGCCATAGAACTCCGTTGTTGGTCAAAAGCCTTTAAAAACATGTCAGTAAGTCACACTGGTGCACAGGATGACACATTTCTTTGTCACAAAAAATGTGAGACTAAGAAAGGCTATTGACTTTCTCTCAGAAATGTAAAAAAGCGAGTCATTCGTAGCCTTTGGAGCTCTTTTCTTTTCTTTCATGAAGAAGACAAATGTCATCTACTGATGTGTTTTAATAGTTTTTGAACAATGCAGCTCTATGGCGAAGAGGTTTTGGATTCACAGTTACAATTACTGACCTTTACTTAATTGCTTAAACAGTTTCCCATTCAATTGCTGTCAACTTTTAGGTTTTTTTCTGTCTTGTCACAAATTAGCAAAGTGCAATCCTAAGTGATAGTGATTATTTTGTGTGACTAGCAGTTTGTAATTTAAGAAATTAATAGAAAAGCTGCAAATCCTCATGTTGTAGATTTGATTATGGATTTTTTCTAAATTCTCTGCCTACTTATCATTTGTATGGGTTTTATGTATTAAAAAAGCACACTAAATTCTGTGTTTTAGATCACTTTCCTCAAGCAATTATTTTAGTCCTCTGCTCACATACTTTCAGAGAACAGGCCTGAGCTGGCTGCACGTCCCACTGCTGTTCATGGTCTGAGCTGCAGCTCTGCAGCAGTGTGTCTCTAGTGCCACCATGTGGTAAAGATGCTTCTGCACATTTCTAATATGCACTTTGCAGAAATAAAGACAACAAACACAAGTACTTATTTTACAGTAAAAAACTGAAACCAAAAAACAAGACTTTATTAAAGAAGCATAAAAAATAAAACTCTTGATACATTTCTCATAACCGTCAAGTCAGCTCAAATTATATGATTATACAATTTTCCCAGCTCACGGTTAAAAGGTCCATAAACTTTCAAATAAAATATATTTCAATTTTAAAATTTCTTCAATAATTTTCTCATTTTGTTATAAATTGCCTATATGTAGTACACAGGAAATAAAGAAAATAAAAAATGGAAAATAAAAATAAATTTGAAGTAATAAAAAGGGTCACATTATTGTCTGGGATACATAGGTAAGCAAACAAATTGTAAAAAATAAAATGTGTAAAAAGTTTTTTTTTTTTACCTTAAAAATTATTAGCTAATGCCAGGTGGCTTGAAGACATGCAGATGATTAACTTACAAATAATGATACATGTTCTTTAGAAACTACGCTTATCTTCAAATTATGTCATTTTGCTTTTGAAAACAAGATCCCAATGATTGTATTCAGGGTATTTACACACAGGTCAGGCCTGAAACCTAGTTTGCCAACATTTTACATTTTGGTTCTGCATACAAAGAGAATTAAAGCAAAAATAGGAGAACGTAGGCTTGAGGGGAGTCTGTCACCCCTTATTGGCATCGCTCTCTTCACACCCCCCCCCCCTCTCTAATCACAAAAAAGGTCAGAGGTCACTGGCTAGCAAGCCTCAGGAAACCCTGTTTTCAAACCTTTAAGAAGGAAATGGGGGAGGGGGTAAGTCTGGCAAATTAAACAAAAATCAGCAGTCAATCTAAAACAAGAAAAAAAAAACCAAGTTGTACCTTTTTAACAATTAAACTACTGTACATTTAACCCTAACATTCTCTCATTGGCCAGAAACATCCCAGTTTAATGCCAGGATTTACATTACACCCATCTGGCAAATACAGCACATTTTATTTCTTTAACACGTCGACTTGGACAGTTTGAAGAAGGGCTTTAAGATTGACCTCAACAGACTCACACAACAGTTATGACTGATCTGTTCATTCAGACATGTTCACAACCCTGCATCTGTTCTGAGTGTGCACGGGGACGAAATGCGACGCTTTGACATCAGAGCCCGACGAGGGATGGGTTACCAGAGAATGAGAACAGGGTTGTCAGGTCTGCAGTGCACTGCAGAAGTTTAGTCAGAGAACCAAGCAGCCTCCCACTACCAGCTGGGTTTGTTCATCACCGTGCATCAGTAGGGAGTCGCACCAAAGCACCATGAGATAATCCTGATAAGGACTACCAGTTCAGCTCCTGGAAACATTTTCTAAATGTGTGGATACATGGATCAGTGCACTGCTGCGCTCAACCAGGACAGCTTCTTATTAGATTCCTATTGTCATCATCACCTAAGTAGCAAACCAACAGTCAGACAGCAAATAAGTTTAACATTTTACTGGCTGGAGCACCAAAGCACAGCAGTAACTGCAAATTTTCACGCAATCAGAGCGACCCTCTTTTTCCCTTAGCATCAAAACCTCATAACTCCTCCCGATCTGTGACTACGTCCAGGGAAGACGACACCCTGCGAAAACAGTGCCCTACACTCTCCAGGATCTGAATGTGATGACTGTGTAGGGACATTTAAAAAATAATTAGAAACAACAAGCAAAACATTCTGCAGCTGCTGGGATTTGAACACAAAGAGTGTCTGGAAGCCCTGGATGACCTAGCTACTAGCTGCCGTAAAGGAGAAGTTGATTCTTTCCTACCGTGTGAGCCTGAAAAATGTGATCATGTGACTGTGAGTTCAGAGGAAGCCCTTGAGAAATAGGTGTGTGTCATTTTACTTCAGTTTTCATGGCTTGTCCCATTCTATGAGCTGATTCCATGTCATATTCAAAACAGCAACTGTGTACCGTCACACCGTCGTTGCCCAAATCACACGTACAGTATTAACACTATAGGAGGCAGTTACTGCAGACTCTTACAAAACATAAACACAAAACAGGATGTAACCGCCTCATCCAGAGTTACTCAATAATGCTATGAAACACAGGACAAATCTCAAACAACTAACCATATAGTGCACTACATTTGACTGGGAGTACAGCGCTATATGGGTACGACGGCGTGTCATCTGAGAGAGTGCCATACAGCTTTGCTGTAAGAGTGGGGTGGAAGACCAAAACATAAAAAACAGTAAGAGCTGTTTGTTTTGTTTGTTTTTTTTTTGTAGGTTTTTTTTTTACTTTTTAGAGGGGCAGGGTTACAGTGCATGAAAAAATGGTTCGATTAAGCCCCTTGTTACCGTTCATGTGGCAGCCATCTCTCCTTATTGGACAAGACATTCACATGCAGAAAGCCCCATCTTATCCTAGAGTTCGAAATATGTCTGTTTGCCATATACTCGACAGTCATAAGTCAAAAACTAATAGAGAACACAAAAATGAGCCAACCTAACTGTAACAGACAGCGGGTGTGAGAGGGAAAAGACCTGTTCAGAGCATCGCCTTCCTATAAGACTGAGAGTGAAGTGAAGGAGAAGGGCACCAGGACAGAAACCGCACCTTCTCATGTTCATGATGCCAAAATGAAGAACAGCAAGAGTGGGTAGTACTTTCTCACATACAGACAAACACACACACACACACACAAAGATGTAAAGGGATTGTCAGGCAGCCCAAATGTACAGACTTCAGACACATTCCTTCAGTATCACTAATGGTGTTTCTCACTTATTACATCAGTGGAGCAGCCACAGTGGAAATGTGGACTCATCTAAGCTCATCCAACATGTTATTGAGTTTGAAGAATTGCAAAAGGTCTATTAATAGCATTCATTTGGCATTACTGATGGCTAATTTTTGTGTGGCAACAAGAAACAGAAATTCATCCTTAAGGAGGTCTCTTGGGTGTATTGTTCTGCTAGGTGCCTGACTACATGCTGACCTTTAAAAAAGTTCCAAGCTTACAGAAAAATAGCTATCCCATTGCTTCATGTCACAAACAACAGCATGAGTGAGAGCAGAAGAAAAAGCAAAGAGTTTGTTGGAACAGTTTGCGTCCTGTCAAGAACATTAAAATAAGGAGTAGAAAAGTGCAGGCCTCATAGACAGCTTCATCGAAAAATATCTGTTAAGTACAAAAGTGTCAAAAGGAAAGGCTGTGAAAGAGAAAGCAGGCAGAGATCTGAAGAAGCCAGAATGAAGAAATGTTGAGACAGACCAGCGGCCAACAGCACATGCTGCTCCGGGTCGAAATGAAGGCCTGAAGAGAGATAAGACACTAGTTTCCTTCCATAAGTTCTCCACCGAGAGACACACTCTGAGCCACAACTGTCTGCAGACTAGTTTTACTTAACATTGCTCTAAGCAAGTCATTGTCATTATTATTATTGTTATTATTATTATTAATAATTATCATCTGGACAGTTATCAGCAATAAATCAACATCCGTATAGTATCATCATCTCTATTAATGCATTTATTATGGTCCATTGTGTGTGTGTAGGTTTTTAGTGTGAATCCTTTCATCATCCCCGCCACAGCTGGTGCCCCACCACAGTCTTCCTCCTGCCCTCTCCTTATAGTTTACCCTCTCCCCCGCCCCCCTGCCTGAGGCATTAGGAGAAGATGCGGATGCACTGTGTAGCAGGGGTGTGGCAGACCGGGCACTCTGGCTCAGCTGACTGGCAGATTTGCCCAGCACACTCCATGCAGAACAGGTTGTGGCCACAAGGCACCAGGGCTGCTGTCACCTCGCTCTCAAAACACACAAAGCAGTCCCTGTTGGCACTGGAACCAACACCAACCAGACCAGCCACTCCAGGGCCAGAGCCACCTTTCAGCCGGCTCAGCATCCCAGAGTTGAGGCCCACGCCGCTGCTGCCTCCTTCTGAGTCAGTGGGAGAGCCGCCAGGCAGGGAGGAGGCTGAGCAGGAGGAGTAACCGGTTGATGAGCCGCCGGAGCTGGAGCTAGATGCTCCGGAGAAAGAGCCGCTTCCTGCACTGCTGGACTGTAGCCAGGAGAGAGTGCTGAGGGGGTCGCTCTGGGCACGACGGGCTAGTGGGTGATCCAGGGGGCCTGTATCCTGAGGCAGAGTTGGAGACAATCGCGGAGTGATGGCACCACCACTGAGGCCGCTGCTGTTGCGACGCAGAGGCTGCTGCTGGGAGGAGCCTGCTGTCTTATTGCCTGTTCCACCATTGATGAAAGGGGCCCAGATGTTGGAAGCACTGAACTCAAAGCCCAGTTCATCTGAGGATGCCAACCCTGGGGTAGAGTCACCCCCGAAAGTGAATCCTGCTCCAGTGCTGCTGGAGCCTGTGCTAAATGGGCTGGTGGGGCTGCCTCCCTCATTGGTCTTGCGAGTGGTGCTGAAGCTGTCTGAGCTCATTCCACCATTGTGCGTGTGATAGGCAACTGAGGAGGACATCTTGCGGCTGGAGGAGTGGTGCATGGACATGGGAAGAGGGGGAGGAGGAGGAGAAGGTGGAGGGGGAGGAGGGGCAGAATGGTGGCTGGCGGCCCTGGACCACAGAGACGCACCCAGTCCTCCGCTCAGGGAGCCCAGGCCTTCTAGACTGACATCAGTGCCGTTGGTGTGGAAGTCATTGTCTCCCTGCAGGTCTACAAAGGTTCCAGTTCGCAGGGTGATGTGGGTCTCGATCTCCTCTCTTGCTCGATCCACGTTTTCTGGCATCCCGGTCACCTCGAACACCGGGTCCTTCTCTCGACTGGGTGTCACAATGTAAGTGTGAGTCTGCTGCTGGATGCGCTTGATAGTTGCTCCCTTTGGTCCAACAACTAAACCAACTACTCTGTAGGGCACCCTCACCTGGATCAGTAATGACAGAAATGGGTTTTGAAAAACAACCAACAAATCAACTTTGTTCAAATCAAATCAATTCCTTTGTTACCTGGTTAAGAGTGAAACAAAAACACAGCACAACAAACCACATGGGTTTCTCTACCTGTATGGTGGTCTGGCCAGGTAGGTGTGGTGGTCCAGGAAGAGACCCGCTTCCTCCAGGTCCTCCAGCTTTGCAGCGAGACGCCCGGATCATAGAAAAATGCTCAGCTGCAGAGACTATTTCACGTTTAGCCATCTCCACATCCTCCCTTCGTCCCGTCACAATGAACACGGGATCCTCGCCCCTCACTGGAGTCTTTATATAGGTGTTCGTTTTGGCACGCAAGGCCTTGATCTTACAACCTGGAAGATACATGAACATACAGATTTGTAATATGAAAATTAAGCATAAAAAAAACACTTCGTTAGTTTCTTATTAGCTACAACTAATGCAGTCAACAACAGCAACAGTTCTGCAGGTCAGCTTTTGTTTGAACTGTTTTAGTGAGAAATTGATGAAGTGTTGGTCATTTTCAAGGCTGTGGTTTGTGCTTCTGTTAAATTCATCAGAAGTACTGCTCAGGATAAAGCAACAGAGGTCAACACACCATGAGTTTCAGTCTTTAAAACAATAAAGCTTATTAAACACCTGTCTAAACAACAACAAAAAGACTATTATAAGCTTATGAACCAGAATTTGTCAGATGACTGTTGTATTAGCCTGTTTGTTTTAACTTAGTGTGAATATAAATGAGTGTAATTATTAAAACTGGTCCAATGTATGTATAAACATGTGGACAAATAATTAATCGTGCTTAGCTGCATTTTGCAGAATCACAAAAGAATCCAAAAGTGCAGCAACAGCAGGATGGTTTATTTTTAATATGGAGACACACTATTTTACATATATTCACATATAACAACGACAGGAAGCAAAAGCAGCATGTGTGCGGGATATTCATGAAGAACCTGCCTAAGTCTGCCTAAATAAACCGGAGATGGCTGCTGCACTGCTTGTGTAAACTCATGTTGCTCCACCAGCATCAACCGTGCTCTGTTTCTTTAAATATGGACGCTTCAGTCCGGGCGACCAATAGGGCGCACAGTGTGTGATGTCATTCTGGGAAGCAGAAAGCATGGCTTTTTCAAACAAAGAGAACAATGCCATAACGCTGCGACGCGCATCCCAAACCCATGACATGAGTCTATCTATAGAGTGGGACGTATGTTGACAAAAACAAGAAGAGAAATATGAACTGTATGAAATATAGCGGCCGTACGGTAGCAGCGACATCGGCAGACAGAGCTGGGTGCAGGGCGTAACACCGCCCAGTCCTGTGTTTGTGCGTCTGCTGCCCCGTTTCAGCTTTAAATCTGCTCAGCTGAGACAATAACAGTCTACCACAGACATACGTGCGGGTCAGGCTCGTGATCTAGTGTTAAAATCTGCCACATACAACCTGTGATATATATAAAATGAGCACATTTCGCTGTGCTCCTTTGTTTGGTGCAGGCTGCTAGACATGTCCAGACTCCCGACAATCTGCCGCTTTGTCTGACCCTCTCCCACCCCTCCCCCTCCCTCCTACTCATCAGCCACACTCTCTTGTCAAGGCATTGTCTAAATACTGTTAAAACGAGCATGTAAACACAACAGCCACTGTATTTTAATGGAGCCCCCGCATTATACAGACAGTAAAGAGCCATACGGTGAGTGCGGTGCCACCAGAGGAGCCGCTCTCAGGCTGTAAAAGTTCAGAGACCCTCCTCTCACCAGGCAGTCACCCAAACAAAGAACAACCAGGCTGCACGTTGCCTCAACAAACTCCCCATAAACATAAACAACAAAGAACCCCTCACCAAACGCTGCAGCACACGCTCTTACCTTGTCTTCCCACTATTTCAGCCACATGTTCAGAGCTGGGGACAGGCACACATTCAGTCATGTTGACACTTCTTTTCCTGTTGCAGAGGACGGAGCTTTGTTCCCCGTGGAGCATGGAGTGCGAACCGGCCATGTGGTACCCGCCCGAGCCGTAGTACTCCGGGGATGGAGAGCAGGACGTCGGCGAGTCCCGGGACCCGCTGGGGTGCTCCAGCATCTGTAGATTCACGTAGCCCCCTCCACCCACGCCGTTGCAGCTCTCAGAGCCCGGACCCTGGGTCCCGTCTAGAGTGTCGACCAGCCCGCCGCCTCCGCTCCCACCGCCGCCTCCACAGTCCACCTTCTCCAGGGCCATGAGTGACAGCTGGTCCAGGGCGAAGCGGAGAGCCTCTTGGTGGTCCTCATCCCGGGTCTCCTGGTCCGTATCTCGGGGCAGACCGACCCCGTTGTGCTGGCTGCTGATCACCACGTCGTGGTCCATAATCTCGGGGTGGAATAAAGGGCTAGGCATAGTCCCTCCGTGAATCTCACATCAGATCACGGATGCCTGTTTGTTGGGAGTGATCTCACCCACTCCTGAAATTAAAAAAAAAAAAAAAAAGGAAAAATATGTTTGTCATTAAACGCACAAAAACAGAGCTGGAGATGAGCGACGCCGAGCAGCGGATCATTCATAAACAATCACAGTGTTGATTTGAGCGCCTTGTGTTGCTTTGTCTGTTGTTGCTTCTTGTCTGACAACTGAAAGCATCCAGGCTGCTTGTTTTGTCAGGATAAGGCACGTCTGCTCTAACACAAGTGAACAAAGTGTTTCCCCCACACACACATAACAAGAACCTTCACTGCGCTAACTTCACTTACTCTAATATAAACAGATCTCATTAAAAAAATGTGGATAAAATGAGGTATATTAGCTGTTGTTAGCTCCTGCAGCCAAGCTAACAGGCTAGCTCCACACAGTCGGGACCCAGTCACGTTGTCGACCCCTTTGTTTGGGAGCACCACAGCTAGCAGGTTAGCTGCTCCTGACAGTCGAACTTGTGCTCAGTCTCTAAGGCAGCCGCGTTCATTTTCAAAATTAAACAAGTGTGGAAATTACGCGAACTTACTTTGTCTCGGCTTTGTCGACGAGCTCCTCTCTTCACTTGTCGTCCAGCTCTTGGGGGAAAGATGAGAAGCAGCCAGAAGGAGGAGGAGACCAGCGCTGTGCTGTGCTGTGCTAGGAGTTAGCTTACTAGCACGCTAAATTGGGGGCGTAGGAGAAAAACGTTTAAAAATGCACTGAGCGCTACTGTTGTTTTTCCTCTGTCTGGAAAGTCAAAGCATATTCCCGGGAGTGTCACTGGGTCCTCATTCTGTGTGTCGTCAGGGAGATGACAGCTGAAATCCAAGGTTAGCAGTCACCTTTTAGTTAAAAAAAAACAGTGACTCTCGGCTCTGTGCTGCTGCCTGACCCCGGACGGTCCGCCGCCTTTGTCTCGCCAGGCGCACGCCGCTCCGTCTCCCGCACACGGCACTGACGTCACCCGCGACACAACAATGGGTTCAAAGGCCACATGCAGAAATAAAACGGGAGAGCACCGAGCATCTATGCAAAGCCACCACTGCTGTCACTGCCATTGTGTCTGCCGGTGTGCAAGACAGTTTTATTCTTCTCCTTTATGCATATTGCACCCTGACTGTCAGCTCACTCATACATGCATTTTTTTCTTTGAGTGGTCATAGTTGGGTGTGTTCATCATGGCTACCAGTGAGGTGTTTTGGGTTGGTCCAATAGCATTGGATAATGTTCATGCATTGATTTTCTTAGTAAAAAGAAAATACCGTGAAAATACCATGAAATACCAGAAAAAATAATAAAAAGATGATAGGTCTATTTCAAAGCATGAGAGTACTTCAATAAAAATATTCAAGGCTCCATCATCTAATACTATAGGTTGAAAGAATTAAAAATAGTATAAAATTTTTCCAGTCAATATCTCATAACTATACTCAAACACCCATACTGCATGTACTTGTGATGATTTCTTCGGTCCATACTGGCTGCAAGGAGATCCCTTCCTAAAGTGATTGTTTTTAAAACCAAATCCCCTCTTTGTGTTTCTCTGCTGAGCTGTGGTGAAGCAGTACTGACAAAAGGAGGGAATTTTGGAAGATGCCTCCCGAGTTAGCAGCATTTTAGCTGTGACTGAGTGATACTGATAAGAATTTCTCCCCAGTCTCTCACAATGAAATTGCTTTTGGAAGGGTTCTCTGCACAGCCACAATCATTATATGCATATGGGTATGAGTATTGTTTCAATAATTGTGAAGCTGTCCTTTAAAGAAGAAAAGACTACTTTAATTCTAAAAACATGTCCATCAGCCTCAGTGTGTAAGAATCGTAATGACTAAGAAAAAAAGACACTACATCGATCATAAAAAAGGCTGCATTTATTTGACAGTGACAGTGTTACAGAGACAAATTATGAATCTTGTACAGTACATCAGGTTATGAGGTACATGGGTACGCACCTTTTCTTTTAATATTTCAACTCAAATGTAGCTGGAAAAAAATACTGACAATTATTTTGTCAATACAGATAACATGACTTAAACTTTAAAACTATGTAAACTCAGGTTGTTGTGAAACATAACACCACTTTGAAGTGTAAAACCTCTAATCACAAAAAACACACGAGTGCTGTGTGCATGTAAACATACTGCAACCTTTCTATGCTATAACAATTACGTACAGTGCCAGAGTAAAATATAAAAAGAGCAACATGTTCATATAGAATAGTTAAAAAGAAATACACTCAAAATGTTCTCATCGCGAACTTATATTTTAACACACACACACAGACACACCCGTGCACACACATATACCAGGTTTGTGTTTTTAACTTTGAGCTTGAACAGCTGTTAATTAAAAGTAACACTGCACTGTACACAGCACCATACACAACTGTCATTCATTAGTAGAGGTAAAAATGAACAGAAAACCAAAACTTGAAAACACTGTCACATGTTAAACATAAATTTAAAAGAAGTCTTTTCAAAGTGTATAAAAATCTTCATGGCGCCAATTACGTGAAAAATAAAAAGAAATAATGGTTTACAGCAAACTTCATATCAAACAAACTGTGAGAAAGATGAAGAAGGGTACATGTCAGGTGGTGTACTGAAGTCCTCAACACTGTAACAGAATCAAAGTGTGGGAATGGATGGAGCAAAAAAAAAAAAGGTCAGCAACACGCCAATCATTACTCTGTACCTTGGCTATAATTCCTCCTTGTCCACCTTCTCAACCTTCTCTTCAACTTTGTTGGCTGCTGCGTCTACAGACGTGTCCTCTATATGAGCCAACATATCGGCCATAAGGGCTTCCTCAAGCCGCCTCCTCACATTCTGCACCAAGTCTTCCTGCTTCCTGGAGGACACAGATAGGACACGCGATAGAATTAGGACTAATGACCATAAATCTGTCATGGCTCAGCAGGTTAAAAACAAAACAAAGCAAACAAACAAAAGGATAATATCAATATGTTTACACATAGATATTTGTAAAACATGTGTACAGCTGTTAAAGATTTTTAAATCATAGATAATCATAGATAATCTGGTGGACATATAACACCAATAATAATCTTCTCACTAGTTAAGTACCTTTGCAGGATGACACAAAACTAAACAGACCTAACATGTTGGCTGTCTTGCTACTGGGTACAATGAACTACACTTTTACAGTTTACTTGATTCAAATCATCTGAACAAGAACATAATCTGCTTAGAAATAAGACACCAGCAATGGATCTGACCTCTGGTCAACTTCCAGCGTATTAATGATAGCAGTGAAAAAACTATGACTGTGTTGTCTTTGATAATATTACCTGATGTCATCATCAGTCACTACAAAGGCTTTGCAAAGAGGCTGCGATGTGTTGAGCCAGACTCCAGGATTTTTCTCCACGGCAGTGGTGAGCTGTCCAGTGACCGGGGAGGGGCTAGTGTGCAGAGCGCTGGCAATGGCAGAAAGCAAGGTTTTATCTGAAGAGGAGGGTCCAACACCTAATGAGAGGAAAAAAAGGGGAGGCAAAGGTCATACGGGGCATCGGCAAGCAGAAAAATATTTCTTTTGATTAAATATGGTGGTCATGTTTTTACATTACCCTCACCTTGTAGGCCTTTGGGAAGTTCCATAGTTTTCACCAGCTCCTCTGCAATATCAAATGCATTTAACCCTCCCAACTTCTTCTCCCAGAACAACTGTAAAAACCAAAAAACAGGATATTCTAAGCACATCTTTAAGTTTTGAGCACAATCTTCTCCAAACTGAATATATGCATAATAGCCAAAAGCTAAATAATGAGTCATGACAAATCACTAAGACACTTTGGTCGGCTAACTTTCAGGTACAAAACTTTCTTTTGACGTTTTACAGAATTAATTAGAATGATTTAGTTTTTTACTGTTAGTAAGAAGAGGTAACTTGTGAGAAAACCACACTGCCATCTCACTCACTTGTTTTGGTTGGTCCACAGTCTTCTGCGGGTCTGTCTTCACCTTGTTATTGGGATGATTTGTTACCTTGGTCACTGGCTGTTTGAAGATGGAAGCCGTCTGACGCACTGGTAGTGTCGTGTTTAAATCAGGCTTGGCCTTAAAGTCAGACAACAGCATAACTGCACAATATTCTGGTAAAAGAGCTTTTAATCGTCACAATAAAATAAAACATTTTATAATGAAGTTACTCTTAGTAGCGAATAGGAGCAGTATTGTATTAAAACTAGAGTGAAGAGACCATGTAAACACTGCAATGAACTTAGTTTGAAGTGAGAAATATCTCCTTAAGTCAAACAGAAGAGGCTGTAATGATGTAATTTTAAGATGAATTTTAATTAGATTAAATCACCCAATACTGGCTATCTAGCACACTATATGTAATGTCAAACTATATATTTTCAAATCAAATTAAGTTAAGTTTACCTAGAGTAAACTATTATGTTGCTTTCATGCCACCGTATGCAGCAAAATATCATGACATAGTATGTATGTAACTGTTACAAGATGACAGTAAATGCTCTCGTATCCTGTAACTGTTTACACAACAACTACTGCCAGGGTCATTATCAGTTGCAGCTTTATGGCAGAGTGGGGAAAAAAACAACATTAAAAAAGTCTCATAGCATCTTAACTACAGTTTGTGAGAAAGTGAGAGAGACTTTAAAGTGGAAGATGATTGTATGTATGGTTTAATGATTCTTTGGCTTTAATTTCTACATAACACTGCATATGAGCTTCAGTGGATAGGTCAGTGTTGAACTTAATCCACAATTTGTGGCAGTTCTCTGCATGCAACTTGGCAGAGCTTGAACAGGTTTTCATTGAAAATCAATGAGGAAATGCATTATCTAGGTGTACACAGCCAATTCAGTCTGTTGCACAAAAAAGCAAGGCTGACAGTACTGCTAGAGGTGTTTTCACTGTTTATTTTGCTTTCCACTGCTTCTTATTAAAGACTTTTGCTGTGTTGGTTATGGTCAAAAGGTCTACATAAAACCACTGTGATTCAGTGATATAAACTATAATATGAAGAAGTCCAAGGTGGTAAAAGTTTTATGTTTATCATACAGTAGTTTTATTGTGTTCAGACATCACTGAAGGAGCACCCTGTGAATTCTGTTTTAGGATACATTTTCTCTTTACTCAATGATCATGTATGCCTCATAAATATCAAACCCAAACAGTCTCACCTTGATGCGATGGTTGGTGTTGTAGACGTGTTTGCTCCTGCTGTGATGCACTTTGGTCGGGAGTAATCGCCCAGCCCGGGAGTGGCTGGTACTCACATCTGTATGGAGATTGCTTCCGAGACCACGGACGATTTGGGGCTTGCTGAGAATGTGTTTAACAGGTACACTATAAAGAAAATCGAGAAGTCATCACCACAGGACTGATCACTTCAAAAGCCAGGCAAATAAAGCAACGCTCAAATGCCATTGCCCAAATGACTGGGCCAACTACATGTGTACTTTTAATTTAAATTGAAAGGTATAGGTTGTTCCTTCCTAGCAGGTGTAAGGACAAGGTTCCCGCCCACACCATGTTTGAAAGAGGTGTAAGCAGTCTCACTAAGTGAAAACACCTGTGCGCGTCGTGTTTGCGGTACATTTATTAACTGCTGCAGGTTTGTTGTTGTAATAACATACTGGGCGCCTCTACGTGCTGACGAGCTAACTGCTTTACTGAACTTTCAAGCAGATAAATCGGTATCGGTTCGTGTTAACAAGTCCCCTGTGTTGTATCTGAAACTTTTCTATTGTGTTTCAATGTGGCGGACTGTGCCACCGGGCCCAGCGCACCGCAAGTCATGCGTGTGTAAACAATGAAACTTCGCTAGCTAATCAAGCTAGCAGCACCAGGAACGTCAACGCACTAGCAACCAGCGAGTAAATTACTTATGCTCAAAGTTTAGCGTTTTCTAACATAGTAGACCCATAAAACGATCCAGTCGGCGTTTAGATATAATAAAAAGTGTAAATAAATGACTGACTTTTTCAGTGGCTTACGAGTGTTGCTCAGATGTAAAACGCATATATGCATGCGTGCATTTCCTGCAGAGAAACTTTCATTTTAACAACTCCTTCGAGTACACATTTAAAGTCCCACCTATTTCTTTCCATTGTCCCGATTGTCTCGATTCGCTCCTTTGTGATACCGGCTTATAAAAGATAAGAAGCCAGATGTCTGCCTGTTTTTACAGTCATTAATTCGCTGAGTGTGGTTTGTTATCGATCCCCGCTGTCTCTCTCCCGTCAAGACCTTTACAACTATAGATCACTCCGCTGACCTCGTAACGCAACATAAGGAGCACTGTAAATCCATCCGCCGCAGTTCTGTGAACTAGTGCGAAAACAATAAGCGATGCCTGCGCACCGAAAGCGGTGAGACCTAACCAAATGCATTCACTCGTTCGAGTATTATTTGGTGTAATTTTCACACCACTACTTTCGAGCAAAGCACTGTATTAAAGTTGTATAAAGTTAGTACATGCTGAACATATCTCATAAATTAACCTATGTTTAAACATACCTTTACATGAATACAAACAGTACCACAAATAGTTTGAAATAGCACACCCAGGACTAATTATATTTTTAAAAAGTATAAGTATTTAGATAAATATTTTTACTTATATGCACTTGTAGATGTTGCTAATACATTTAGTAGAGTGAAAGTTGCAACTTTTATTGTTACTGTGCTAATTCAAGAGAAGTTTTGAATACTTTGTGCATATTTACAATATTCAACTTTGTACTCACCACCCTTAGTTACAACTCAAGAAAAAAACAATACAAAATGTTACTATTTTTATTGTAACACTTGAAATTGACATCACCGCCAAACTAACCGATGGGTCTTGTAAAACTGGATTAGCTGGATGATTTTAATAACATGTTGACATCAGCATTATATGTCAACACATCAGTAAAACAAATCTTTTGAAAAATAATGCTGATTTAACCATTTAAAATCTTGTTAGATCTTTTAAAATTATTCATTATAACATAGTTTATATTTGTTCTGTATGGTCTCAAAAAAATCATAGGCACATTTGAATTCATCAGTCTGTGATCCACTTCACTTCACCAACTTCACTCATGCCTCTGCATTCAGGAATACTTAAAAGTAACTGGGTATCAAATTGGAAAACCCATAAGTGTAATAATCACACAACCACAATGTAAGATACATTTCCACATACTTTACTCTTTAAAACAATTACAGTATGACATGAGGAGATGTTCAATCTACCATAAGTCCACGTATCATTATATTCCTTCCATTTACAGTTTAATTGGTGGAGGAATGTTGAAATGCCAAACTCTGGTGCATTTCAGAGGATGTTGGTGGTGAACAGTTCAATGCTAACTGAGTTGCAGGATGATAATGACAGCATCTAGTGGCGTGGCATGCAGTTGGACCACAGTGTGAGGTACCAGCTGCATCTTTGCAATTGTTGTTCATTATTGAAGTTTTTGTGGGGTACAAAAACAGCACTGACCTGTTGGAAGAAAACAAAAAATCATTAGATTTACAGTACAGTAAAAAAATGTGATTTAGGTGTAAAAGATGAAGATTAAGTGGAGGAACCGAGTGTGTTGACTTTCCATCCAGCTTTAGTTTTAGTCACATGTTTGGGAGTATAAGCATTCACATGTATGTATTTATTCATAAACTGTATGCAGTTTCATTCTGAAAGCACCACGTAAAACTCACGCAATTTCCAACATTGTTTGACATGAAAAATATGTGAGTTAAACAAAAGTCGAAACACTAAGTATTTCCAGCAGCTGAAGGCTTTCTAGGCATTTCTGTCTTATTAAATGGTGCAATATACAGAGTAGTTTTAAAATAGGCCAATGTCCTCGATTCTGGTCTCCTGACACCAAAACTGGCTTATTGTCTCTCAATTTTAATCTATTATTTCTTCAGTCGTTACAGTTTTCTAGTCCCTGCTGATGGTAAGTATCCAACAAGTATCCTACTACCACCACAAAGGTGCATATGTCATGCAGCTATTTTTTTCACCAATTTGGTACTCATTCAGAATCCTTTTCTCTCAGACTACAGAACCGCTGGTGCATAATGAGATCCTAGAAATATTCACTGTGGTTCTGTATGTTGAGCTCAGTGTTCACACAAAACCAGGCAAAACAACCTGGATACATTGTAGAAGCAAAGGCTTTTTATAAGACTAATTCTCACATAGACTTTAATATGTATATGCACTGGAAATTTTACATTTACTTTTTAAACAGATGAATAATGAAACACATTTGAACGCTTTTAAACATTTAAAACATTTAATCTGTAATAATCATGTCTTGTGTGTGGTGATGCAAACAGAAAAGCATTTTCTATTAAGACAATACAAAAACAGTGTACCGGTAAATGAAAAGTTTTTAAGTCAGTCTAAAGTTAATACACAGACCGACTGTTGTTGTACTGTAGTTGCAGAAATAATGATGCTGCAATTTTGGTGCTCTAAAGATAATGTTATAATTCTTCAACTGTGAGTGGGATTCTCCAGCAATCACATCTCCTCTACTTTAATTCTAAAATTGTTATCTCTCTCATTCCTCTGACTAACCTGACAGCCATTACTCATCCTTCTTGAATTTGCCATTGATGTAGGGAACATAATCCAAGAACAATCGCCAGTCTGTGAAGTGGACCAGAGCTACACCTCCAGCTGTGCCCCATACAGCCATAGTTGGGATCCTGTTAGATTTAAGACAAAATCAAGATTTGGTAATACAAAAGAGATGCATGTCATATAGGGAAACAAAACAAATTCTGATACTATTAAGTTCAGCTAAAGAGTCAAGTCATCCCTGTTGTGTAAATGCGCTGTTGTTTTGTTTTGTCTGTAGCTGGAAAATTATTCTTGGAACAAAAAATGTCCCTACTGTCTGGCACAAGGACGACATACGAACACAAACTGGACAACTTCAGTCTACTATGTTTGTGTAACCAAGAGCTGTGCAGGCTGAAGAAAGACATACAAATATGAACAGTTGTGTTTTCTTTTCCATTCAGTTAACTTGTCAGACTTCCTCTGACTTAAGTTAAGTAAAATGACCAACGCACTAGTTTTCTGAATAACCGAGAACAAGAACGTCTCCAGTCTTCAAGTGAGGCAGCCAGTAACCTAGCTAGCTCGTTCAAGTCAACATACATTAAACCTAAGTAATAAATGCATGACAAAGAACAGTTCTGGAAAAGGTGGCGTAAGAGGAACGCTGGTTAACACAAATTTACCCTGGGTTTAGCTGACAGCTCCCTAAAATCAGCATATCTCCACAGCAATGACCTCGGCTAGGCTAGGCTAGCAGCTAAGGACACATAGAGACCTCTCGCCAGAAGTATAACTTTTACGTTTATAACGAAAGTTCGACATTAAAAAAACGTCTTACCATGATTTGGCGATTGACACATACTTCTGACCAATAACTTTAGTAAGCATTTTAGCTGAAATAGACGCTAACGTCGACCGTGCCGCTTTAAAATCTTACAACTTCCGATTTGGACTACATCCAATGCGCATGTGCACAGAGTACTTCCTGCTATTCCAAAAATAAAAGACCATTACAACAATAAAAGCTGTTCATAGCATTACTACCTAAAGAGAGGGTCCCGTTAGAACGACAGAACCTTGAGCCGGAATTTTATACCTTCATTTATTCAGCTTACAATACGCCTATATGGTGCATATTCCTGTTAATATGTTGGTATATTCAAATGAACCCTTACAAATTTAAGGGCCTGGTGCCCTCAAGATTTCAATACAGTGTACCTTATATTGAAAAATGACAGTTCACCTCAATTCTGCACCCTAGCGGACAAATCAAGGTATGGCACATACTGGTGCATCAGTAAGGTGGGAACTCAACTTCACAAATAAAATGTCAACTATATACGCAAGATCCTTGCTCACTGCCTTTCATGGCAGAAAATAAAATAAAAATGAGTGTTCTTTAATTAATGTGTTAAAAAAAGACATTGGAAAAAAGTGGAGTTTGTTATTAAAAATGGCACATTTATTGCTACATTACTGTTATATACACAACAGTTCTCAATATCTAGTTTATATATAAAAAATAGGAAACTGGAGGCACTTTGAGGACATAGCCTACATAGATGTTGTCCCCAAACATGAGTGAAGACAGAGATCTGTAGCAGGTCATGTGTTGTGGAGGACAAAAATGGTTTGTTCAAAAAAGAATATTAGGTACATGTTTTGATACTCTGATAATGTAGACACATCTTCCATGTAAAGGAAAAACAAAAGTCTTCAGTCGCAATTTACAATATCAAAACAAGACCATGTTTTTCTGTGGAAAGGCTAGAGGAAAAATAGAAAGACAATAATGCTTGGGGCTAGTCCATGGGGCAATTGTGACAACATGACAGAGATGAACCAAATACTGTTATGTATCAGTATCAGCTTACATTGATAAAGCTGATATGGACATATCATACTACTGTACATACATATCAATGCACATGCCAGTCAAAGACAAAATTATATTTAACAGAATCAGTATGTAAAAGGTGAGAAATTTTAAGTAAAGTTTTCAGTGTCAAAGTTGTAGACCAGGGTATTAATCAACTTACATCTAATGACAGACACTGTAGCAGTCAGCAACAATGTGTAATTCTTCATTTAGATGTTCTGAAACACTGTCAGATGTTACTGAAGTATATATGCCTTTATACATCTGTATATAAAAAAGTTATTACCTACAAATCCCTAAATGCAACATCATCCACCATATAGCAGAGAAGTATTCAGGCACTGGTGAGTAACCATTATCAAAATTCCCGAAGTCAGGAAAATGACTAAGGCCACCCTTTTTTATTTATTTTATGCTTCATATAATGATTTTGTTGCAGACTGTGCAGACCACCCCTACTGCCCCTTGTGTAAATGAATCAATCAAGACAGCTGGATAACAAGGAGAGGAAAGCGGGTGCGCTGAAGAAAAAGGTATTATTTCATTTAAAGAAACCCTGGTGCGAACACTAGAACAATCCAATTACAACTGGCCTGACAGGTTGGTGCTGAAACATGAGATTTAAAAATTAGCAATATCACAACATGTGATGTTACAGCCAGATAATTTTGTCATTTCTAACATCTCTAAGCACCTGGCACAAATAACACACCTCAACTTCCTGAAATCTAAATTGAGAGTCAACTTACATTTAAACAATGTAAACAAAACAAATCCTTACAAATTATAAAACACATACAACTATCTTACAAAGTAAAAAATAAAATGGAAAAAAACAATGAGATCTCAACTCTACAATAGGAAGATCATTACAACAGGCTTTGCAATTGTTCAAAAGGGGAAAAAGTAAACAAACACACCAAATGGTAAATCCATAGCAACAACCAAAACAAGTCAGTCAATGGTAAAGGTAGTAGTAACACTCATGATCCCTTTCAACACTCAATTATTTCTAGGAAAATGTTGTTTACTACAATACAAATTGCTCTGAGACTTGCATTAAGACAGTCCACCATGCAGGTCGATGCGGCATGGGCTGCCAGAGTGTCTTTCTGATGGTTTAAGATGTGTGGATGACGTCTCTACTCTCTAGACTAACGGCAGCCTCACAGAGGGAAGGTTAGGCTGTCCGCATAAAAATTTTATTCAATATCACTGTGGATCCTGCATTTGTAAAGAGCCTTTGCTTGCATTTGTGTTGGTGTCTGGTCTCCAGCAGTCTTTCCATTCCACTTGCATGGCAGTGACAATAACAGATGTACAGGACTTCAAGAGATAAGACTCAGAGATCCATGGTGAAAAAAAAGAAATAAACACTTCCCACAACATTTGAGTCAGTGACTGTGGCACCTTTTTCACTAAACAAGAAATAAAAAAATACAGCCAGGATTACCAGCATACCAAAATGACTCAGCTCTCTGATTGCACAGTCAGTGGTTGGATATCTCAGACATTACATGAGAGATTACCAATAATGGCTATTTTTAACTAAACCAAACTGTGTACAGGGCCTGTTTCAGGCATGTTTAAACAGCCTTGCCTCCCTCCTTGCTAGTGAAGTATCTAAGACCTCCTTTTTAGATGGGAATGCCAATAATTATCCAACAATTCCAATGCCAACCATGCTCACATGAGCAATTGATCCAAACGTTTTATTTGATCCAAACAAGTTTTGCTCCCCAACATGTAAGCAACTTTTTCAAAATGTCTTACAAAAACATGATCATAACAACATCCCTATTTCCACTGGATCCAACCAGTGTCCTTGGTTCAAAGTATTGTCATGTAAAGATAAATGAATCTTTTTCAGTATGACTGTGCTTGTTACTCTTGTATTCATAGTCAGGAATGTGGCCACCTGCTTTGTCAGTAATGAGGTTTGTGCATGTGTGCTTTCCAAAAGTTGATGAACACACACTGAGATGCATGACAATAATAGATTAAGGCCACGTCTTGTAAGGGCTGTACAATCAACAGGAACTGAAAGAGAAAGGAGAAACAAAAATTTATATTTCTCCACAAACATGCTCAGAAAAAGCAAAGAATAAAATGTATTGTTTGTTACATTAAATTTCAAGCACCCAACTTCCACTGCAGAAACTCTGGGCACTTACCAGAGAATTACATATGGCTCACAGGATTGTGTCCATCTCCTAGACCAGGATGACCCCCTCCCAGCTGTATCTGGGGGTCCACACCTGACACTTTCTCCTCCTCTCTCCTTTTGAGGCAGGCAGCCTTTGGGTTTAAATTACGCTCTTTGAAAAAAATGACATATACACATCAATCAATCAAACCTCTAGTTAGCAAAAACCTTTGTCAGACTTCATCATTTTCTTTTAAAGGTGTTGCCATTTGGAATGTACAGATTTTTGAATACACAATAAGGACAAATACAAAATAGAAAGAGGGAAAACATAAAGCAAGGGAAAAGCAAGAGAGGGAAAATAAGAAGTAGGATGTGAATTGCAGAAGTTTGGCAGAGTAGCAGGGAAGTACTTCCTCCAATATTGTCCCTTTCTCCTCTTTTTGTAATTTTTCAAAATGATACTAGCAGATAGCAAAGAGCCAAAGCTGATGTTGCATATCTGGTGAGAAAATTTTAAGATGAGACTTTCCTAGAGGTGGGCTGATGTTCTTTGTGGTAAGAGAAGACTGATTGTCTAGGCAGATCAGACTTTTCTGTTTTGGCTGACCTACCTCGCACCTGCTTCTCCAAGCCCAGGATGACCTGCACAGCTTGTTGAAGGATGACAAGCTTGGTCTGGGCCTTGTCGCTCTGCAGGTGGACCTGACACATCCTGCCCAGCTCTCTGAAGGCTTCATTAATGTCACGAACTCGCACCCTCTCTCTAGCGTTGTTAGCTAGGCGGCGCTCACGCTCCCTCTGCTCCTTCTCCTCGGCAGTCAAGTTCTCATCAGTCACCGAGACAACACTGCAGCTGGAGAGGGAGGGTTGGAGGGGCTGAATAACAAACCCAAATCTCAACCCTCACTAAACCTATGCTAGACACACTAAAACTGCAATTATCCAGTATATATATATTCTGTATATCCACAGTATAATACTGCATTTGAAATAGTGTAGTGCTTGTTCTATTACTGGGACACATTTCTGAATATCGAAGTATGAGGCTAGTTTAAAACTCTTCACTTGAATTGAGACAAGTGAAATTGCAGAAGAAGACCCCAGTGGAGTGGGACTGTATTGCACGAGAGAAAACAGAGGGGTATAAATTGAAACCTTGTTTTATCTTTAACCTACAATATTTAATCATTAAAACGAATGGACATATTCTCAATCAAACTTTCAGTGTTGTGGTTTGAGCAAGCTTGACACTAAATGATTTCAAACCAACAACAAATATATTTGAAATCAATAAAACAGAGGGCCAGAAAGACTGTGTCTAATAAATTAGTCTAACCAACCAACAACAGATTTTTTTTTGGGTCATTGGGGTCCAGGATGGAAGTTGAGGGGATATTGTGACTGTCCAGCAGAATGACAGAAGTTATGAGGAGGTAGAAGGAAAGGGAGAGAGAGGAAGCAACACCCTCTGCCAAGTGCAGCACAGACAGAGCCACAGAGAAAAAACAAAGGGGAGCAACTGGAGGCATCATGTTAAATACATCAGAAGTAGGAGATGTATTTATCTGAATGTGAGGAAGAGGTGGTCACAACTGCCATCTGTAAAAGGAAAATGAAAGGGGATGGGGAAGAGAATGGAAAAATAGAAAGGTATGTACAGAAAAAAAGGGTGGCAAAATTAGTGTTAATGCTTGAAAGGCGAGAACATGCAGCACAGACACTGCAACAAAGCTGAAGACATGTTAATAAACATGACAACAAACAGCCTTGGTTTCATGCTGAATAGTATACTATGAATAGAAGGTTAAAAATGACGCCATGATGCTGAAAAAAATTAATGCATAGTTTAATAAAAGCTGAATGAGGCAACAGTGGGGAAAAATGAATGAATATACTAAGATCACCAGTCAGCATGAGGCAGAGAGACATGTAAGCATTTTCACAGTGGAAACAGACAGACAACTGTAAGACAGGGCAAACATAGTGCATCAGACAAACAGCAGTCCTGTATGTGTTACCAGAAAACAAAAACCTTAGGAAATGAACTGGAGAATGGGCATGTGTTTAAAACAGTCACTTAGCTTCACTTCTTTTACCCTATGTCCTTACTTTTTGATCACTTGTAGAGTAAGTATAATGCTGAAATTTACTTCTAATTGGAAGGGATAATTAGTCTACAACTATAAGAAGAGAAAAAGTAACTACCAAAATTAATTAAAAAAAAGATTTTAAATAACCAACAGGACATGTCGGGGCTTGGGAAGTGAAGCCATTTGGGAGCTTTCTTTTGTGAAGAGGTAGTTCCCCTCCTCTTCCTTCCTGCCTGGACACCCACTGACCTCGGACTTGCTGCTCCAGGTTGAGTATAACGTTAACGGCCTGTTGCAGTATGATCAATTTAGTCTGCGGTTTCTCATTGCTCAGATGGAGCTGACACATGTGGCCCAACTCCTTAAAAGCCTCGTTGATATCCCGCACACGTAGCCGTTCGCGAGTGTTGTTTGCCAACCTCCGCACTTTCTCCCGCCCAGCCTTAATCTCCACTGGCAGATCTTCATCGTCATCCTCATCATCCAGACTAGTGAAGAGCCAATGGAAGATGAGGGAAGGAGTAAACAACAGTTTGCATACATTTCACTGAAAATTACTGAATGAATTACTTGATGAGCAATAAGGTTTCCTATAAATGTCAGCACCTCAGCAAAAGTTTTAAAAAAGTAGCAAAAATACACAAACACCACTACAAATAACCAAATATATTGACCAAATAGTTCCAGAAACAATGAAATCCCAGAAACAAAATAAATAACTAAAGAAAAGAAACAAATACTGACACATATGGATTATATGCCACCAAACCCCTGCACTGATAGTTGAGTAATAATGTTATGTGAAAAAAAAACAAAAAACGTTTTACGTACCTTGTTCGAAGGCGGGCTTTCATGTCTTTTTTCTCATCCTCTGACTTGTTGGTAAGGGAGCAGTTCTCATCATCTTCCTTCTCGCGTTTGATTTCAGCACCAGTGGAACGATTTAGACTACTGGGCAGGCCTACACATGGAGTGGTGAAACAAAGGTTAAGCACAGATATTTATTTAATATGTGCACGTTACTTGACAGTCCAATTACGACAAAGTGGTAATAATAACTTTATTTTTAATAACTTTAACTTTAGCACAACTCAACAAGGAACAAAGTGCCGCACAATAAAACCAGTACAGAAACAGAAATACAAAGTTAAAATCACCCACAAACGAAAAAAGAAATAAAAGTAACTTATTTAAACTAATTTCTCACATATGATAAAAATGTGTTTTATCTCATTCAGACATGAAAAACAAACAGAAAAGTAGAGAACAACCAAAAACCTCACCAGTAAAGCCTTCAGGCTGCGAGCCTGTCTGGACAGATGTTAGGCCATGCAAATGTCCTCCACTAGAGGGCAGGCCAACAGTGTCCTCATGGTTACTGGACACCTTTAGACAACAACAAAACAGTTTTTCAATTACCTACTGTTGTAACAGTAACAAAATAGTGACACAATTCTCACTGTGCATCTACTTTCATTGTAATAATTTCATTTGTAAATAGCAATTTGTGGATGGATTTCCTATGCTACTATTCATTAATCTCACCAGTCCAGGCATACGACTGCCAAGTCCAAGTGCTGCACTGCTGAAACTTGGAGGTAACCCTAAACCAGACGAGAGCAGACTGTGCATTTCAGCGAGCACTGTCCCTCCTTGCCCACTGGCATGACGCTGAAGAACATTGATGGCTTCATCTAGACGATCCTCCAGTTTATTTGACTATAGAGAACAAAAAAAATGCATTAATGGTTTTAGTGTCCTTTATTAATCCCTGCAAAGGACACTGACTCACCATGGACTGAATTCCACCCTCAAAGTTAGGTGAAGGTGTAGCCTGGCCAGAGGACCGAGTCCACTGCGAAGCAGAGCCTGCCAAAAACAAAAAAGAAATAAAAAGAGAAAAGAACATTATAAGGTTAATTCAGAAATATCTGCACTAATTTACTGTATGCCCAACTGATATAAAATACCCATTTATTAAAATAAGGAGGCTGGAGCAATGCTGATTTGTGTGGAATGCCTTGATGTGTCACAATGTTTACATTGATCCCAAATTATGGCAGCTCCAGCTACCTGGCATGCTGAAAATGCTTCTTTATCCTATAAAGTCCAAACAAGATAGATAGATAGATAGATAGATAGATAGATAGATAGATAGATAGATAGATAGATAGATAGATAGATAGATAGATAGATTTCCCTAACAATACCACAGAAGTATAACTGCTATGGACGAGCATGACACTACAAAACATCCTGGGGCTCCCTGACTTCAAAATGATGAGACAAAGCACCAGTATTTATTACAGTGAGTTTTGTCTGATTGTTGGTTCTTATCTGTTACATTTCAGACAGGAAGTCAATGGATGACTACTAAAAAAATCAACTAAAAATAACCAATAGATTCAGTCAAAAAATGTATTGTTATATTTTTTGACTAATCAAAAAAAGAAAAAAAACTTTTAAAAAAACTAATAATTTTTCTGCTTGTCCCCTGTCATTTGTAATGAGCTACACAGGAGTATTATGTTCTTTAATTGAACATAACATGTTCACATCACATTACTTGAACATTATGAACATAAGTCAATTCATGAGAGCAGTTATGTGCTGTGCAATTTTAATATGTGAAACTAATGTGATGGGGATATGAAATGATGAAGACAGGGAGATATAAAATTGTAATTTTTGCTCTATACTTGGTACTTTAGTATGAATCAAATTCAATCCCAATAAAGTATTTTCTTATTTGATATTTATTGGGTTAATCACTGTAATCTTTTTCCCTCCAATATTGTGCCAGTATCTGATGTATGATATGTGTGATAACACAAATAGGGAAGTGACCCCACCTCTTTTTATTTTTACTGCATTTTCCCTTCCTCTCTCGTGTTATTTTTGGGTGGTGTGTATATGTGTGTTTGATAGATCAATTGCAGTTTAAACTGTGGATGTAGGTACTCCAACTAAGAGTCATACCTAAAAAGTGTAAAGAGAAAAATCCCACTATTTGTGCTATTTTCAAACTTGCTGAGAAGCAAGAGAAATATTAAGGCAAATGTAATAAAACTCAAGTACAAATTAATTTCTGTGACACTAAAACTATCTCACTGCTGATAAAACAATTTGCACAAGGCCCCTACGAAATAAAGAGTTTTAACACATTCTTTTTCAATTTTTAACCCAATAGATGGAGATACATTGTCACAATTGCTTAGGAATGAAAATGATCAGGATTAAAACTATTTTTCAAAGATTTTATCATCTCCGTAAACAGGAACGACTCTCATCTTGAACAAAAAACAACCACAGCCAGCTGACCTTGAGGCCTCAGCACAAAATGACTGCAGCTAGTCACTCACCTGACACAGCCTGAGGAGAGCCAGAGGGAGTAGACGGGGACGGAGGAAAGGCATTACTGTTTGGGTCTGACGGGTAGATCTGAACATAGAGGTTTTTGTTTTAATTTCATAAACACACTGTATTCCTTTACATTTATTATACAGAATATGCAGCGTTAAATGTTTTGAATGAAAATGCTATATATATTACTACTTACAGATGCCAGAGCTTTTCCAATTTCATCACCTGAACTCCCAGGTACTGCTCCCCGATTGGCTTAAATGGGAGAAGGGCACACAAATAATTTTAATGAGATCCTCCTGCTCAATAATGATTTAACCATGTGACATTATGGCATCAAAATGTTAAGAGCACCTCTGACACAGAAAACAGCACACATTTAAGAGTTTACCCATTATGGTCTCAGTGCCAGCAATAGGTGGTGTGTGGCTGGGGACCCCAAAGCTGCTTGAGCTGGAGTGGAAACCTGCAGTATGAGCCCTGCTGACTTCACTGCCATGTAGGGGGTAGTTTTGTGGAGAGAGTGGTTGCCGTTTCTTGGAAGGAAAGAAACCAAGTTATTTAAATGCATAACCAGACACAAGACTTCAGTGATGCATTGAAAACATGTCAAGGACCTCAATCTATCTTCATAGACAAATAAATCCAAAGTGTGAGGGCAGAGCTCACCAGTCTGTCTTGGGGGTTGATGGCAGTGAAGGGACCATGTTGGCCCAGATGGGGAGAGTTGCCCAGCATGGGAGAATAACCTGGCTGAACCATGGACCCGGCAGAGCCCCATGGATCGGAGGGTGTATGTAGACCTTCTGTCATGGGGCATCCAGTGAAGGAAGGGGGGCAAGAAGAACGAGGAACAATCAGCCACGGGGGAAGAAAACACAACGACGCCTACATATGAGATCTGTCACATTAATGTGATGACTTCATTCAACCGTGATGCAGCTTTCAGCACCCAGTGAGCACAGGGTGTTCACTGGGACATGACTACAGAATGTGCAGTAGGTTCTACTGGACTCCCACAAGTATATTATAAGAAACTCATTTCACAATCCTACTGGTTGCAAAACATGTTACTATTATCTATGCAGGTGTTTCTTACACGAACACAATGAACAAGGGACAGTTCTTAAGACAAATTATTTCAAGTAACCTTGCATGTAGAAAGGTGGTGGGTAGATGTTTCCTGCCTTGGTGGCTGGGTAGCCAACATTGTCCCTGTTAAAATCCTCTCCTGAGGCAGATGCATAAACCTACAGTAGACAAACAGAGTCAATTCGTTCAATTCAGTGATTGAAAACTTTTTCAAGAACACTACATTACTTAAACAAGCTACAGTATACTGTGTATTTAACTTGTAGCATGAATGACATGCAGTACACATACATGTCTATAAGGCACTTTCTTTCATCATACACTAAGAAAGTTCCCCGGGAGTTTCCCTGTGTTTAAGTGGAAGAATACAAATAATTCTAAGCTTCTAAGCTTTTTTTACTACTTGGTTTTCCACTAAATTTCACATACAGAATTTTGAAACTTAACATTTTTTCAGAACTGGAGAATTGAGCATTATGTGTTGAATGTGCAGTGGCAGTGAATTTATTGGGCTCTGTCTTCCATTTCTATAAGGCTTTTACATACTATACTCTTAAAAGCATACTGAGAATGGTTTGCTGATACATAATTCACTCCCTATAACACAGTGATATTTGATCATATGATGGAAGCTGCAGTTGCATTTAGTGGATGTTATAATGAGTATAAAGGCACCAATGTTCTGAACAGTCCTATCCTTCCCAATCAGGACTGTGCTTGCTGAAAATCAAGTATCAAACTGTGCCTGAAAAACTCAAATCCAAATCAGCTGAAGTTTTCTTCTGTAATTTGATTAAACAGAGAGAAAAAGGGAAAAGAGTTGAGAGGAGAAGGGGGACCGGAGAGATGCACTCCTAATTACTGAACCATCTGCCGATTCCTGGATGGCAGCCAACTCTACTGGCAGCTGGGATAGAGGCATGGGGGAGGGAGAGAGAAAGGGGAGTGCTGTTGTTCGTGGTGGTGGATAGGGAGGGGGGGTGTGGGGTAGAGAGGAGTGAATCGGGGGGGGTTAGGAAGAAACAGCGAAGAGGAGGAAATAGGGTGCCCAGAGAGAGAGTGTGGGAGGGAAAAATGAGGTGGAGTAAGAACCACCAAACCCCAGAATGAATTCCCTCCAGTGATCCAACGAGTTTACTTGGCAGAGGGGAAGAAATGTGGCCATAAAGTAAAGGGCCTACAAATACGAACACACTATAAATACATGCTGCAAATGAGTGACTGGGTGAATGTGCAGCTTTTCTCTCGTGTTTTCTTTTATATGCTGCTGGTGCAGATACACAGCTGTATGAGCTGTATGTCTTGTATTACAGTTATCCTACTGCTCAACAGTCAAGCCAAGGAGACATGTAAAAAGCCAAATAGGATGTAAAAGAAGGCATAAAACATGAACCCATGGGCACCTATAAACCAACTGCAAGGACTGAGATAGTATATACTGTATCTATAGCATTCTGAATGTTACTACTCACTGAAGAGGGCAGGCCAGGAGGCACCTTCCTGATCTTTTTTGGCTGAGGTTCTGAGGAAGAGAGACAAAGTGGAATTCATATAAGTGTGCATTCCCTCACAAAGGTCTTAACTTTTTGCAGACGTGACACTACAACAACCAATGAAGGGATTCATTAATGCAGGCCGCTTCCTTCTGAAGTCCTGCTGAAGCAATTTACCCATCTGTCTTTGTGACAACTTAATGCCTCATCAAATGATATGGAGGTTTTTTAGTGACTTCCTTCATTGACAAGTCAATTTCACAGTATCTTTGTAAAAAGTGAGGTTTCTCAAATACTTTCTAAAACCTCAGCAGGAGAAGTGATGATACACACACACTTACATATAAATCAGAACAAAAATTTTTTTTTCTAAAATGAAATCTGTGATAGAAGATTTTTCGTCACCCTTACCAGTGGGGTCTTGTGAAGGTCTCCTGCGGGGGTTGCTCCCTTCATAGGAGGAATAAAACTGTGAGTTGGACTTCAGGCCAGAGGGAGAGAGGGCATCAGGGCTAGGCAGAGGCATCTCACTGGGCATGAAGCCAGGCTAAAGACAGTGTAAAATAAAGCACAAGCTTATGTAGTACAACAGGACAGTTAAGAATAGATAATTACTAGAGATGTTCGATATTGGCTTTTTTACCGATAACCGATATATCGATATTGTCTAACTCTTAATTTCCAATACCAATATATGTGGGGTCGCCCCTCATAAAAAAAAGAAAAACTAAATAATTTTAGGTAACTAACATCACATATCTCCTATCATGTATACTTAAACTTTAAACATTATTGCAAGGTGTGCCAAACA